>CM032327.1:44503712-44882627 GCA_019022515.1 Quercus aquifolioides
CCCTTGTCCACATAGCCTCTAAAAAGAAACGCTTCTTTAACTGAACTCATGGCTGGCTTCGCTTGAGGGAGAGAGCCAACAGGTAATGGTCTGATATAAACATAGAAAAATGATGAACACAAGCTTTTGGGAATTTCCTCATCCACGTCTCAATCACTACCATCCTATCCAGGTGGAGCTTCATCCTTTGATTGCCTAGGCGACCATTACACCATGTAAACCATTGTCCCACAAAGCCCAATTCGAACAGCCCATACCTACTTAAACAATCTCGAAACCCCTTCATCTACCTAATATCTTTGTCTGACCCCCCTGACTTTTCACTATTGCACACGATTTCATTGAAATCCCTAAATACAATCCATGAAAGGTCGCACTGAACCTTCAGAGCTTCCAACAGTTGCCACGAAATGTTTCTTTTTTCAGTTTTGGGTTGGCCATAGAAGCCCGTCACATGCCACGAACTTGATGTTGGATCTTTGCGCACAATCACATCGATATGGGAATTGGAATAGCTTTTGAAGCTTACCTTGGTGCCTTCTCTCCACAATAATGCCAAGCTGCCACTCTGCCCATCACTTTGCACTACAATGCCTTGCGTAGATTCTAGTTTGGTCTGAATCCCTTTAATCCTGCTCATACCAGCCTTAGTCTCTGCAAGAAAGACCAGGAGTGGGTCTTTTGCTCTCACCTCATCGGTGAGTGTTCGAATTGCCAGAGAGCACCCTAATCCCTGACAGTTCCATGCTATAATACTCATAGGGCTTGGAAGTGCTGCATCGCAGCAACTGCCTCACCACCATCCCTTTCCTTTACTTCCTCTGATGTTGAGCAGGTTTGTTTCGTGCCCTTTCTTCTTTTCTTAACACAAACATTCGGGTCCAACTTTTTTAACGGGGTTGGGCCCTTACGTTTTTGGTTAATTGGGCCCGTCTCATCATGGGTTGGATTCACTTTTAGCCCCCTTGCCAATCGTTTCCAATGCCTACTTTTAGGGCCCAGCTTTTTCGCAGTCCAGCCAAGCTTCGGATCAAAACTCATTGCCATTGGGCCTCGCCCACTATCTAATTTGTTTGGGCTTTCATCCTTGTCTTTTAAATTTGGATTTGGCGCCAACACAAACTCGAAATTTGGCTCTTGCACCTGACATGTTTCTTATTCTCATTGCATGTTTTCCATAGGTTCGGCCCAGATTGTGTGTAGGACTGGTGATTTTTCATTCAAAGGGGATACCTGGTCTTCTGTCTTTCCCCCCGACCCATTGACCTTACCACTTTCATACAACTTCTCTGTCAGCTGTTTTGGAGCACCTAACTTTGATTCCTCCCAGGTAGAGCTACTGCCACCTTGAGAAGTCAATTTAATCACGTGATCCCTACCTACGTCTATCTTTTCCCCAGACACGCCGGACAGTACTATTGTCTTCTTCGACCTAACTTCGACTGCCCAGGCTCTGTCTTCCTGGCTTCCTTCCTAACCATGCTTGAGTGGGTCATTCGAGCTCTTTCTGCTTGGTTCTCCTCTCAACCAGGCCCTATATTGAAGGTAGCCCTCTGCCAGTTGGGCATTCTCAAATGATTCTGGGCATTCTTTTAGTGCATGGCTAAGAAGTCCACAGCGATAACAAAAATTGGGAAGTCTTTCATATTTAAAGTTAACCCACTTGCACTCACCTCCTTCTCACCTCCTTCAATGGTGAACCATTTACCTCGAATGAGTCTTTTTGTGACATCAATACAAACCCTCACCTGAAGGAATTTGCCCTAGCGAACTCCTAATTCGAGCACATCGACCTCCATGACTGTCCCCATTATGGATCCAATTGCCTACCTAGTTTCCCTTATTCTACTCTTTAGAGGTAGATTGAAAATCTAAATCCAAAAGGGTGACCATTTTAGCTCAATCTCCTTTGAGGTTAACTTTCCTTCAAAGTCTTGGATTAGCACCAGCTGTTTCTCATAGCTCCATGGACACATATCAAGCACTTTCTTCTTATCTTTCCCATCTCCGAACTCGACCAGGAACAAATCCTCCTCTAACTCAAAAATATTAACTCCCTTGTTTGTTTTCCACAACATCCTCAAATTCTTTCTCAGTGCATGCAGGCTTATGCTTCTATGGGTCATTACCTTCATAATAGCACAGTTTTTTCCTATCTCTTTTGCAACTTTGGTACTACTACTTCCAAGCTCAATTCCTTCGTCCTCCTCCTTCGTGAAGGATAATTTCCTCCATAACTCTTCAAGCTCTTCTGACATTGTATGCTTCCTCCTTTAGCCACCCTAAATGGATGTTACTGCCTAAAACCCCACCCTCGGCCTCACCCAAGGAAGGCCACAGTAACTCTTGCAAGAGCTGCAAGAGCTTCTACATGCACGAGCACACAAGAGCACCCCTAAACCCTTGAACCGGTTGTCTTAATAGATCACACTTTGGTAGAGTTTCTTCCTTTTAGTATTTCTTATCATTTCTTAGCCTTATTCTATAGGAAAAGGAAAGTTTGCATGATCTTAGCCTTTAATCAAACATGTAGATGTAGTTGTGGGTTTTCTGTGAATCCGCACAAAAGTGGAGTGTTCTGTGCAGAGATTGCTCCTAGTTTGAAACATAAAATCCTAAATTTACAATTCAAAGAAGGCTCCTTGCCAATGAGATAGCTGAGGCTTCCTCTCATCTCTCATTAGGTCATTGCTGCTACTTGCAATGCAAGCCTTTAATTGACAAGATTATTGCTACAATATCATCTTGGATAGTCAATAAACTTTCTTTTGTTGGGCTTAGGAGGCTCAAACTTTTGCGATCAGTCCTGCATAGTATTCAACATTATTGCTCCAACAATATACTCCCCAAAAAAGTTTTTAAAGCCAATGACCAAAAGTTCAATTCATTTCTTTGGAAAGTTCAGGAGGGTAGCAGTGGTAACTTTAAGGTGTCATGGAAGAAACTTTGCACCCTAAAAAGGGAAGGCGATTTAGCATTAAAGAGAATAGAAGATTGGAGTAAAGTAGGCGAAGTAGTTGTGTTGAAGCATATTTGGCATCTTTGGGTGACATGGGTGCATTGAAATTTGCTAAAAGATAAAAATTTTTGGACTGCCAAAGTTCCATAGACTTGTAGATGGGGATAGAGGAAGCTATTGAGATTAAGGGGTTGTTCCTAGGGAGTTCCTAAGCTTTAAAGTTGGGTACGGCTCCCATAACTTCCTTTATCATGACAGCTGGTGCTCTTTACCAAATGTAGGTTTTTAAAGTCATCTATGATGTTGCTAGTGCTTTAATGCAAAAGTTAATATAGTTAAAACTTAAAAGCAATAGGAGCTGGTCTTGGAGGCTTAAATTAGAGGATTAGTCTCCATTCAAAGTAAACCATTTTTGGTTGAGCTAACAGAAAGGGACAAGGTAGTGTGGTCAATTGCTAATTTTGGGGACAATTTTGGAAACTGCTATGGTTTCCTCTTTATATCCTTTGACATTTCTTCATAGGATGGTTGGCAATAAAAAACAAGTTGAGTACCAAAAAAAGAATGCTAAAATGGGGCTTTACTGGGGATACTCTTTGCTACTTTTGTGAAGGGGGGAGTTATGATAAAAATTATTTTTTCTTTACTTGAAGGATATGGAGTGCTGTTTTGAGGTCTTGCTTAGCGAATGATGTTAAAACTGATTGGGAGGATTTGATGGTATGGGGTATTGATAATCTTTAAGGAAGAGGTTATAGCAGCTTCTTATGTAAACTAACGTGGTTGGCTGCTGTTTATCATATCATATGTGGGCTCAGAAAAATACAAGAATTTATGGTAGCTAGTGAGATTAAAACAGCAGAAGGTATAGTAAAGGTTGTGAGTAAAGATGTAAAATTTAGATTATGGGGCATTATATTGAACAAAATTCTTTGTTCAAATTGGGGAATCCCTCATTCCATTCCCGGGACTCTATGACTTGGAATGTTTTGGTAGTTGTTAATTCCGGCATCTATTTGATGGGGTGTAGTGTTGTATAAGATGTTGTAGTGTATAATTGTGGAGGGCTGAGATGCCTCCCCTCTCCTCTCAATAGTTAATTTTAGTTAAAAATACAATATACACTTGCTAACTTTGCCTAAAAATCATTTTGTCAATTTTTTTTTTTGGGGTAAAAATGAACTATTTTTGAGAAAGTGGTAAAGAAGAACTAGATTAAAGAAAAGTAAGCCATACAAAGTCTAATAATTGGTACAAAATACAGGGAGGGAGATTTGAATACAAAACAAACAAATCACTATTAAGGTTCCATTCCTTGGCCAAAAAATCCATGCAAACGCAATGATTCCTTTCGCGGAAATATAATTGATATTAGCTTCAAAATTCTGAAGACACTACAAAAAACGCGCTTCAGAGCTGCGTTTTTCAAAAACGCAGCTTCAGGGTTTGGTTTGAGCTGCGTTTTTACTACAAATCCCTCTAGAAAACTAATGCACTACATGGGTGAGAATCATTAATCACGGGGCAAAGTTAGCATGTGTAATTTTCATTTTTGCCTAAATTTTAAAACATCCAAATAAGGGGAAGAAGTAACCATTCCCCTTTGCTCCTCTCCTTTCCATTCTTACCCGTCTACTTTTCCCAAATTTCCAAACACACTGTTAAACATTATTTAAAAATACGAGAATATTATCTTATAACTACGTTATTTTTTATTTATTTTATAGTATAATGTTATTGGAAGGATTAACTACATTCTATTGCTTGGTATTGGATAGATCTCGAAAAGTTACAAACCTATGACAAAGCACACATTAATAGAAAATAATTTACAGAATTTTTTTTTTTTTTTGTAACGAGAATTAGGCCACTTGTATAGCCATTGTTGCAATGCAAAAGCTATTTGAAATGCCAAATTCAAGGGCGTTATAGAATAACTTTAACTACATCCAAGAAAATCGCCTTAACAGAATTGAAGTTTTTTGTAGGCTTAATGGGACATGAATCCCCTTAAAATAGCTAGGATCTCGCTCACCAAACACAATGGTAACCAAATGGCTTAGGACTTTACATACATGAAAGTATCTTATGCTTTGAATATATGCATCTTCTCTCTTCTAGATTGTGTCCCTCGTGATAGATATGACCCACATATTGTGATTTGTGATAAGGAGAATGTATATAATTGATACATGAAATAATTATTGGTTATTTAGACTATTATACACAACTGTGTTGCGTTCAATGTTTTAAAAAAAAACAGATTGCTAAAAGAAATGGAAAAGAAAATGAGAGGTTTAAGGTTCAAGATCAGATTGGAGTTCAATCAGAGGTTAGACCATGATAATATCATAAATAATAAAATATAAATAATTAAGGAATATGCAAGTCCCACATTAAAGAAAAAGGAGTGAAAAAGTTTTAAAAAGAAGCATTGCATGTCCCATATTGAAAGAAAGGAGGAAGACATTATGATTGTCTTTGTCAACAAATAAAAGAGATGTTTTAAGAAGGGTTACAAGTCCCACATTAGAAAAATAAAGGAAAATATGTTGGAAGTTTGGGGGAGATGAGATGAGCGGATAATAGAGAGGAGTGGAGAATATAGTAGACACCCCTTTCACTTTTTGGATGTTTTAAAAATTAAAAGGAAAGAAAAGGGAGTTCTAGAGTCCCCTCCTCTTTTTTCATTTTGTTTGTTTTCTTCGAGAAGAAGATGAATAGATCCCTCCACTTGTTTGACTATAAGGTGGAAATAAGAGGAAACAATAATATATTCATTTTGGACAAAATTGAAAGTAGATAAAAATTCATTAGGAATCCTTCCCCTTCCTAGCAAGGTGGAATATAAATCCTCACCTCTACAAAGTGGTATCTCATGAGACCGTTTCATAAAATAATTTTTCCACCCTCATTCTCTTCCGTCTACTCCCCCTCATTTCACCCCCACCAAATACACTATCAAATATTTCAAAAAATTAAATTAATTGAATACATGAGCTAACTTTTATTGGGTCTAGAATTCTTAAATTAAATGAATGGTTATATTCTAATAATAATAATAATAATGTATGTGACGCATCAAAAAATTCTGAAGAGAAAAAATGGACAAGTTTGGTCTTGGTTCTCGGGCTTGTTTTCTTTTCTTTTTTTAGGTCGATTTTTAGCTAAGATCGGACTAAGCTTAAGTACTAGTTCATCATTCATGGTTAACTTAGACAAATTTGGTGGGTTTCAGTTAGTTTAATTGGTAAAATTTCCGATAGTTGAATATGGGATCTGAGGTTCAACCCCGCCTACATAAAAACTAATCGGTGTCTTGGTTTGATGATAAAGAGTCATCATTAGAAGTGGACGCTATAGGTTGTGAAACTCTCTAAAAAAAAAAAGAACTTAGATAAATTTCATTTTAGGGAACAAAAATTATAAGTGAACACAACACACATGTACACAGAACACATGAGAGCAATAATGGTGAAATTTTTTAAACTAAAACAGACATATAACCTCAAGCTAGCCCTCAATACAATAATGTCCCATTGTTCTAATCCATAATATAAAAAATGTCAACGGAAAAAGATATTGAGAGGACTAACAGAACAATGGAGGAAATTATTGGCACCCTCCTTCCACTCCGATGGCATTGATAATTAGCTTTTAGGGCTACGAATCTCAGAGTAATTAATGCTTAAAACGCCCTTTAGACTTTCAATTACCTTAATATATTTCAATACATTTTGTGTTAAAGAAGCATCAAATCTATCAAAAAACAAACCAGACTTAAGATATACACTCAGCAAAGGCCAATTAATGTTGAATAGGCATGACGTCTTTCCACCTACATATCCTTTTTTCCAATTGTGATAAGCAATTTCAATGGTTCTTGGTACTTTTTTTTGTTTTAATAAACATAAAGCATAGATACCAATATGCTCCTTTGTGCCATGGTAATCTTTGTGGGGGCACAACGTATCATTGACAATAATATTTTTGCTCAGAACTTTGTGAAGCTCAATCACACATTGGATGATCACTACAGGGAGAGAAAAATTAGTATGTTTTTTCTGTTGTAAGCTGGCTAGACTTTGTTAAGCACACTTTGCATTAATGTTTCTTTCTCCTTCTTAAAAGACAGCTACAATTGTAACTTTATTCCTAATTCCCATGGCCTTTGATTCAAAGAGGGCAAGTCCAATAATGTTAGACACGTATTGAAACTCTTATTGGCTCAATTAGATTGACCAACTTATTTAAATCTCCATTCTTGTTTATATGCATCAGCGCGCACTAGCATATGCAATCATCTTTTCAGATTCTCATTATGGAGAGTGATGAACTGCCAAATTGGTGAATTTTCTTGTATTAAATTGACAAATTTTAGGAATCCAAATGGATGGACTGCTTGTCTTTACATAGGGTTACTGTTGGAAATTTAGACCCCTTAAAACAACCAGATTGGTTAGCCTAGATTAATTAGCCAAGTTGTTACTTAGTCAAATTATGCAATTCTAGGTTAAAGCAATCAAATAATCATATCAAAAGTATAAAGCAGCGGAATAATAAAAGACACAATAATATGATCACCCAGGAAACCACACGGTAAAAACCTGGGGATGATTTGACCCACCGATCCTCAAGGCAAACCTGAATCCACTATGAAAGAATCGAAGTTCATACAAAAGGACTACAAGCTCCCCGCTTGACTTCCTAATGCTACCCACCAGTAGAACTTACTGACACGACCACGTGCAAGCTCCGAATCCACGGACTCCTTCTTTCTTGGACTCTTCAATCAAGTACAAGCACCCCCGCTTGTGTATCTTTAAGTTCTTGAATCTGCAACTGAATGATTACCAAGTTCTTGACATAATCTTGAATCTTGGAAACCCTAAGTATATGTGAAGGAAAGCTCCTCAATGATCTCACAAGAGATTCACATAAACAGCAATGTTTGAGCAACAAAGACTTAGAGAGGTTTGGGTACAAAACCCTAAAAAATAAAAGGAGGCACAAAAGGCACTCTAATCTCTCTCTTCAAAAGTCCCAAAAACGTTCTAGGGTTTTCCTTATATATAGGAGTGTTTTACTTGATCCCCAAGACATTTAAATAGAGTTTGGGCTGAACTGGAACTCTGCAGAAAAATAAATCTGTACGTGGTTCGATCGATCGAGTATAATTTTCGATCGATCGAGCCTTACAGATTTAGTCCAATAAATTTGCAATCACTCGATTCCAGTTTTACAAATAAACATACTTTGAGCAAGCCTAAACAAGACTAAACAACCTGTTTTGATCATGGTTTGCCAACAATACAAATTAGAGTTCTAAATACATAAAATCCTAAATCTTTAGAACCTAACAAACTCCCCCTTTGGCAATCTGTGACAAAACACAAACTAAAAGCTCAAAGTTTACAAAGTAAAAGCCCATTACAAAAATAATGCTCATAACAACAAATCCAATCTTAACTACTATCCATCAGTTGCAAGTGTAGACAGCAGCTCAATTGAATCAACCTGTATATTTCCTGAAACACTCAACAAACGCATAAACGCATGTGTGGAAAAAATACAAGTAAATCAAAATTAAATTCTTGACTTCACAAAACACAAAACAAAGACATATATCATGAATAACTCATAAATATAAATCAATGAGCAGTGAACAAGAAACAGAAATAAAAACATAAGTAAACTAACTCTCCCCCTAAGTTAGATACAACAAAAACTTTTTATATTCTCCCCCTAAACAAAACAAACAAGATTCCCATAAATCAATAATTTCTCCCCCTTTTTGTCACGTATTGACAAAGACAACTCATACAAAGAGTAAACAGTCAACATACGCAATAAAGGATAAGAGAAAATAGAGAATCAAGGGGAACACAAAACAATTCAACTCTATAGAAAATAGAGACAGCTCCCCCTATGAACAACACAGGTAAAAAAAACTTTTCTCCTCCTATAAAAATAGGAAAAACAAAACAAGTTGTGGGAAAAACAGTTTTGGGAAAAATAGGAGGTGGGGGGGGGGGGGGTGGGGGGAATCAGCAGCAGCAGCAGCATCACCAACAGGATCAGGAACTTCCTCACCAGCAGGACCAAAGTTAAAAACTAAGGTGAGGATACACATGAAGAAAAAATATTCTCTCTTTCAATAAAATGCAAACATGGCACTATGTGACCCATAAACAGTTGCATGAGTAGAGAAAATATTTGCACATTGATTATCCATCATATCTCTTAAGAAAAATATTTTCTACAGTTCACACATAAGAAATAGCATATACTAGAATGTATAAAACTCAAAAATTAATCAATCAATTTTTAAATCAAGTTGAGTACCCAATGTAGCAAAGTGTATGCATGTTATGTGTGAAAACAATGAGAGATATGACTGCAAAACTGCAAGATGGATACAAAAAACAATGCAATGTATGTGAATCCTAAACACAAATGATGCATGAAAAAAAATTTGGTCAAAAACATAGAAACTGAAAATTTTCAGTTTCGATCAATCGAGAATCGATCGAACATCAATCGAGTCAGGCAGACTCAAACCAAAAATTTTAATTGCAATTTCGATTGATCGAAAAACAGGTTCGATCGATCGAAAGTCTGGAAAAATCAGATTTTTGAAAACCAGAGCATTTTAATGCAGAAACTTCTCAAAGCACATTGTTTTATAAAAAAAATGCATGAGTATGAGACGAAAAGTTTTTCAAAAACACTTGAATTTAACCTAGATCTTCAAAATCAAGATTTTCAATCAATTTGTCCTCAAAGCACAAACATTATACACATTTTGCATTAAAATCAAGGAATTTTTAATCTTGGATGGCCACAACAAAATCACGCACAATATAATGTACCAAGTTTAGCAAATAGTAACTTGTGTAGTGTGTGCAACTAGCAAAAACTTGAGATACATGTGAGGTGATATGTGAATAGCAATCAATCACAAAATCTACAAAATTCATCACATAGAATTCAAAAGAGACTATCACCTAAAGAGTTACATCATATAACTCCCACATCTCCTAGAACATAAGTTTGCAATCATGTAAGTTTCTTGAATTTGCCTCATAATATACACACGAATTTCAATTTATGTGATTTGGCATCAAGCCTAATAGTACACACCAATTTTAAGCATTAAGCAATTAAATCGAGGCTACACCTTATGTTCTTTTTGTGCATGTGCTACACTTTCTCGAGCACAAAATCTTACGATATGCACTAAGGTGTTTATGATTGGCTAGTGAACAGTGGTGAGATGGTTATTTATGCCTTTCTCAAAAGGATCAAGTCCGACAGTCAAATAACATGTGACTTCAAGATTAAGACAAAGTGATAAACACCATAAACATCTTTCCCACACAACATGCACTACAAAGCTTTAACTAGAAAAGTGCAATAAAGTAAGCTCATCCAAGCTAAACAAGGTACATAAACTTGTTATGTAAAGATAAGGTGGCCAATCCTTGATTATAAATCCAAGATGTGTAATACAAAACACAAAAATCCTTTTGGTTTTAAAAAAAATTTATGACCAAAAACAAAAGACACATATTATGCTAAATGAAAAATGCAAAAGCAATGCATGATAATGCAAAACTAAGCTATAGAGGGTACACAAACAAGAAATATCAATTTCTTAATTAACCCTTGAGTACATGTACAAACTAGTACATACTCACACAAAATTAAAGATAGCTTAGCACAAACTATTCAAGTTTCTCCACAATGTCAAGCATGTTCTAAATCAAGAGAGATATTATAACTCATGTAATCCTCAAGAAAAATAAAACAAGACACAAAACAAAATATTTTTTTCTTTTTGAAAATTTTCAATGTTTTTGGATTTTTTTTTTTTAAAAAAAAAAAAAACTAAAAAAAACAAAACAACCAAAAACAGAAACAAGACATGTCCACAAACAATTGAAAGAATTAAATCAGGGACAAGTCAGCAACACTCACCTTGGAAAATCTTTCCGCACCCATATAGCACGAGTCTTCGGCTTTGTAGGTGAAAATCCATGGAAAGCAGAGTGTATTTGAGGGATTACACCAATCTTCTGAGAAAGACTGAAATCCTGCAAATTCCTTTCACAAGCCAACAAGCTCAAATTTTTCAAAAGCATATGAAATAATTTATATGGACTTATGGCAGGAGAAATATCATCACATGTCCTAGATTGAAACACAGAATGTTTAAATTTCAGTTTATGACAATTAGGACGAATGTGACCGGAGACACCACAAAAGTGACAAACAGGAACAAATTTAGGAACATCAGTATTCCTAACAGCAAGTCTAATCTCAGATTTTGGTTTTTGCCTCAACAAATAACAATTTGGTCTAATATGACCAACAACACCACAAAGGTGACAAGTAGGTACAAAAATAGATTTATTATGCTCTCTAACAGTAGGATTAGACATAGGTTTAGAAACTTCACCGTTAACATCAGAACTTTTACCTTTGTCTAACCTAGTAAAATAAGCCTTTTCTTTATTATTCCTCTTAAAAAGAGGGATATAAACTTTTTTAGTTTTAGGCTTAAGAGAAACAGAAACACTTCTGTTATCAACAGCAGACTTGTTACTAGTCAAATTTTCAATTTTAGCTTTAGATTCAACTAACTCTTGTTCCAAGCTTTTCATCTTCTCATCTTGAGAGGAAATTTGATTTCTCAAAAATTCATTCTTTTTATTAGACTCATCTAATCTCACAATCAAATCCTCTTTTTCAAGATTAGCCAATTTTAATTCTTCTTTAAATTTCTTAGCAATTTTCAAAGATTTAGATAATTCCTTACGAAGAGTTTCAAAAGCATCAAAAAAATCAACAGAAACAATAGTGTCCTTTTTATTCAAAACATCACAGGCATCAATAAAATCAGCAGAAGCATGAGCAGAAACATGATCAGAAAGACACTTCAAATTATCCATGACAGCAGGGGTCAAGGATCAGCTCTTAGATCAAAAGATCTACAACAAGAAGAGCTACCCGCTCTGATACCACTTGTTGGAAATTTAGACCCCTTAAAACAACCAGATTGGTTAGCCTAGATTAATTAGCCAAGTTGTTACTTAGTCAAATTATGCAATTCTAGGTTAAAGCAATCAAATAATCATATCAAAAGTATAAAGCAGCGGAATAATAAAAGACACAATGATATGATCACCCAAAAAAACCACACGGTAAAAACCTGGGGAGGATTTGACCCACCGATCCTTAAGGCAAACCTGAATCCACTATGAAAGAATCGAAGTTCATACAAAAGGACTACAAGCTCCCCGCTTGACTTCCTAATGCTACCCACCAGTAGAACTTACTGACACGACCACGTGCAAGCTCCGAATCCACGGACTCCTTCTTTCTTGGACTCTTCAATCAAGTACAAGCACCCCCGCTTGTGTATCTTTAAGTTCTTGAATCTGCAACTGAATGATTACCAAGTTCTTGACATAATCTTGAATCTTGGAAACCCTAAGTATATGTGAAGGAAAGCTCCTCAATGATCTCACAAGAGATTCACATAAACAGCAATGTTTGAGCAACAAAGACTTAGAGAGGTTTGGGTACAAAACCCTAAAAAATAAAAGGAGGCACAAGAGGCACTCTAATCTCTCTCTTCAAAAGTCCCAAAAACGTTCTAGGGTTTTCCTTATATATAGGAGTGTTTTACTTGATCCCCAAGACGTTTAAATAGAGTTTGGGCTGAACTGGAACTCTGCAGAAAAATAAATCTGTACGTGGTTCGATCGATCGAGTATAATTTTCGATCGATCAAGCCTTACAAATTTAGTCCAATAAATCTGCAATCACTCGATTCCAGTTTTACAAATAAACATACTTTGAGCAAGCCTAAACAAGACTAAACAACCTGTTTTGATCATGGTTTTCCAACAATACAAATTAGAGTTCTAAATACATAAAATCCTAAATCTTTAGAACCTAACAGTTACATATCTAATTAATTAAAACCATTTATTTTCCAATGTCTCATAAATGGTTTGTGATGGTGAACAGAATCAGTAGGCTGGACAACTCGGCTTCGATGGGCTAAAAGTGGTAGCGAAGGCTTGAAAAATGAACAAAATATCAAAGGAGACCGGGGTGGACCGGCCTAAGACCCTCCGATGACTAAGTTAGTTTCTCACAAGAATGGAGTTCCAACTTTTAGGAGTAAAATTTCAGAATGTGCCTACCTTGGGTTGATTCAGACCAATCCTTATATATGGAACTTTGGGGCGGTTATTGGTTCAATAACTTCCCCAAGATTCGTGGAATCCAGACATAACTTCCTCAACGGCTATAGAAGTTACAACCGCTGGTGGAAGTTACATACTTGGGAGGAATTTGGGGCGATGAGCACGGGTTGTGTAACCGTTTTCAGGATCTTGTGGTTCGAGCCTTCCATGCGTGAATGAGTACACATGAGGATTTCCCAAGTGTTCTGTGGTCGTCCATGTGCTTTGCTCATGGACGACCCTTTTTCATGGTCATAGGATCGTCCATGTGCTTTGCCCATGGACGACTCCCTTCCCCATGGTCTAACTGAACTCAGTGATTTCCCTGGACGACCACTATGGACGAACCAGAGATGGTCATTTTGGCTATCCCATCAGTTGCCCCCTTGTCCAAGGGTCGTCCAAGGGTGTCGGGGATTTGATTCACGTCTTTATGGTTCTGATCGGATTTTTTTTTTAAAACCACGTGTCATGATTTAATTGGTCTACTGGTCGCGTAGATTACCTTTTTCAATGTGATTGCCACGTGTGGTCTTCTCATTCGATGGTGTCGCTTCGCTGACCCTAGTCCTGGGCCCTATAAATACGTATATTCTCTTTCTTGCCCTTCACTTTTCTCACAATCTCTCTTCTGCCATCTCGTCGAAGAGTCTCGTCTAGCTTTTCAGCCTAGCCCTCAGGTATTTCCTCTTTCTTTTTTAGGTTTTTCGTCTTAATCTTTATTTGTCATGTCTTCGTCTAGTAGTATAGAGAGAGAGATAGACGAGTACCAGGACAATTCTTCTGGGAGTTATGAGAGTGGTGAGAGTAGCACGAGCTACAGTGGCAATTCCTCGGACGAGAATTACTCGTCTGGGGTTCCTGGTATTTCCTTAGAGGAATTCCAGGAAATGCAACGTAGGACGACTTCTGGAGCTGGGACTAGCTCGTCCAGAGGTCCACCTAGCCCTCCTCAAGACGAGGGGGAGGAAGAGGAAAATGTGATATACAGTTGTGCCCCTGAAATAGCGTCCACCCTAGACGCCCCAAAATTGAAAACACTTGTAGATAGGTACTAGATTCTTAGGGAGTTCAATTCTTGTCTACCCAAGGAAGGGGAATGGTGTTGTTCTCCTTCTTCTGGTTTGGGGGTTTATACGTCTTACCTTTTAGCTGGCCTTAGGTTTCCCCTAAATTCTTTTTGTAGAGGTCTTCTCCATAGGTTGGGTATTGGACCTAACCAGCTCAACCCCAATGGATGGAAGACGATAGTTGCCATGCAAGTGCTATGGCGTGAGGCGTTGGAAGGGAACTGTCCTATCACAGTGGACGAGTTCCTTTATTGTTATAAGTCCTAAGAGATCAAGAAGTCTGCTGGTTTTTACCAGTTTTCGTCCAAAGGCTCTTACTATAGTTTAATAAATGGTCGTAGCTCGTCTGACAGGCTCTAGAAAAAAGAGTTTTTTATTATTTCTGGAAATTGGGCTGGGGACCCTGTTAATGTGGGTAATGCCCCCTTCCCACCTTTTACTAGCCCTCTAGGTCATCTTCGTCCTAAGGGTATGTCTTCTTTCCATTTTATTTTGTCTCTCTTTACATATTTTCTAACTTTCAGTCATCTAACCCCCCTTTCTTTTTGTTGTTGCAGCTGTTATTCGTCCACGCTTGGACAAATTCTACTTGGATCGAATTGACCAAGTACGTGCCTTCCCTGGGAAAACCTTTCACGATCTAGTGACTTTCAGTCGTCTAGCTAGTTGGGGGCTTGGCCCAGCACCTACTGCTGAGAATCTTGGTCACGAGGAAACCACTCGTCGAAGTAAGTATCGTCCATTCTTCTTTTTCTTCTTTTTCCTCTTTTTTCTTTTTCTAAACTTGATCTTCTTTGTCACAGGAATAAGTACAATGAGGGAGAATAAGGAAAAAATTGTTGCTAGTGGGGACAAGGATGCTCCTGTACCATCAGTCGTCCAGAAGGTTTCCGTCCAAACTGGGAAGAGAAAATCTAAAAAGATTTCTAGTGTTGTGGATCTGGACGACCTTCCAAGTCGTTGAGGCTCCAAAAAACAAAAATCTAGCTAGACTTCTCTTCCCAAGGTTCCCAAGTTTACACCTCCGACGGTGAATCTGGACGGCCCTCCTGCCAATGTGGAGCCCGTCTAAATAATTCATCCTGTTCAAACTGATCCTACTCCCCCTCCAGCCAAGACTCCTCGCAAGCCTCAACCGTCAGAGCCATCTAATCGTCCTTCCAACTTGGTGCTGGACGAGGGCTATGCATGGAGGACATTCAAAGGAATCGTCACTGACAATGAAGTTAACGAATGTTATAATATGTCAATGAAGGAATTTGAACGTTCTGGTATTCATGACCTCTTTAAGGTAGGACCTTCGTTCGTCCTTGTGTGTTTTCAATAAGTTTTTCAAATGAAAATGTCTAACTTTCCTTCGTCCACACATAGGCTATGTCAAAGTTTTACACAGCGACGTGCCAGGCCAAGGAACTATGTGAGAAGGTAAAGACGGCGAATGAGAAGGCTAAGGAGGTGAACAATGAAGTTCTATTAAAAAAGGGGGAGGTGATTAGGTTGACTGATGATTTCAATCGTCTGCAAGCAAGTGAGACGAAGTTAAATAACGAGGTGGAGGAACTCAAGGCAGATGCCATCGAGAAAGATACTCGCATTGCTCATTTGGAGTTACAAGTCTCAGGATTTGCCTCGTCCTTGGAGAAAGCACGAGAAGAAGCAATATCAGCCTTCAAGAAGTTTGACGAGTACAAGAATCGTCTAGACAGTCACTATGCTGCTGGGTATGAGGACTTCCGTGCTGATACCAAGGAAACATTTCCTGACTTGAACTTTGATACATTCAAGATTCCCCTCGCTATAGAGAGTTCCTTGCTAGCGACGAGTTCTGAGGACGTCAATGTGGTGGACGACGCTAATAACGAGGTGACACAAGACGATCCAAAGAATGCTCCCAGTGGTCAATCCAAGTGATTTCATCTTCCCTTTAGAAAGTTTATATTTTAATTTTATTTGGAGGTGCCTAGTGTTTTGGGCTTTTGCTTATTTCTTCTAGAATTTATTCAAGTACAATTTCCTCGTCCAAGTTTATGGACGAGTTTTATGAATAAGTACTCATTACTAAGGGTTTTTGGACGATGGTCGTCTACCCTTTGACTTTTATGAATGTATGAATGCTTTCCCTTTTTATTGTTTACTGTATTTGAGTATGCCTTAAGCTTTGTGAACAAGTTTATTTACATCGTCCATACCATTTTTGTGGTTGTGGGATTTACCCACTTACGGAGATTTTTTGTCTTGAACATATGGACGAATTCCTTCTTGCATCATTAAAAATAGAGTAACATGAAGAGATGTTCGCCATTTCAAAGTAAAGTTCGTCCATGAATGACGTCTTTTCGCCAGATTTATTCGTTGCTCAATTTTAGGACGACTTTTTACTCGTCCTTAATGAAATTGTCTCCAACAAATGCTCGTCCATGTGCTGGATTGTTGAGTTGGTTAGATTCGTCTATGGGCCAGTGGTGTTTATACACGCATATTATTCGTCCATGGTTTAGACGATCGTACCTCAGGTTTGTCTCATCTTGATCTTAGACGGATATACCTTAGGTTTATTTTTCTTGCTTTATCCTTATCTAAAGGAAAGCTAATAGACGATACCTCCTTGCGTCCAAGGATTTTATTCGTCTTTGGCCTTTCGCCTTCCATGGATCATCTTGAATCATAGAAAATGGAGGATTCACATACAATCATACATATACTTGGAAATACATCATATATATATTTGGAAATCCATACTATGTAATCATTCGTCCACAATCATGGCACATGCTTGAGAGCTAGTGCCTTTAGGAAATTAAAAATACTTATACAGCATAACTTCGTCCATAAGTAACGCAGAATACTTACACGCTTAAAACACAATAGTAGTAATAAGCAAACACAAGAAAATAACACTAGAAGCAATAAATTACTTCAAACGTCCATGGAGTTCGTCCTGAGGCAATGTTTGTCCATGGATGACCCTTTATTGATAGTACCTTCTTAGGTGTTCAACATTCCAAGGGTGTTCCAGCTTCCTTCCATCCAGGGCTTCCAAGTAGTAGGATCCTTGCCTCTTGCAGTTGATAACCTTATAAGGTCCTTCCCAATTTGGTCCCAGCTTCCCATGGGCCGGGTTTTTGGTGGCCAAAGAAACCCTTTTTAGGACGAGATCCCCAATGTTGAAGCGCCTAGGTTTCACCATGGCATCATGTTGCTTTGCCATGAGATTTTTGTACCTTGCTGTTCTCTGCTCCGCGTCCATCCTTACCTCGTCTATAAGATCGAGGTTAAGACGAATCTGTTCCTTGTTTTCTTCATCTTGATACCTCACCACCCTATGGCTGGCCATGTGCACTTCTGTAGGTATGACTGCTTCACTCCCATAAGCTAGTTTGAAAGGAGTTTCCCCGGTGGGGGTCCTTGCTGTTGTTCTGTAAGCCCACAAAACACCGGTAATTCATCTAGCCATACTCCCTTTGCCCTTTCAAGCTGAGTCTTGATGATTTTCAACAAGGAACGGTTTGCCACTTTTGCTTGTCCATTGGCTTGTGGGTGGGAGGGTGAGGAGTAATGGTTCTTGATTCCAAGTTGTTCACAAAATTCCCTGAAAGGTGTGTTGTCGAACTGTCGTCCATTGTCAGACACTAGAGCCCTAGGTACTCCAAATTTGCATACGATGCTTTTCCAAACGAAGTTTTTCACATTTTGCTGTGTGATTTTCACCAAGGGTTCAGCTTCCACCCACTTAGTGAAATAATCTATCCCCACCACCAAAAACTTCATCTGTTTGGTTCCAGTTGGAAAAGGGCCTAAAATATCCAAACTCCACTATGCAAAAGGCCAAGGGGCCATCATTGGGGTAAGGTATTCTGACGGCTGTCTAGGAATATTACTGAAACGTTGACATTGATCACATACCTTAACATATGCCTTAGCATCAGCTTGGATGGTTGGCCAATAGTACCCTGCACGGATGACCTAGTGGACGAGTGATTTGGCTCCTGAATGGTTACCACACGCCCCTTCATGAATTTCTCTCAGCATGTAATTCGCCTCGTCTGGGGCTAAACACCTCAGGTATGGTTGTGAAAAACCTCTTTTGTACAGCACTTCATCCACAAGGATGTATCTAGCTGATTTAACTCTGAGCTTCCTGGCTTCGTCCTTCCCTTCTAGAAGCCTTCCGTCCTTCAAATATGATACTATCGGGGTCATCCAATTCTCCTCACCTTCTATCTGCAACATTTTTGGGAGGTCTATGCTTGACATGTATTGTATTTCATCAAACTTGTCCATCGCTTCATTAGCAGAGGCTTCCTTCACCAGAGTATCTGCTTCTATGTTCTCTTCCCTCGGGATTTGAATGAAATTAGCTTCTTTGAATTTCTTCACAAGGCGTACCACTTTCTTCAAATATCTTCTCATTTTATCTTCCTTGGCTTCACATGTCCCATTTACTTGGCCTATGACCAACTGTGAGTCTCTCAGGCCGAGTATTGAACCCGCTTCTACAGATTTAGCCAACGCCAACCCTTTAAGAAGGGCTTCATACTCCACTTCATTGTTAGTTGTTTGGTACTGCAAGCGAACCTTGTACTTCAATTTATCCCCTTCTGGTGATTGCAAAACAACTCCTATACCTCCTGCATGCAGTGTAGACGATCCATCTACGTGGACGACCCACTTGTTATTATCTTCTTTTCCACCTAAGTCCTCATAACTTGGAGTGAATTCTACAATGAAATCTGCCAGGGCTTAAGCCTTTATTGCAGTTCTCGGTTGGTACCAGATGTCAAATTCACTAAGCTCGACTACCCATTGAATTAGTCGTCCTGCAGCTTCGAGTTTGTTCATTGCCTTCCTAAGTGGATGATCTGTCATGACATTGATAACATGAACTTGGAAGTAATGTCTTAACTTCCTGGAAGCTGTTATTAGCACAAAAGCTAACTTCTCTATCAGTGGGTACCTTCCTTCTATTCCTCTCAATGCTCGGCTAATATAGTACACAGGCTTTTGCACCTTTTCTTCCTCCCTGATCAACGCTGAACTCACGGCATGCGGGGACACTGCTAAGTAGAGATATAGTTCCTCTCCTAGCACGGACGGACTTAATAATGGAGCCATGGTAAGATAGTGTTTTAGGTCCTGGAAGGCCTTCTGACACTCGTCCGTCCATTCAAATGCCTTCCTGAGAATTTTGAAGAAGGGCAAACACTTGTCAGTGGCTTTTGAAACAAACCTGTTCAGAGCTGCAACTCATCCAGCTAGGGATTGGACTTCCTTGATGTTCTTTAGTGGTTCCATGTTCAATATGGCTTGGATCTTGTCTGGATTTACCTCAATTCCTCTCTCTGAAACCATGAATCCTAAAAACTTTCTTGACGATACTCCGAATGCACATTTACTTGGGTTCAGCTTCATCTTGTATCGCCTAAGTGTTTCAAAGGTTTCCTGAAGATCGTCCAAGTGGCTTCCCTCGTCTAAGCTCTTCACAAGCATGTCATCCACGTACACCTCCACATTCCGTCCTATCTGTGGATGGAACATGTGATTCACCAACCTTTGATAAGTTGCCCCTGCGTTCTTTAGACCGAAGGGCATCATCTTGTAACAAAACAAACCTTGACTGGAAATAAAAGAGGTCTTTTCTTGGTCAGCCTCGTCCATCTTTATCTGATTATATCCTGAGAAGGCGTCCATGAAGCTTAACAACTGATGGCCAGCTGTAGAATCCACCAATTGATCAATGCGTGGCAAAGGATAACTATCCTTAGGGCAAGCCTTGTTCAAGTTAGTGAAGTCTACGCACATCCTCCACTTGCCATTTGCCTTCTTCACCATCATTACATTTGCTAACCAATCCGAGTAATAGACTTCTCGAATAAATTGTGCTGTGGTCAGTTTCTGAACCTCTTCCTTGATAGCCTTGTCTCTTTCAGGGGCGAACACCCTCTTCTTTTGTCGAACAGGCTTAGAAGAGGGGAATACATTCAATCGATGAGTAATTACACTTGGATCAATATTAGGCATGTCGTCATGACTCCATGCAAAAACATCGGTATTCTTCCTCAGAAACTGGACGAGGTCTTCTTTCGCCTTCTCCTTCATACTTGTTCCAATTCTGGTGAACTTCTCAGGATCATTTCCTTGTAACAAAACATCTTCCAATACTTCAGTCGGTTCTGCAACAATTCTTCTTTCTTCTATACTCATAGTCTGCATCTGCTCGTCCACAGCCAACATGGCTAGATAACATTCTCTGGCTGCCAACTGATCTCCTTGTGCTTGTCCAATCCCGCACTCTGTAGGGAATTTGACTGATAGATGGTAGGTAGATGTTACCGCCTTCCAACTGATTAAGGTTGGTTTTCCAATGATGGCATTGTATGAGGATGAACAATCCACCACAAGGAAATTCACTTCCTTAGTTATCTCTTGCGGATATGACCCCACCACTACAGGCAATGTAATGGTGCCTACGGGCTGCACTTTCATTCCTTCGAATCCTACCAGTGGTGAACATGCTGGACGAAGTTGATCTCGTCCAAGCCTCATATGTTGGAAGGCGGGGTAGTACAATATATCCGCCGAGCTTCCATTATCCACCAACACCCTCCTGGTTGTATAATCTGCGATGAGTAGGGTAATGACAATTGCATCGTCATGTGGATGATGGATCCTCTCAGCTTGTTCGTCCGTGAAAGAGATGACTAGCTTGTCTGTCTCCTTCGTCCTTGGGGATCGTCCAGAGAGTTGCACGTTTTACACCACTTTAAGATACGTCTTCCTTGATCTAGAGGATTGTCCTTCAAAAGTCCCTCCTATGATAACCCTTATCTCTCCAAGTGAAGGTCGTGATGATTCTTCTACCTTTCCCTTTAACTTCTCGTCTTTATGATCCCTTCCAACAAAGTGCCTCAATTTCCCTTGTCTAATGAGATTCTCGATTTGCTGCTTCAAGTCAAAACACTCGTCCGTGTCATGCCCATGGTCTCTATGGAAGCGACAATATTTATTCTTATTACGCTTGTTAGAATCTCCTTTCATCTTCTCTGGCCACTTCAAGGAAGGATCATCCTTGATTTACATGAGCACCTGATCGAGTGGAGCATTTAGGGGTGTGTAATTCTGATTCCTCGCTGAATGACCTACCTTCCTGTTGTCTCGGTCTTTCTTATCTTCCATTCGCCCCTTCTTTAGACAAGGCCCTTGTTCAGAGTGACGCGTGGGGTTTGCTTCCATCCTTTCAGCTCTCTTCCTCTTCTTAGCTATGATTGCGTCTTCTGCATTCATAAAGTTTTAGGCTGAATGGATGAGTTTAGCCATGGACTGAGGCTCTTTCTCATATAGCTTGTGAATGAATAAGTCCGAGTTAACCCCATTGTGGAAGGCTGCCAACAATAGCTTGTTGTCTACCTCATCCACTGTTAGTGCCTCTCTGTTGAAACAAGTGATGAAGGAATGCAGGCTTTCATTCTTTCCTTGCTCTATGGTTAACAAGCTGGACGAGGAACCCTTGTGTCTCTGTCCTCCAATGAAATTATTAACAAATAATTTACTTAACTCCTCGAAAGAACTTACTGAATTCGGGGGTATTTTGCTAAACCACACTCGCGCTGGTCCCTTAAGGGTGGTAGGGAAGGCTCTGCACATAATCTCGTTTGGAACCCCTTGGAGATGCATTGTAGTCTTGAAGGTAGCGATATGATCGAAAGGATCGCGCGCTCCATCATACGAATCCAAGGAAGACATTTTGAACTTTGGCGGCAAGGGATGTCCATTGATGGAAGCCGTGAAAGGGGAGTCTGTTCGATGAACCAAATCTTCTACGGGATTCGCCCTTCTCATGTTCTCCCTCATCTCGTCCATAACCTTCCTCATCTGATCCATCTCCTTCTCCAAGTGTGGCACCCTTCGCAAAGTGGTGCCTCTTGATTGGCTTTCGGGCTCAACGTTTCCCCCTCTATCTTCTTGACTCTGGGCTTGTCCTTCAGCATATCCTTCACAACGTTGCCTAAGATTAATCTCCCTAGTCAACTCTTGGTTCTGACGAGTTAACTCCGCCATAGCGGCTGCCATGGATTGTATGTGTTGGATGGAAGGCAACTGCGTGACAGGCGCTGATTGGTGATCTCGGTGGGGATGGCTAGAAGCATCCCTACTTTCTTGATGGCCTGGGCTAGTGGCCCTTGATCTAGTCCGAACCATACAACCTTTTGTCGGAGAAAGATAAACTGCCAAACTTGAAGTTTTTCTCCTTCCCACAGACAGCGCCAACTAATGGTGAACAGAATCAGTAGGCTGGACAACTCGGCTTCGATGGGCTGAAAGTGGTAGCGAAGGCCTGAAAAATGAACAAAATATCAAAGGAGACCGGGGTGGACCGGCCTGAGACCCTCCAATGACTAAGTTAGTTTCTCACAAGAATGGAGTTCCAACTTTTAGGAGTAAAATTTCATAATGTGCCTACCTTGGGTTGATTCAGACCAGTCCTTATATATGGAACTTTGGGGCGGTTATTGGTTTAATAACTTCCCCAAGATTCGTGGAATCCGGACATAACTTCCTCAACGGCTATAGAAGTTACAACCGCTTGTGGAAGTTACATACTTGGGAGGAATTTGGGGCGATGAGCACGGGTTGTGTAACCGTTTTCAGGATCTTGTGGTTCGAGCCTTTCGTGCACGAATGAGTACACGTGAGGATTTCCCAAGTGTTCTGTGGTCGTCCATGTGCTTTGCTCATGGACGACCCTTTTTCATGGTCGTAGGATCGTCCATGTGCTTTGCCCATGGACGACTCCCTTCCCCATGGTCTAACTGAACTCAACGATTTCCCTGGACGACCACTATGGACGAACCAGAGATGGTCATTTTGGCTATCCCATCAGTTTGTTTTTCTCATTAAAAAATATATATATAAATAAGTGTATGTTTGGGACCAATAATTTAAAGCCAGCCAACCATTTTACTCTTAAAAAATTAATGGATTATTATAATAGTAATTATGCCAGCTCCTAACATGCACTTTACATTACCCATGCCCTGAAGTTTTGGCTTTATACATGTTTTTTTTTTTTGAAATTTACGTACAGTTTATGATGCATGCTTTTTACTATAAGGTCAATATATATACACATATCATTTTGTAATTACTAAGTAAAATACTATTTTTCTCAACAAAAAAAAATAGTAATATACCATTAACTAGATCAACTATAACTACCAATTATTGCCACACAAGTATTTTTGAGGAGGGGAGGGGGGAGATGGGTGAACCCGCAAGACAGATTGTAGAGGGGGCCGGGGTAGATGCCAATCGTACTACAAATAACTTGGTAGCCGCATAAAAATTGAAATAAATAATCAATATTTGGGATGGATTTATGTTTAGAACAAGGGGGCCATGGCACATCTTAGCCTCAAATTTTTTTTTTTATAGTATATTGCAAAATGTTTTTGTAGGGTTATAAATTTAACCCAATTAATTAATTCAATGACTCAAATTGATTAATTAATCAAATTACATTTAATAACGTGGAGACACGAACAAATTACCAAATAATCTAGAGTACAGTAGAAATTAAATTTGACACGATGATTTGTTAACAAATTTATATTAATTATATATATAGTATAAAAATGAAAATGAACAATTGATTCACGCCTATGGCTCCTTCCTAGAACCCAAAAAATAAATAAATATAGTTATTAACACCTAAGTCAGCTAAAATTAAGTGCTGCTAGATGTCAACTATCTCAAGAAATATTTTCAACTTGTGGATAGACAACCAGTACCTTAATATTCTTAATCAACAATGGAACTTACAATAGAAAAAAAGAGCCTCAAATTATAAATAGATTCAAAAATTGGTTCCAAAATTACTATATTTCGCCCCCTTAAAAATTTAAAATTGGTCCAAGGAACTCAAAACAAATAGGTCACCTAGCCTATTCATGTGACTTTTGACCTTTTCTGAACATCAAAACATGTTGTTAAACATTTGAGACTATGAAATTTGGGTGTTACCATTTTGTTATTTGATTATTACACCTAAATGATTTGTTTGTTTTTTTCTTTTTCTTTTTTCTTTTTTAAATTTGGGAATACAATTATTTTACAATAAACTACACTTTTGGCCCGTAAAGTTTGAGATTGTTTTCATTTTGGCCATTCATATTTGATTTCGTTACAATATTGGCTATGTCGTTCATTTTTTCTTGTAATATGATTGTCCATAATATGTTTTTCTGCTTACAACAATGAAATTCATGAATTCCATAGTATTTAATTTAGAACCAATATTACATAGAATAAATAATATGAAAGGCATATAACAATCAGATTACTAATAAAAATGAACAACATGACCAAAATAAAAATGAACATTAACTCCTTATTCCAATATGAAAACCGAAGGATAAGGGCTGTCATCAAAGACTCATTTGCAAATAATCTCAAAAATTTTAAGTGTGTCAAAAGTATATTTTAGTTTTTTTTTTAATTCAAAGAATATTGGATATATATTAAATAATAAGTATGAATTTTATTTGATTTGTTAAATTATGAAAAAGCTAGATTTAATAGTTTTTTTTTTCAAAAGAAAAAATTTAAATTATTTATAAACAATTATTTTGTTAATATCAAATAAATGTAACTTTAAATTTTCATTAAAAAAAAAAATGATTTAGGCATTAGATGCCCCCCAAATCGAAATCCTGGCCTTATCCCAAAACAACATCCTAATATTCTTGTTGTTTGATGATGGAAACTAATCACCTTTTCACCCGTAGCTCCTAAGCTCAAACTTTGTAAGATTAAAAAAAGAGGATTATGGGAAGCTAATGATCATTAAACTAGTAATTAAGAGGGGCCAATAAGAGCTAAAAGTTATCAGTCAAATAATGAATTAATGACATTTTAATTTATTGTTTGTGATTAACTAATTATACTTACAAAGTTTTAAACCACATATTTTCCATTAATGTTTCTCCATACCCTTTCCACCACCTATATATAAAGTCACAGAAACCACCATTTCTTCATACAATCAAATCAAAGTCTTCTTTCTTTCTATGTGATAAATAATTGTAATGCTTTGGGCTAGGTGGTTGGGAGATGGGTTATTTTGGTGCAACCGGATCAATTAGTCATGTTAATATATTGAAAGGGTTTGTATGGGAAGGTGACAGAAGAGAGTGAGCACACAAGTTATTTTTCTTGCATGGACTGTCCATGCTTGAACTATGTGTGCTCACCCTCTATCTGTCGCCCACCTCTCTCTCTCTCTCTCTCTCAAATTAGTGCTTTTGTTTACACACTTCAGGAACATGTAGATTGATATGTAATAGTTTTAAAGCAATTTGACAAATAGTGTTGTGGTCCAAAACTAATTAAGTAGAATAGGCCTTTAATAAGTCAGCACAAGCTTCACCATTGTGGCGTACGCAGGAGGAAACCAAACCAGGTTAGCTTAATAGCTTTGCTATTTGAGTATGGGACAATACCGAAATAAGGGCAGTGTTTATTAAAGAAGACAGTTTATCTTCTAATTGATTCAAAGCTGTGAGTCTACTTCTTGTTGGGATAGTCCCTAAAGAGAGCCTAAAAAAGCTGAGGGAACCATCATTTTCATAACCATGCGAGAAAGCCAGAACTTCATTGAGAGTTATCTCCATTTTACACATAAAAATGGCTAGCGAAGAAAAGCTTCACGTAGCAAATATTTCCATGGCTAGCTTTTGGCCACATAATTCCATATCTTGAGCTCTCCAAGTTCTTAACTCAAAAGGGTCATAAAGTTTCCTTCATCTCCACCCCTAAAATCATTTCATCGCCTCCCAAATTTTGCTGCCACTGATAAACTTAGTAGAGCTTCCTTTACCCTACATTGATGGCTTGCCTCAAACTGCCGAGTCCACCTCCGAGTTATAGACTCACCAAGTCACAAACCTCAAAAAAGCCTATGACATGCTCGAGCTCCATCTGACTCAGTTTCTCCAGAACTCGGATGTTAACTACCAATTATTGCCACACAAATATTTTTTAGGAGGGGAGTGGGGAGATGGGTGAACCCACAATATGCGAATATTGGATTGGAGAGGGCGGTAGATGCCAGTTGAACTACAAGTTCCTGGGTAACCGCACAAAAATTGAAATAAATAATCAATATTTGGGATGGATTTATGTTTAGAACAAGGAGAGCTATGGCCCCTCTTAGCCTCAAATTTTTTTTTTTCTAATATATTTCTAAATTCTTTTACAGTATATTTGTTTTTGAAAAATTATATTATAAAAATGAAAATGAACGATTGACCCACAACTATGGCTCCTTCCTTAAAAAAAAGAAAAAAAAGAAATACAATTTAATTATTAATAACTAAGTAAGCTAAAGTTGTCAACTATCTTAAGAAATATTTTCAAGTCGTGGACAAACCACCAATACCTCAAGATTGATGGAACTTAAAAAAGGACCTCAAATTATAAGTAGATTTAAAAAATTGGT
The DNA here is from genome assembly GCA_019022515.1 of Quercus aquifolioides. Taxonomy (NCBI): domain Eukaryota; kingdom Viridiplantae; phylum Streptophyta; class Magnoliopsida; order Fagales; family Fagaceae; genus Quercus; species Quercus aquifolioides. The sequence goes on from CM032327.1 coordinate 44,530,494, forward strand.
TCAAAATTACCATATTTGGCCCTCTCAAAAATTTAAAATTGTCCAAGGGCTCAAAACAAATAGGTCACCTAGCCTATTCATGTGATTTTGCACAATGAAACCTTGTGTCTATGTGGTGTGTGTATTTTTTACTTTTTGTGAACCTCAAAACAAGTTAAACATTTGGGACTCTGAAATTTGGGTGCTACCTAGATGTTATCTATTTACACCAAAATGATTTCTTTGTTTATTTTTTCTTTTCATTTTTAATAAAAAAAAAAAATTGGGAATACAATACTTTAGATTAAAGTATACTTTTGGCCTATAAAATTTGAGATTGTTTTCATTTTGTCTCTTTACATTTTCAAATTTTCATTTTGGCCACTCATATTTGAGTTCGTTACGATATTGGCCCTACCGTTCATTTACGCTAGTAATATAACTGTCCATAATACATTTTTTTTGCTTACAACGACAAAAATCCTATATTCATGTTGATTGATGATGGCGTTAGACACTGCCAAAGTCGAAATCTTGGCTCTATCCCAAAATAGCATCCTTATATTCTTTCTAATTGATGATGGTAACTAATCACATTTTCACCTATAGTTCTAAGCTCAAACTTAGTGGGATTAAAAAAAAAAAGTTTATGGAAAGCTAATGATCATTAAACTAGTAATTAAGAGGGGAACAATAAAAGCTAAAAGGTAGTGTTATTATTAGTTGACTAATGAACCAACGACATATTAATTTATTGTCAGTGATTAACTGATTATACTTATAGAGGTTTAACCACATATATTCTGTTAGTGTTTCTCTATACCCTTTCCGCCACCTATATATAAAGTCATAGAAACCATCAATTCTATATACAATCAGATCAAGGTTTCTTTCTTTCCATATGATAAATAATCATAATGCTTTGGGCAAGTTGGTTGGAAGATGGGTTATTTTGGTGCAACTAGGTTAATTGGTTGTGTCAATATATTGAAAGGGTTTGTATGAGAAGGTGATAGAAGAGAGTGAGCACACAAGTTGTTTTTCTTGCATGGATTGTCCACGCTTGAACTATGTGTGCTCACCCTCTCTCTCTCTCTCTCTGTCTCTCTCTCTCTCCCCTTTTATGTTTACACAGTTTAGGAACATGTAGATTGGTATGTAATAGTTTTAAAGTAATTTGTTGAAGGCGACAGAAGAGAGTGAGCACACAAGTTGTTTTTCTTGCATGGACTGGCCACGCTTGGATTGTGTGTGCTCACCCTCTATCCGTCTCCCACCACTTTCACTCTCTCTCCCTGTGTGCACAATGCAGGAACAATTAGATTGATAAGTGTAATGAACTGTTTTAAAGTAAATTTCTTTTAAGATATAGATACCAATAAGTAGTCAATTTTTGGTTCCTCTAGTTCCTTGTAAGGTAAATCATGCATCCAATTTTTATTAGGTTTTTTTTTTTTTTTTTTTTTTTTTGTAAAAGGGTAAAAACACTCAAACGCACAACATATACTTGCATAAAAGCTCATAGAGTCTAACATTCCTCTCCATAAGATCCAAGAACACATTAAATTCATGCACTTTTGCACTTGATTGATTCCAGCATGATGCTTGTTGCTCATTAAGTGTTATTAAAAGACTTTCTTTTTTTAATTCATTAAAAAAAAAACACTTTTTATTTGGTTACTTGTGAATAGCTTCTATCCAATGATTAACTACTATATTTGCAATCAGCCCTGTTTTTCATTAAGTATGTAGGCAGTTGAGTCCATTCTAGTGCTGCCACTACTTGGTTGGATGCATGGGATGGAAGTCCAAGTCCAACAAATCCTTGCCAAGCTATATATGGATGGAACATACTTTGATATATTGATGGAATAGAGAAGAAAGAAGAAAGAAGAAAGAAGAAAGAAGAAGAAGACTGACATGATGAAAAAGGCTACAAAAGTTGGTAGATATTTGAGGAAGAAGAAGAAGAAGAAGATTGATATGATGAAAAAGGCTACAAAGGTTGGTAGGTATTTGAGAAAGGTTTGGGTCATGTAGGAGATTAAGTTATGTCTACTAATTAGTTACCTGTCAGTTCTTCAATTAGCATCATGATTCTGTATTAAGTTGTAATCGCTTCTCCTAACCTCTGTCAATGAAAAAGGAATTGCTTCTCCTCCAAATTTGCTTGGTTTAATCCTCTTGGCAGTGTAAATTGGATAACATACGCTCCATAAGGCAAAATTTTTTGTCTTATTAGACCATGGTCGACTTGATTATGTTTTTACATAAGTTTAGTGACAATATTTTTTTTAAACTATTTAAGTGGCTTATAGTAATTGCAACATAATAAAAATTGTATTAATAGTAGGTTAACAAAAAAACTGATGTTACTCTAATCACTAACTTACCACCTTTATAAGTTATGAAAAAAAATTATAAAAAAAGAATTTATCATTTGACATAATTTTGTTTGTTAATATATTAACATTTTCATGTCTTTTAACAAGCACGATGGACCTTGGACTTACCAGTACCACTTGTGGGATGCATAACAGTTTGTCACGCCCCGAACCCAACTATAAAGATAGGCACGTGACAACTGACGCACACTTATAAAGTAAGCACCCTACAAGTGTGTAAGGCCTTTTTAGCAACTAAAATTTATCCTCAAAAATTAAATCAAATAAATCCAAAATACCTCAACAATTTCTTTATGAACAGATCTCCAATAATTTAATAGGAACAAAATCCAAACCTCATGTATATAATGCCAATTGGCCAATAAATAAAAAACTATTAGAAGACCATCCAATCTCAAAATCACTAAGCTTCTTTTCCTGCTCACAACACAATATCAAAACTCCCAAAATTGCTATTCTTCACAATTTGAGACTGGAGGGGAAAAAGTGGGGAGTTGATAACTCAATAAATAACCAAAATCCTAATAAGTTCTATCAAGCAATAGATTTGTAAAGGATAAGATGTAATATGTGTTTTTAAAGTTATAATATACTATGTGTTTCCAAAATAACTGAAGAAGTTTCGTGGTCTTAAAATAATAAGTTGCACATAGATCACATACTTTAATCTTACAAATATATCATAGATTGTTTAGAAAATAGTCTGTTTTCAATATATCAAAAGCTATAACTTACAATAGGTTCCAAAAATACATAAGTAGTTTTAATGACTCAAAATAGTTCAAATACTCAAACATTTCCAAATTCACATATGTAGTTTTAAGGACTCAAAATAGTTCAAATATTCAAACATAATTCATATTCTTAACAATCTTATAACTATGGTCACGCTATATCCCCGTGACTAGGCATCAGAGTACCAATGAATGACCCCCATTGACTGGGTATTAGAGTACCAACGAATAACTCTCATTGGTTTGGGTATCAGAATGCCAATGAATAACTCCCATTGGTTTGGGTATCAGAGTACCAATGAATAACCCCCATTAGCTGAGTATCAAAATAAGTTTATAGTCAGATTGTTCATAATCATATATATATGAAATCATATTTTCTAACAAAAATATACCTTATTCAAGCATGTATATAAAAATCATATACTCAGTGTAGGGGGGAAAGGCCCAAGAGCCCATATCTACGTATATATAGGGCCAAGGGCCCAACCCGAGGATACCAAACAATCTGAGGACCAGTAAAAACACTTTCATAAGGATCTGCATTAGTAAGTGAAGAGAAAAATCATATTAAAGCCACCCAAGGGGGTGCCCCGAGGAAGAATCCCTCCTCGGCTGGGCGAGGCCGAGGTCAGAAGGTATGGTCTGCCATCAAGAGCAACGCTCCGAACCATTCTACCATAGAGGATAGGTATCAAGAAGGAAAAGGACAAATGAGAGCTATGAAATATCTAAGAAAAAGCTGCTAACATAGCATTGAATGCTCTGCAGCTGACTGAGCAATGCTTTATAGCCTTACAGCTACTCCCAAAGACTTTAGGGAGGGGCTGATGGGACAAGTGTCAATACTATCAATCCAAATCTACACGTGGAAGGATGAAAGAAGGGGGATGGGAGTATAAAACTGGAGGGTAACAATGAAAGTGGGGGGGGGGGGGGACTTGGTTGAGTGGATTTATAGGAACACTTGCCTCTTTGGACAAGAAGTTCGTTCATGTCAGTATTTCTTATTTGTGCATGATTGTCATCCAATTCCATATTAGCCGTTGTCTAATTCACTAGGGCCTAATTCTTTGACCCACTCTCTACAAATTCATTGTTTTGGGTCTTTTTAGCCTAAGTCCACTCATCTTGGACTGAGCCACAAATCTAGTCCTTACAATTGGCGCCATCTGTGGGAAGAACTTGTGTAATAGTGAGTGCAACGCTTAACTATGGTAGGATCAAGTCCACACCAGGCAGAGTCTTTGGGATCCCAGCATGGCGATCCTTTTGTCAGCCTTGAGCAAAGAGGTGACCGTGAGGGAAGTATGCATACCGCTCATATTGATAGGAGTCAACTTCAATGAACACGGGGAGGATTGCTTAAGGGGGCACAGTTCTAGGGGCTTTTGACGTCAAGTACATGCCTTGTACCTCTGTCAAGGGCCAGGTCCTCGCGAACCTGGTGGCCAAGTTCGCTGAACCTCCGTCAGAGGAAGTGGCAGCGACACAAAGCATGGATGGAAAATCGCAAATCAAAGGGGCTCCGGAGTGGGGTTAGTGCTGGTTTCTCCTAATCTTTACAAGTGTTAAAACAGAACCCAAGTCATGCTTGAAGTCCTCGGACCAGATGCTTGGGGGAAATTAACACTATGACATCTTTACAAGTGTTCAAACAGAACCCAAGTCATGCCTGAAGTCCTCGGACCAGATGCTTGGGGGAAATTAACACTAAGACATCTTCACAAGTGTTCAAACAGAACCCAAGTCATGCCTGAAGTCCTCGGACCAGATGCTTGGGGGAAATTAACACTGACATTTTTATAAGTGTTAAAACAGAACCTTAGTTAGGCCTGAAGTCCTCGGACTAGATGTTAAGGGGAAGTTAAAACACTATGACATCTTTACAAGTGTTCAAATAGAACCCAAGTCATGCCTAAAGTCCTCGAACTAGATGCTTGGGGGAAATTAACACTAATATTTTTATAAGTGTTAAAACAGAACCTTAGTCAGGCCTGAAGTCCTCGGACCAGATGCTAAGGGGAAGTTAAAACACTATGACATCTTTATAAGTGTTCAAACAGAACCATAGTCATGCCTGGAGTCCTCAGACCAGATGCTATGGGGAAATTAACACAAATTAATATTTTTATAAAGTGTTAAAACAGAACCTTAGTCAGACCTAAAGTCCTTGGACCAGATGCTAAGGGGAAGTTAAAACACTGTGACATCTTTTATAACTGCTTAAACTGAACCTAAGCTATGTACAGTTCCTCGGACCACGTGCCTTGGACGATTTGACATTTTCTATTTGTTTTTGCTAGGTATTAAAACAGGTCCCAAATTATATCCATCTCCTCGGATCACTTGCTTTGGGTTCATTATTCTCCATTGGTTGCATAGTTCGCTGTATAAGCACATGGTCATTTTCCTTATTATTTTTGCATAGTTAATTTATCTAAGTTAGCAACAATGCATCACTGTTGGCGTTGATAGAGTTAGGGTGACAATGTTTCGTTACTATCAACAACATCAGTTTAAAGTCCCATTGGAGGGAAAAATAACAACACCAACATCCATGAAATACTTATTGCAGAGGAAGGAAAGATTCATAAAGTAAAAAAAAAAAAAAAAAAAAAAAAAAAAAAAAGTGAAAAAAAAATGCAGCCCTTTTTATTAAATAAAGGAAAGGTGCATTATACATAATAGCAAATTTCCACCACAGAAGGGGAAGACCAGGGTGATGAAGAAAAAGAGAAAATCATTTGTTGAGATCCTTTTTCTCCCAACTGCAAGATGTTCTACTATTAAGGCTGAAAAACAAAAAACCCATCTACCCTTGTTCTTGTTAATTTGCTTAATCAATCTTGGTTTGTTTTTACATTTGTGCACACATGACACATGTTGCCAGGTGAAACCTAAACTTTGTCACACCAAAAATCTGATGCGATCTGCATTTGCCTTGGGCCTTGGCTGGAGAAGGAGAGTCTTCTTTCTTGCTCGACTGAAAAACAAGAGCATCTTTGGCCTCCGCTTCCTTCGCCTTGACTGCATCCTCCTAGGCCTTGGCAGCATCCTTGGTTTCCTTGCCCTTGCCTTTATCCTTGGCCATCTCATCCCCTAGACCTTGATCACCATCTTGGCTGGATCCTTTTGGAAGCCCTGAAGGTTTGAGAATTTGAAGTTTCCGAAGAACTAGAAGATTTGCAAAGCGAAGAAGAACAATTCCCCCAAGGTGCCTTATATAGAAAGCGAAGTCCATTGGGAGTTATCTCGCTCGAAATCCAAAGAGAGAGTTACAAGCGGGAAAAATTTCGCTCAATTTCTAACAAAATCTTCAGTCGTTGGATCCACATCACGTCGTAGAACATAGGGAACATGGAGCCGCAAGAATTTATGAAGGCACGCCTCGTGTACCGAAGCATCAGGAGCGTGTTTTTGGCAGTCAAAAAGACACCTATACATTCAGAGGTGATGAAAAATGGGCGCGAAGGAACTATCATCATATTGAAATCCTCCTTTCTTCCCGAGGAGTCAGAAAGAAGAATCTCGAGGGGCTATTGTAGACCTTGATCACCATCTTGGCTGGATCCTTTTGGAAGCCCTGAAGGTTTGAGAATTTGAAGTTTCCGGAGAACTAGAAGATTTGCAAAGGGAAGAAGAACAATTCCCCCAGGGTTCCTTATATAGAAAGCGAAGTCCATTGGGAGTTATCTCGCTCGAAATCCAAAGAGAGAATTACAAGCGGGAAAAATTTCGCTGAATTTCCAGCAAAATCTTCAGCCGTTGGATCCGCATCACGTCGTAGAACATAGGGAACATGGAGCCGCAAGAATTTATGAAGGTGCGCCTCGTGTACCAAAGCGTCAGGAGCGTGTTTTGGGCAGCCAAAAAGACACCTATACATTCAGAGGTGATGAAAAATGGGCGCAAAGGAACTATCATCATATCGAAATCCTCCTTTCTTCCCAAGGAGTCAAAAAGAAGAATCTCGAAGGGCTATTGTAGGGGGGAAAGGCCCAGGAGCCCATATCTATGTATATATAGGGCCAATGGCTGAACCCGAGGATGCCAAATAATCTGAGGACGAGTAAAACACTTTCATAAGGATCTGTATTAGTAAGTGAAGAGAAAAATCCTATTAAAGCCACCCAAGGGGGTGCCCCGAGGAAGAATCCCTCCTTGACTGGGCGAGGCCGAGGTTAGAAGGTATGGTCTACCATCAAGAGTAACGCTCCGGACCATTCTACCATAAAGGATAGGTATCAAGAAGGAAAAGGACAAAGGAGAGCTATGAAATATCTAAGAAAAAGCTGCTAACATAGCATTGAATGCTCTGCAGCTGACTGAGCAATGCTTTATAGCCTTACAGCTACTCCCAAAGACTTTAGGGATGGGCTGATGGGACAAGTATCAATGCTATCAATCCAAATCTACACGTGGAAGGATGAAAGAAGGGGGATGGGAGTATAAAACTGGAGGGTAACAATGAAAGTGAGGGGGGACTTGGTTGAGTGGATTTATAGGAACACTTGCCTCCTCGGACAAGAAGTTCGTTCATGTCAGTATTTCTTATTTGTGCATGATTGCCATCCAATTCCATATTAGCCGTTGTCCAATTCACTAGGGCCTAGTTCTTTGACCCATTCTCTACAAATTCATTGTTTTGGGCCTTTTGAGCCTAAGTCCACTCATCCTGAACTGAGCCACAAATTTGGTCCTTACACTCAGTATTACAATATATTTGTAATAATCCTTTACTTGAAATCAGTAATACAATAGAAATAAAAATTCTCACAATTATAAACAATTTTCAGTAGTTAAAAATACATTAATATAAGCAAAATAGAACCAAATTAGGATAAGGTTACTTATCTTCAAAAGCTATTCCAAAAGGAACTTTTCCCTAACACTTCCTCTAAAAATCCTTAAATTTCACCTAAAACAATTTTACAAGTACCATTTACTCAATAATCAAATAATTTAAGAAGAACTTATAATGATACCCATCCAAAAGAGAAACTACTAAAAAAAACTAATAATTTCTCATTATTAACTCACAAAAAATCCACATATTCATAATATATATTTCCTTTACTTTCTGCCACCTGCCACCCTTAGTTCACTTTTGAGATAAGGACAAAACTAGATACATGACTATATCATCTAAATCAAAGCAGCTGGGCTTTTATAGATACACAATTTTTTTTTTTTTTTTTTTTACTTGTCAGACCTCAACTCCATTAATTCGATACTATTCCTTTAATAAAGGGCTGTGCAAAACTTGTCTCTCGGAGTCTAAAAATCTGCAAATTCCATCTCCGTTCAACGCAACAAAAGGCATAAATAAAGATTAAGTTACTGAATATAGAAGAATCTGTAGTAACAGCATCTAGTTTATTGAAAATAAATCTAAACTTTTCTTCGTTTGTATCGTTAAAATTTTTGAATAATTAAATAGTTTCACTACTGGCCAAAATACCCACATAAAAAAAAAAAATACTCTAATTCTAAATAAAGTTTAGATTTGACAAGAAAGAGATTCTTAGGCTCTTACCTCAAACTCCTCTCTCAAAATATCTCCTGTAGGGTCAATTTTTGCAGTCCAAGCCCAAGAAGGTATGGATCTTGAGCCCACTGAACCCAAAACAATAAATTTGTAGAGAGTGGGTGAAAGAGCTAGGCTAATAATGAAATAACAGTATTAAACAGCAATGCTAGTGGGAGAATTTGTATTGATGCGTGCTCGGACGGATGTAAGTGTCTCGTCCGAAGATGTGTTTTTCATTGATGAACTTAGGTTACAATTGTTGGAGCTACAGTAATGTGATACACTCCTTTCTCTTTTTGATTTTTCGATCCCCCTCTATCAGAAACACCCTTCTCTTATATAGTACTGCCTTCCTGCATCTTCACCGTCCACTTGTTCATCATCTAGACGCCCACTTGAGTGCATGTCCCATCAGAGGTGTTCTTTAGCCTTGTGTGAGTGGTGGTAGCTGGGCTGATACTGTTCAGGGGTCTTCTCCACATTAATGCGACCAGAGAAGTAGGTGCAGTGCATTTAATGCGGTGGTTGAAGTCTGTCTCTTAGATATTTCTCCGCTCCAGTCACCTTCATTCGTGTCCGAGGTTCATTTCAGTCATTACATCTGTCAGGAGGATCACTTGGGCTGCAAAGGGTTGCATGTCAGACCAAGACTCTTCGGATCCGAGGGTATTGGACTCCTCGGCCCATAGAACATCTCCTCGGATCACGGCCATGCTCCTCTCCTAACATGTTCCTTTCTCAGGGCCTCTAAATGAGCTTTTTCATCTCTTCGGACAACAGTGGTCCTCAGATAGGGCCTTGGGCCCAATGCGCTTGGTTGGGCTTTTCTCCCCCACATCTCCCATATACGTTGACTTAATAAGTTTATATATAGCTAGGGTTTTAACCTTATTTTCTAAAACTCCCTTATAATTATAAATTATAAAATTGACCCCACAAAAGATTTACTTAAATACCCTTCCTTTTAATCTTTTTTTTTTTTTTTTTTCTGGGTATTACACAGTTAGTTTCCATATATTGTTATTATTTGAATCCAATACATAAAATGTATTCTTAATCATATGACTTATGTGATAATCATGTTACTTGGTTAAATGAATTAATAAATTAAATGATCAAAATGCATTTTCAAAAAATTATTATGGAATGGATTTGAGAAAATTATTGCAAATTGATTTTAAAGATCATATTTTTATCTTTTACTGAATGAGAGTATATCATTGGATAGAATCATAACAAATATTATTGGCAAAGAAATATGAACATCCCTTAAGGAGATTTCCTAAAAGGAAAGTTTTAGAAATTAACATTATGATCAAGAGTCTTGTATCTCAATTAGCATCTCATGTATTTTAACAAGAACATTCACATATGGTTCAAATCTTCCAATTTCCAACTATCAAATTATCTATTAAAAAAAACTATGTCATAAGGGCCCTTACCTAGTCTTTGATGAGTTGATTTAGATCAACTTAGATTGATCTGTATTTTTTTTTTTTTTTTTTCACATACCAAAAAAAAAAAAAAAAACCTTAACATACTTTGTAACCTAATTTTTCATATTTTTTTTTCAATACAAATAAATGAAAATAGAAAAAGAAAAAACTCAAAAATAAAAGTTGAATAATACATAAATATTTATATTTATAGTTTGAAAAAAAATTCTAATAGTCTACTAGTATAATAATTCCACAAAAGAATATAAAAAATAAATAAATAAATAATTGAGTCAACATGTTACACATAAAACATAAAATAAAGTTAAATCATCTATAAACTAAATGTGCTTTTTCAATTAGCTTTTTATTGAAATCGTATTTGCTTATTTGCTAAAAGTTGAATAGAGTATAATGTACTTAGGGTGAGTTTGGTTCAACTTTTTGAAAAAGTACATAATGAAAAAGTGGAGTTTTCAAAAAGTGCATAATGAAAAAATGTTTTTCAAAAAGCTGAGTGTTTGAAAGCTGTTAAAAAGTGTTTTTTGAAAAATCTGAGTATTTGAGTGAAAAAGCTGAGTGTTTGAGTGTTTGAGTGGTAAATTACCAAAAATGACAATGTATATGTAAAGTATTGTGAAAATACTTTCTAATTTTTTTTTTATAAAACTTTCTAAATTTTTTTTTTTAAAATAACTTTCAAAGTTTCTAAAAAAATTATTTTTTTCTCACCAATATTTACTAATAATAACCTATCACTTAAAATTTATTGTGAAAATATTGTGATTGCATTTCTCAATTTTAATTTCTCATTCTTTAATTTATTTTTCCCTTATTTCTTTACTTTATTTTTCATCCATATTTCCTTCTTCTTTTTTCTTCTTTTTTCCCTCTTTTTTTCTCCTCCACACATGGACCCTTCTAATTATTTTTTTCTTTTCTTTTTTTTCCTTTCTTTCCCCTTTTTCCCTACCCGAACACTCCAGAACATTCCACTTTTCTTTTTTTTCTTTTTTCGTTCTTTCCCTTTTTCCTTTACCACTTCTTCCTCCAGAACGTTCCCCTTTCTTTTTCTTTTTCTTTTTTTCCTTATTTCCCCTTTTTCCTTACCACTTCCTCCAGAAAATTCCAGTTGCCGCAGAGCTCGGGTGTTCAGTCTGGTCGAGTAAGCAACTGAAGAAATTTCGTATACAGGATTTCAGTATTAGAAAGGTCTGGTTGATTGCAGTATATTCGGACCTGTAGTTAGCTCCGCTTGGGCAGCACCCCCATTGTGAGAAGCTACAAGGAAGAGAGAGGATCCTTTAAAGTCTCTGCCACCATTGGGTTTGTATTTGATTTTGATTTTGGGTTTGGGTTATGGGTTTTCAGTTGATAGTTTAATTTTGAGTTGATTTTCTGTGGATTTTGGGTTTGATTTTGAGTTGATTTTGTTTTGGGTTGATTTTGAGTTGGGTTTGGAATGGGTTTTCCAATGGGGTTTGAGTTGATTTTAAGTTGTTTTGTGTTGATTTTGAGTTATTTTTGGTTTGGTTTTGTTGATTTTGTGTTTGGATTATCAAATGTTGAAATGGGTTTTGTTGATTTTGTTGATTGTGGTGGTAGACCGGGTGGTGCTGTGTTTGTAGCAGTACGATGAAGGCAGAGCAGATAGAAGAGATGAGAGGAATGAGGAACAGGTGTGAGAACAGAGAATTGATGAAGGGTAATTTGGTAATTGCTCAACTCACCCCAACGGATATATCAAAACACGCACGGACTTTTGGCTTTATGGACCTCCAAAGCTCCATAAGTTTTGCGCATTCTCAGCCTTGGCCCAAAACGCAACTTTTTCCAAAAAGTTGCGTTTTGGGCTAAACCAAATGCACAAAACGCTCCAGCTTTTACAAAAACGTGCGTTTCAACTCCTAAGAGCTGAAACAAATGGGCACTTACAAAAATTGAGACCTTTAAAAAGCTAAACATAAGGAAATAGGTTTAAAATCTAAAATAAAAATGTTAATTAATACAAAATCAAATAATTAATATATAAATTTTAAAATAAAATATAGCACGTTGGTAGGTAAAGAAAAATAATTAATTAATTAGGAACAAAATCTATAGTGAACTTACAAAAAAATAATAATAATAATTACTCGATGTTAGCAATAGATCTAATTACATTAAAAAATTACATTTAAGAACTACTCATTAAGACGACTTGTAATGTAATATTTTCATCTACAAGACAAAATATTTAATATAAAAACTTTACCAAAAAAAATATATATATATATATATAAATTTAGTATAAACATGCATCGAAAATGAATCCCAAAAAAAAAAAAAAAGAGTTTAAAATTTATAAGAAAGGTTTGATTAACCGGTCGAGTTGGATACAAGTTCGACCCAATTGTATCAGGTTAAAATTCGAGTATAGGTCAAAAACTTATTAGACTAGAGCGGATCAGAAACTTGCCTATATCTGCATTTTCTTTCTTTTTTTTGGTTCAGATTCAAGAAGGTTTACGGGCTCAAGTCCAAGGATAGGTGCCAATTAAGCTAAAACCCATTTAGTGAAACCAATTAAAGTTACTAATAGTGTTGTGGTCCAAAACTAATTAAGTAAAATAGGCCTTCTAATAAGTCGGCACAAGCCTCACCGTAGTGACGTACGTAGGAGGAAACCAAACTAGCTAGGTGGGGATGGAGTATGGGACAATGCCAAAATAATTAAGTGCAAAACTGTAAACTTCTAATTTATTCAAAGCTATGAGTCTACTTCTTGTTGGGATGGTCCCTAAAGAGAGAGCCCAATAAAGCTGCAGGCACAACCATTTTCGTAACCATTTATGCGAGAAAGCCAGAATTTCATTAAGAGTTATCTCCAATTTACACATAAAAATGGCTAATGAAGAAAAGCTTCACATAGCAATATTTTCATGGTTACCACAAGTCGTGAATCAACTCGAAGTCGATGTTATTATCTGACAGAAAGTTGCCATCAAATATTATGTAATTACTATCATATGAGACGATGTTATTATCCAATTTAACTTTATAAATAATTTTATAAAAAAAATCTGTCAGAAAGTTACCAATCAAATGCATAGTTGCTATCATATATGTGATGTTACTATCCAACAAGAATACAATTAGCAATAGTAGTGTGAAAAAAAAAGGGTGACGAAATTGTTTCGTCGCAATTGCTGTAATTAGCGAGATAAGTATTATGCAACAAAATAATTGAATGATTATTTCATTTGATTTCATCATCTAAGATTATGATTTTTTTTAATAATCAAACAATTTGGCGATGAAAATATTTTGTCACCAAAACATTTGGCGATCAAGATTCAGTAATGAAAGTTGCTTCTTTAGCATATGTCTTAGGTGACAAAATCAAGAATTTTACACTCTATTTGTTTCGCTATAAAATGATTTCAAGAAAACATTTTACATATTTTACTGTGTTTATTTTATTGTAAAATGTTTGGTCAACTATAATACCCAAGGTAAAAATTTGTAAAATGTTTTACACTCAAAAAGCCTGTAAAAAATTTTACACTCTCTTTCGACCATTTTCTCTCTCTTTTGACTATTTTCTCCCACTTTTACTCTCAATTGCTCTCTCCCACAACCATCGAGCAGTCAGCAATTCGATTATCTCCCCTTCATCAGCACTCCCACCTTCATGAACGCCAACCACCACTAGTTCTTAGGTTCTCTGATCTTGTTGGTAACAACGAAGAAGAAGAAGATGGTGAGTGGGTTTTTTGTATCTAGAATTTCCGCCACTTTGATCTCACCGTAGCATTGACCAAGCCCTCCAATCTTGCTGCCACATTGCTCCAATATAGATCTTCCACCCCACCCACCAACCACCCCCCCCCCCCCCCCCCCCCCAGATTTGGGATGGGTTTGTGGGTTGTGGTGACTAGTTGGTTGACTAGGTTTATGGGTTGCAGTGGCCAGCTAGCTAGCTATTTTTCTTTTCCTCTCTTATATGTGGATTTGGGTGGTTGGTGGAGTGGTGTTAGGTTGTTTTGTGCCGATTTGGTGGTGATTACTTGGATTTGATGGGTTGTGATTTAGGAAATTTTTTACATTTTACTATGAAACAAACTCTTGAAAATGGTTTCTCTAGTATTTTTAAAATTTCAAGTGCGCAACCAAACACTATAAAATGAAAATGCTTTCACCATAAAACATTTTACAAAGATACAAATGGAGCGTTAGTGACAAAAATTTCCATCACCGTAGGCCTTGTTTGTTGTAGTGTCAATGTAAACACTATCATGTTACAAATAAATCCTATATATACAAATTTCCAAAAAAGAAAATAACAATTTTTTTTAAATGAAAATCTTAAGTTACCATAAAACATTACAAAGCTTGCCTCATACTCACCCGTCTAATGTGACATGATCACAATCTAATGTATATACACCCAAATATATATACATATATATATATATATATATATATGACAAAGTTACCGTTTTATGTGAAGAGAGTTATATATTAGCAGATGTGACAAAGTTACAATCAAAGTGTCCATGCTATTCCCCAATAAAATAAGAAAAATAAAAAGTGATAAATGGTCGCCAATAAATGCAATGTAAATAACATGATATGTGACATTGTTACTGTCCAATATAACATCGATACTACCTAATGTGATTATACATATAAATAACTTAAACACATACACACACACATATATAAAAGGTTAGCAACAAATGTGATGCAGCTACCGCCATACGTGACATTTGTACTATCCAATGAAGCTATATATGGAATTCAAAATAATAAAAAAATTAAATGCTAAAAAATGTGATTTGGTTACCATCGTTATGTGACAATGTTATTATCCGATAAGACACTAGTATTATCTAATGTGATTATATAAGGAATTTAAACAAAAATACTAATCTAAGGTTACCAACAAATATGATGTAGCTATCATCACATGTGACGTTATTAACTTATTTAATGTTGATATTATCTAGTGTGACTATAAACAAAAAAGGAAACAAATGTTGATATTATCTCATGTGATGGTGAATTCTTTTTCTCTTTCTGTCTATCTCTCTCTCTCTCTCTCTCACCTTTACTTAGGGTTTATGTTTCTGGATTTGGACTTGTTTGGGTTTTTTTGATTGATGGATTTGTAATTTCTGGAATGTAGTTTTTTTTTTTTTTTTTTTTTGATTGATGGATTTGTGGATTTGTAATTTTCGGATTTGTTGGGTTTTTTTTTTTTATATTGACGGATTTGCCCAATCATATCATTGTTGCTGGAATGTAGTTTCTTTTACTCTTCTCTTTGACAATTTTTTGGGTGTTTTACTATGTAATTTTTTAGGGTGTTTACTATGATAGTTGTTAATTAAAGGTTGTTTTGTCTATGTTTTGGGATCTCATTATTACATTTGATGGAGCATCGAGAGAATTGGGGCCGAATTATACTATCATATATATATATATATATATATATGTATTTGCAGTCATGAAGTCTACTTTTATTACATATGTTGCTACATGACATCAACGTCTAGGTTCACGATGCAAGGAGCTGGTTGCAGAGCTGATGTGGTGGTCTGGGTTCATAAGGGTTAGGAAGGTAAGGGATGGGTCCATGAGTTAGGGAGCTAAGGGCTGGGTTCGTGGGTTTAGATTTAGGATTTCCTATTGGGTGGGGAAATAGTACCAGATTTTTTGTTTTCTCTTTAGAAGAAACAGCAAGTTTTGTTTGTGCCAGCTCTTCACTTCATTTTCATTGAAACGGTGTCATTTTGGGCATTATTTGGCCCAAAAAAAAAAAAAAAAAAAAACGTTAGCAAGATGATGTGGTAGTTAACAGTAGAAACTAACCCGGGGGGGGGGGGGGGGGGGGGGGAGGTGATTTGCTAACGGAACTAAACATTGGGATGTAAAATCAAAGTTCTAAAATGTTGGGGTGTAAAATCCTAACACCCCCAAATGTCAAGGGTGTACTTTGCAATTTACCCTAAAAAAAATTATAAAATGTGACATCATTACCATGGTTATTAGTATCTTGTTCCAACCTACATCCCTAAAACGTCATGGATCTCACTAGAATATCTACAAAATTGAAATTAATGTGGGATCTCAATTCGGATTTTAGGATCTTATAGGATCCCAATCCTATAGCGATACTAAAGATCTTGTGCTGTAAAGGAAAATTCAATTTTTTTTGATTATTTAGAGTCTCCAAATGGAGCCTAAAGACCCCAAACTAATATAAAAAATGTAATAAATAGATCAGCCTAGTGACCCTAGCCCAACTTTATTGAAAAAAAAAAAACATATATACAAAAAAATAAAATAAAATAAAATCCTAAGGCTCACATCAGTCGTCAATCGTCACCTTAACCTAATAAACACAATCACAGAAAAGAAGAGAAAAGACTAGATTTCTAGGGAGTAGAATGTGAGTGCGAGAATCTGAGAAATCTGACAATGACACCACTTTTAGAGAGACCATCAACGACGAATGTGATTTTTTATTTTATTTTAGTAATTCTGCTAACAATGACAAGAATGTTGTTTATAATGATCAACCATACTTTGAGGAACCCATCCTAGATAACCAAAACTTTGGTCTTGATGATTGAGTGTGTTTGTGGTGTTGTTTAAAAAATTGTTATTTGCTTTGTGTTGTTAATGGAAGCAATTATGTATACGGTTTGAGTTATTTAACTTAAAACTTGGTATTTGTGAATTGTAACTTTTGAACTTTGGACTTTGTTTATATTTTTATAATTTGGTACTTTGCGTTTTATTAGTAATTTCACTAATTTGTATCAAAAAAAAAAAAAAATTTCAATGTTTCTTTAATATATATTATGAATTATAATTATATATAGATATTTTTTAGTATAGTTTTTTTAATCCCCGAATCCTCTCACTAATCTCATGCAAGGCCGGCCCTAGGCCATGGCCTAAGGCCCCCTAACATTGAAAGGCCCCCAAATATGGAGGCAATAAGGTGTGTGTACACACACACATATAACATTATAAAAAAAAGAAATAAAAAAGAAAGAAAGAGTAAGGTATATATATCTGTTTTTTAATTAAACCAAAAAATGTGAGTTACGGTGTACAATTTTTTTACCACTCTTAAGAATTAAGAAGGCCTAAAATATTAGAGTCATGTTAGTATATTAAAAGTTTTATTATGTAGTTCTTACAAATTGATATGTCTCCAATCACAAAAAGAAATTCAATACTCTTTCTTTCTTTCTTTTTTGAGTTATCATTTCATTGTCACATCAATTTATAAGTTTTTTGCAATAAAATTTGTAATAATTTTAGCATTTTCTCCAAAAACAATTCATGAATTAATAGAAATATAACCCAAATACTATTAAGTGAATGAAAAATGCTAAAACTAATACAAATTTTTGGGAAAAAATTACTTACAAATTGATGTGGCAGGAATATGTTTGGTGCCACTTAAACAATATACTAAATAAATGTTTGAACAACTCTTTTTTTTATTGGTAACACGTCATTTTATAAAATCTAAATAGTAAGTATCACTAGCTCACTCTAAGTAACTTAGACATATTATTAAGTAAGAATTAATAATAGATTTGAAATTTAAAAAAAATTAATATAAAAAATCAACTAAATATTATTTAAATGATATTTAGATATAAAAAGGCCTCATTAAAATTTTCACCTTAGGCCTTAAACTATCTTAGCCCGGCCCTGATCTCATGTAGGATGTTGATCCTGATAAGCTTGATTTGTTACTATCCAATGTGAGTATATGAGGAATTAAAAAAAAAAAAAAAAAGAATGTGAAACAAGGCTATAAACAAATGTATGTTATTATCAAATGTAACGTGGCCACAATCCAGTATGACATTGTTCTTATCCAATGTGACCATGTAGGCAATATAATCCCAAATTAGAAAAAAAAAAAAAAAAAAAAAAAAAAAAACCCACGGTGAGTTGTCATACCAAATTAACTACTAGAGATACCAAAAAAAAAGTGTGGGTATAGAATTTTCCTATTGATAATATTTACAAGAAAATATTGGGCAAAAGGCATTTATATCTTCGTTGAGCCTATATAATATATATACTCAAGGGTTCCAAATAGCAATAATCAAAAACAGATGCTATAAGTTAAAACTATTTCTCAAAAAAAAAAAAAAAAAAGTTATGGAGTACTATTTCATTTTGAAATACTCATTTTTTCTTGATGAGCTATCTAATTTTCAAAGAGATTTTGGGACATCAACAATGCAAAGCCCAAAAAAAAGAGTAAGTGATCATCTTCTAAATTTTATATACAATTATTGTAAGAATAATACTCATTACTTTTTTTTCCCTTTTTTTGATAAATAGGTTAGAATGTAAACTTATGATATTCACTCTATAATGATTGCTCTTATCAATATCATTAGACTAAGATGTTAATTGGTTTTTGGTATAGACAGAATTTAGACCTCAAATTCGACGACAAAAAAACTTTACTTTTTTTTTTTTTTATGAGAAGACTTCACTTTTTGTCATTTCTATGTTATACATATTTGTTTCTTTATGGGTATGTATTTGTGGAATTATATCTTGTAGGGACTCAATTTTGATTGGACCCAGACAATACAATTTTTAGAGCGTGGGTTTGAAGAATTAGGCCCTAACAGACTAACAACAGTGCCCCAAGGGCCCTTCACCATTGTTGTAGGGGAATGAGCCCCATTTCATTCCTAAAGGTAGCTCCTCGGCGCTCGTCCGAGGAGGTTCCACCCCACCCCTTACTGCTTTGCTCGCCCTTCTTATATAGTTCCCTCCCTCCTATCTCCTTCTTTCATTTGTTGATCATCCATTTGCCCTTTTTTCCTGACTGTCCGTCCCATCAGAGGCCTTATCAGCACTTGAGTGGTTCACATTGACCAATGTTACTCTGCCCAGGGGTTACATCCCCATTAATGCGGCCAGGGGGTTAGATGTGTATATTTAATGTGGAGGTGACAGCCTGTTCTGGGCCTGTTCCCTCGCCTGGAATCAGCTTCGGTACGCCGAGGACAAGGATGTCCTCGGCGTGAATCCAAAAAAGCATAGGTTTACATAGACCATCCTCGGACGATCATCCTTCCTCGGAATGGGCCTTAGGCCAAATGCAAGATGGGCTGAGGCTACCAGGCCCACGGGCCCCACAATAGCCCCTCAAAATCCTGCTGCCCGTTCCCCCGGACGGGGAGGAGGGTTTTGATACCCACGGGCCCTCTAGATGATCCATCCCACTGCGGCCCACATCAGGGCTGGTGACTCTTCGCCTGCCCAATATACGTTTTGGCGTTTCGAGACTCAGTGTGCGCTCGCATTAATTTTTGGGCAGCTCCACGTTTCCCATTTTCAACGGTGTGATGGTAATCGTTTGGTGGTGGCTTCCTGCTTTTATGGGCGGGAGGTTACGCTTGGTGAACTTAAATTGGGGATATAAATACTTGCTTGAACCACTTGGCTTCCTTATTTGCGTGCTCACGAACTTTTGGTGCATATACCTTGGACCTGGTTCAACTCCCACACTACCCGAGGAGGATCTCCACATTTCTGTAAGTCTTCTTCTCTCAGTAGCACAAAATTTCCTTTGATTCTATTCTTCCCTTCCGTCTTTCGGATCCTTTAGTCGTTGCTAGGAATGGGTAAATTTAAGAAGTTGGTTGAGTCCGACGAGATGATGAAGAAATTCATTGCTGACTATGGGATATCCAGTAATGTGAGTTTGAGGTACTGTGAGGAAGGGGAGTGGTATATTAAGAGAAACGAGGGTGAAGTTGTGATCCCCATGGTCGCCTTCGTAGAGGGAGGGATGAGAATCCCTATGAGGCCAGTGACGAGCGGATACCTTAGGCATTTTCGGCTGACTCCTACCCAATGTGCCGTTAATGTATTTAGGATATTAGGGTGCGTAGACGCCTTGAATGAGAAGATGGGGTTGAGATTAACTCACCATGATGTAAACTGGTGCTACAACCTTCAGCACTTGAGGGGTAAGACGTACTATATGAAGACGAGGGACGATAGGGTCCGACTTATCCAGTGCCTTCCCGATTCTAATAAGGGGCTGACTCAAGATTTCCTCATTGTGTCGGGGGAATGGCACGACGGTCTCCACTGCCCGACAGTAGAGGGAGAGCCAGGTAGGGTGCTCGAATTAGGAGACGGTCCAGATTCTTGTATTTTTTCTCATTGCGTACCTGCCTTGATTGATTGATCACAGGAGCTCTGTTTCTGTTTCTGCAGATCAGCACGCCTTCGCACGTCATTTTCACCTGGTCAACAAGGAGGATTTGGAAGCCGTTCTTAGGGCGGAACTCTTTTTGAACGAGGCCGATAACCAGGTTAGAGCCGCCCACCTAATCCTCGGATGCGATCCAGCCCAGAAGTCATTCGCGGTCCCAAAGCACGTTATTAGGGCTCGTGATCCTCGGCTTAGGCAAATCACTGTGGTGAAGGACGGTTTTACATTTTTCGAGGGATCTTACGTTCCAGAAGGCATTCCGTTGGCAGGCTCTTCCTTATCCCATCAAGCAACAGAGACTGAGGAAGGGGAACCTAAGAAGACAGGGGAGGTGGTTGAACTGAGCTCGTCCGAGGACGAATTTAGCGTGTTTAACCCAGCTGATCAGTCCGAGGATCCCTCTGGTGATCTGGGGGGCCTCCATTTGTCCGAAGCCGATCTTCAGTCCCCAAGGGTTGGTATTCAGGCCGAGATGGGTCTAAAGAGACAGCCCCAAACCAGCCTTCTTGACCTGCTTGAGGGCAACTCCAAGAAGGGTGTGCCAAGAGAGTCATAGCCTAAGCCCCCATCACCTCTGCCCTAGCCTTTGTCTATGCGCACCAGGTCGTCCTCCATCCCTCCAGTCTCAGACCCACAGTCGGAGTCTTCCGACCCAAAAAGGAAGAGATCTCCTAAGGGCAAAGACCCAATGGATGGGGGCAAGCCCCATTCTTCGCCAGAGGAAGGTGAAATCCACCGGCCATCCAAACAACTGAGGCTCGGTGGTCAACATAAAGGAAAGGAGACAGTCCAGCAGTCCGAGGCCCAGGCCTGGCTGCCCGCTGCCATGCTCCATGGTCAACCCCTGATGGATGACGCAACGATTCGGGAGTCCTGGGGAGGCGAAGGGGCTCTCGTAGCTGACGCCCTGGAGAAGTCTCTTCTCCTTCTTGCCGACATGGCCGAGCTAAGGGGCATGAATGGGCCAGAAGTTGCCCTTAGCCTTAAGAGATATCTAGGCATGGTGGGTCCCTTGGTACTTGTTTACTCTACTCGAATTTTGTTGCTTAGCACCTTCCCTTCTCTTTACGGCGTACCTGTCTTTGTTGGCAGGCTGTCTAGGCCCTTTTCAGGTTAGATGAGGAGGTCGATGGCCAGAGTAATGCTTTAGCGCAGGAGCGTGACAAATTCTTGAAAGCTGCAAGTACCCTTAAGAGGTCTGAGGCAAATCTAAAAAAGGCGACCGAAAATCTGGAGGAGATGACAAAGGCCAGAGATAACACGGCCTCTGATTTAACCGCAGCTAAAAAGCAGGCCGAGGATCATATGAAGCGACTGCAAGAAGTTGAGGGCCAACTGCGATCCGCTGAAGAGAACGTCGCCGACTTGAAGAAAAAGCTGGTCGAGGCGAATTGGACTAAGGGTGTTGCCGAATATGCCAGGGATGAGGCCGTGAGGGCCAAAGAAGAGGCTGAGTTCGCGAAAACAGATGCTGAGCGTTCCTTAGAACAGGCGGAAGAGGAGGCTTTTGCCGAAGGGGTGGCTAAAACTGAAGCTACCTTCAAGGTCCAAATCCCTGAGGTATGCAGGCGCTATTGCTCCCAGACCTGGACCGAAGCGCTCAACCAAACAGGAGTTGATGCCTCGTCTGACCTTAGAAGGGCAGAAAGGGTATACTACCCCCCGGCAATACGCGAGGTTATCCCCATTACTTCCGAGGAGGAAACTACATTACCGGTGGTAGGTGAAAGTCAGAGCAAAGCAGCCGAGGATACACCTTCAGCTGACAGACCTATTGAGGAGGCTGGTCCCCATGAAGCATTAGAGGGGGTTAGGACCGAGGGTCAAGAAGTACCCCAAGATGTGGTGAGGCTTCCTGCTAACCCCCCAGCCACACTCTCGGTTCCTCCGATTTCTTCTACCGTGGAGGAGTCCTCTGAAGTAGCCCCTCAGAGACAAGGTCCCTAGGTGTTGGTTGAAGCCTTTTGACAAGCCCTTCAAGACAATTTGCCTACTGGGTTGGAGGGAAATGGCAAAGGGCATAGGACACTGTTATTTGCTTTCTTTTACATTTCATTTTGCTTCTTGCCTCGGGGGCATAGTAATGAAACTATACACTTTCTATTTGAAATGAATATTCAATATTTTGCTTCTAGTTGTTGATGTTTCGTTTTACCTGCCGTACTCTAATATTTTGCTCAATACCTTGGTTCTGTTCTGGACTTAGTCTCATGAGACTATCATCTATCCTTCAGGCATGAATCCGGGGACCGTATCAAAGTTCGGTTCTAGCTAACGCTGTGGTTCTTCTGCAAATAGTTAGTTTGACCCTTCGGTTCTTCTGTAAGTGGCTAGTTTCCCCATAGGTTTGAGTCCTTGGACCATGCAATACCTTGGTTCTGTCTAGTACCCAGGTATAGTTGCGTGGTTAGTTTCCCCATAGGCTTGAGTCCGAAGACCATGCAATGCCTTGGTTCTATCTAACACTTCTATTTTTCTGTAAGTATCTAGTTTCCCCATAGGTTTGAGTCCTTGGACCATGCAATACCTTGGTTCTGTCTAGTACCCAGGTATAGTTGCGTGGTTAGTTTCCCCATAGGCTTGAGTCCGAGGACCATGCAATGCCTTGGTTCCGTCTAACACTTCTATTCTTCTGTAAGTATCTAGTTTCCCCATAAGTTTGAGTCCTTGGACCATGCAATACCTTGGTTCTGTCTAGTACCTAGGTATAGTTTCGTGGTTAGTTTCCCCATAGGTTTGAGTCCGAGGACCATGCAATGCCTTGGTTCTGTCTAACACTTCTATTCTTCTGTAAGTATCTAGTTTCCCATAGGTTTGAGTCCTTGGACCATGCAATACCTTGGTTCTGTCTAGTACCCAGGTATAGTTGCGTGGTTAGTTTCCCCATAGGCTTGAGTCCGAGGACCATGCAATGCCTTGGTTCCGTCTAACACTTCTATTCTTCTGTAAGTATCTAGTTTCCCCATAGGTTTGAGTCCTTGGACCATGCAATACCTTGGTTCTGTCTAGTACCCAGGTATAGTTGCGTGGTTAGTTTCCCCATAGGCTTGAGTCCGAGGACCATGCAATGCCTTGGTTCCGTCTAACACTTCTATTCTTCTGTAAGTATCTAGTTTCCTCATAGGTTTGAGTCCTTGGACCATGCAATACCTTGGTTCTGTCTAGTACCCAGGTATAGTTGCGTGGTTAGTTTCCCCATAGGCTTGAGTCCGAGGACCATGCAATGCCTTGGTTCTGTCTAACACTTCTATTCTTCTGTAAGTATCTAGTTTCCCCATAGGTTTGAGTCCTTGGACCATGCAATACATTGGTTCTATCTAGTACCCAGGTATAGTTGCGTGGTTAGTTTCCCCATAGGCTTGAGTCCGAGGACCATGCAATGCCTTGGTTCCGTCTAACACTTCTATTCTTCTGTAAGTATCTAGTTTCCCCATAGGTTTGAGTCCTTGGACCATGCAATACCTTGGTTCTGTCTAGTACCCAGGTATAGTTGCGTGGTTAGTTTCCCCATAGGCTTGAGTCCGAGGACCATGCAATGCCTTGGTTCCGTCTAACACTTCTATTCTTCTGTAAGTATCTAGTTTCCTCATAGGTTTGAGTCCTTGGACCATGCAATACCTTGGTTCTGTCTAGTACCCAGGTATAGTTGCGTGGTTAGTTTCCCCATAGGCTTGAGTCCGAGGACCATGCAATGCCTTGGTTCTGTCTAACACTTCTATTCTTCTGTAAGTATCTAGTTTCCCCATAGGTTTGAGTCCTTGGACCATGCAATACATTGGTTCTATCTAGTACCCAGGTATAGTTGCGTGGTTAGTTTCCCCATAGGCTTGAGTCCGAGGACCATGCAATGCCTTGGTTCCGTCTAACACTTCTATTTGGGGTAAAAGAGATTGTCTTCAGCGTCGGGCACATTAGTTTTGGCATGATTGATTTGGGACTCCAATCTTACACGTGGCAGTACTGCCGCCTTTAGTTCAAGTTTCTGCCCTTATCAGTTACGAGGCGTCCCCTGATTGTTCGCATTCCGCGCTTGACGTTTCGCCACACGAGGCGCGCTCTCATTAATATTCTCTTGGACTGATGCAGATCATACGGTTGATAGGCGCCTTGGAATTTGGTCAGGATTAATGTTACAGGTAATCCTCTTTTCGAATTCTGCGTAGATCAGTTCCTATCATTCTTCATCCCCTATTTAAGGCTATAGGAGGGAATGTCCTTCTACACTCCACGAACCCCCAACATAAGAGGAAACATGCCTCCTCAACATTCTGAATCCCTTCAATAACCCTGCCAGAATTGTGATAAGAGTTTGGAGAAATGAGGCGGCCTTGGATGGGAATGAGGGTTCATAGGCCCAAAGTCTCCCTTCCTCGGCCGAGAGTCGCCGTATCCACAACCCGCGTCAGATCTCTGGCGCGGCAAAATCTGGGCGTCACCCTCATGGTGCCATGCATAGCAGCCAAGAGGGAGGTCTCTGAAGTACCTAACGCTCCGCTCTGGAGCGATCCTACGTCAGTGGAGGCGTGCAAGAATACGTCATGTTCGGTGCCCGAGTGTTGCCGTCTCCAACGGGCAACCACCGTGGGGCTGGAAGAGAATCAAGGGAACATCACGGGGAAGGGCCGCCTGGCGCCCTTGCATCTGCTCCTCTCTTCGCGCCAGCACCACCGCACCGGCTTGGGCATTGTTGGTAGCCTTGAAACAGGCATGCCTCGGCCCCCTCCCCTTTAGTTAACTTTAAAACAGGCCCGTCTGGGCCTTTGTTTGTAAAATTGGCTTTAAACCAAGCCTGTCTAAGCCTTTGTTTGTATATTGTAGTTTCTTATCATCTAATAAAATACTGCTGTTTTCTTCTCTTTTACTTCGAGTCTTGTACTTTCCTGTAATGTTTTTTTTTTTTTGCAAATGCTGTTTAACCTCTCGTAAACTAGCTACTTAGAAACGACGGTCCGTTGCGTCTGTTGGTGCACGAATTCTTCCCACAGACGACGCCAATTGTAGGGACTCAATTTTGATTGGACCCAGACAATACAATTTTTAGAGCGTGGGTTTGAAGAATTAGGCCCTAACAGACTAACAACAGTGCCCCAAGGGCCCTTCACCATTGTTGTAGGAGAATGAGGCCCATTTCATTCCTAAGGGTAGCTCCTCGGCGCTCGTCCGAGAAGGTTCCACCCCACCCCTTACTGCTTTGCTCGCCCTTCTTATATAGTTCCCTCCCTCCTATCTCCTTCTTCCATTTGTTGATCATCCATTTGCCCTTTTTTCCTGACTGTCCGTCCCATCAGAGGCCTTATCAGCACTTGAGTGGTTCACATTGACCAATGTTACTCTGCCCAGGGGTTACATCCCCATTAATGCGGCCAAGGGGTTAGATGAGTATATTTAATGTGGAGGTGACAGCCTGTTCTGGGCCTGTTCCCCCGCCTGGAATCAGCTTCGGTACGCCGAGGACAAGGATGTCCTCGGCGTGAATCCAAAAAAGCATAGGTTTACATAGACCATCCTCGGACGATCATCCTTCCTCGGAATGGGCCTTAGGCCAAATGCAAGATGGGCTGAGGCTACCAGGCCCACGGGCCCCACATATCTAATTATAAATTTTTTTTTAAAGGTAAATTTTTTTAAAAGGTAAAAGGCATGCACCCACATACATTACTCAATTTGGTATGATATATATATATATATATATATATATATTATATACTTATCTATATATATAAGTTTTGAAACATATATTATATACTTATCTATATATATATATATATATATATATATGTAGGGACTCAATTTTGATTGGACCCAGACAATACAATTTTTAGAGCATGGGTTTGAAGAATTAGGCTCTAACAGACTAACAACAGTGCCCCAAGGGCCCTTTACCATTGTTGTAGGGGAATGAGCCCCATTTCATTCCTAAGGGTAGCTCCTCGGCGCTCGTCCGAGGAGGTTCCACCCCACCCCTTATTGCTTTGCTCGCCCTTCTTATATAGTTCCCTTCCTCCTATCTCCTTCTTCCATTTGTTGATCATCCATTTGCCCTTTTTTCCTGACTGTCCGTCCCATCAGAGGCCTTATCAGCACTTGAGTGGTTCACATTGACCAATGTTACTCTGCCCAGGGGTTACATCCCCATTAATGCGGCCAGGGGGTTAGATGAGTATATTTAATGTGGAGGTGACATCCTGTTCTGGGCCTGTTCCCTGCCTGGAATCAGCTTCGGTACGCCGAGGACAAGGATGTCCTCGGCGTGAATCCAAAAAAGCATAGGTTTACATAGACCATCCTTGGACGATCATCCTTCCTCGGAATGGGCATTAGGCCGAATGCAAGATGGGTTAAGGCTACCAGGCCCACGGGCCCCACAATATATATATATATATATATATATTATATGAAGCTCCCACAAATTTCCACGCCAGCACAATATTTAAAAAAAAAAAAACAAACAAACAAAAAAAAACGTAATTACACTTTTCTAAATCCCGATACTTTTTCTTCCTCTCTTCCTCTCCTCTTTAGATTCTCAAATCTCTATCTTTGTTCATAGCAGGAAGCCCTCCCGCTCTGTCACTTTCTGTCCCAACTTCTCTTGGGTGCAAATACAATCTCTTCTATTTATCTCAAATCTGATCTATTGGAAGAAGTATGGGCTATCTCTCCTATCTCAGTCGCTTCTCTTTTTATTCTGTGTTTTCTCTACTGCCGTTAGTTTCTTTTTCTTCGTTTACTATATGTGTTCCACCATCTCTTCTATTTCTTCGTTTCTTCTCTGCCTCAGATATGTTTCTCTCTGTGACCGCTTCTCTCTATTTCTTTTTCTTTTTCAAATTTGGTTGCACTGGTCCTACAACTTTAGACATTCTGATACAGAGACCCAGAGATTTGAGGGATATGAAGATTGGGGAAATTCTTCAAGGTGCTGGGGCTTTAAGTGTAAAAGATATACTGTACATCCAACTGTACATGAATTAATGGGCTCCAACAAAAGTTCCTTGGATAACTAAATCTCTTACCTCAACACTAACCATGAAAGAGAGTTCAGAGGCCAATAATTAAGCATCAACATGCATTGATGGTGTTGGCATCTTTTATTACAACTATGGCCTTTCAAGTTGGAATAACCCTAGTGGGAACATGTGGAGGATTTTTTTTTAAAAAAAATTTTGACTGAAGACGATAGCATGGGGAGGAGTTTAAAAGAAAGGAAAAAAAGAAAAAGAAAAAAACGTTAAAAGGTTGAGAGAATAAGTGGATGAGAATAAAAGAAAGGTTAAAAAAATATTGGGTAAAATATCATTTTCGTCCTTAAACTATCACAAAAGTTCGTTTTTCGTCCCTAAACTTTCAAAAGTTCTATTTTTGTCCCTAAACTATCACAAAAGTTCGTTTTTCGTCCTTAAACTTTCAAAAGTTCTATTTTCGTCCTTAAACTTTCAAAAGTTCTGACGGAATGCTGATGTGGCTTGACAGAGTGCTGATGTGGGAGGGACGAAAATCAATACGTTTGGAAAAGTTTAGGGACGAAAATAGAACTTTTGAAAGTTTAAGGACGAAAAACGAACTTTTGTGATAGTTTAGGGACGAAAATAGAACTTTTGAAAGTTTAGGGACGAAAAACAAACTTTTGTGATAGTTTAGGGACGAAAATGATATTTTACCCAAAAATATTAGTAGGATAGTTAGGGTAAAAAAAAATATAAATGATGCTAAAGATATAACAAATTTCATCACTTAACCTCTAGAAACTAATGTCACCAATTAAAAAAAAAAATTTGATATTTGGTTATTATTTATTATGATAATACCATTTACCAATCATAATTGTTGTCACATCAATCCACAAAATGTTTGTTATTAATCTGTTGTATCTTTAGCATTTTGTGAAATAATTAGTTTAGTGTTATATATATATATATATATATATATAGCGATATTCTGATATATATCATTCCCTTAGGTAAACCGAAATTGTCTCTAAGATGAAATTGACTCTTGCGATGTACACCTTGCGTTTGACAACATGTCTCACTTATGCATTAGTTTAAGTCAACTTCATGGTTTGTGCCTCTTGGTTTAGTTTCCACTGGTCTTTTTTCTTTTTTCTTTTTTTCTTTTTCATGTGCATTTAGGCATACTAGGCCATCAACATAATTTGTATTTTTAGTACATTAGAACTTTAATCATAAAAACCAAAAATGCAACATTATAATAGTAGTCTTCTTACAATGAAATTTATTATGAATTATGTTTTTTGTATTAATATACATTTGCA
This sequence comes from Quercus aquifolioides, assembly GCA_019022515.1. Lineage (NCBI taxonomy): Eukaryota > Viridiplantae > Streptophyta > Magnoliopsida > Fagales > Fagaceae > Quercus > Quercus aquifolioides. Next base: position 44,559,120 of record CM032327.1, read on the forward strand.
AGGACAAATAAAATATTGGAGAAAATTATAAACTTGATAACATTCAAACATTAAGGGGTAAGATTATTACTAAGTGAGAGTTTGAGAGAAAAAATTCATTGAAAAATATTAGTTTAATTTTTAAAAATTCTCTTTAAGTAATTTTCCCATGCATAGCACGGGTTAGCGACTAGTTATTATTATTTTTGTAAGTTGTCTCAAATCTCAAATAAAACTTAAATACCTTTTGTCCAAATATATAACACAGTTCCTCGTGTTCTTTAGTTTCCCTTTTTCCGCCATTTTCTATCTAATTAAAAAGGAAATGGCACATGCTCATGTGAACAGAGACAGAACTAGGATTCGAATCTGGAAGGGGCCAAAGCTTAAAACAATTTTTTTTTATGAAAATAAAAACTAACATCTATTTCATATTTAACAAAATACTACATATAAAATAAGTGTTTCTTAAACATTTGATACTATAAACATTTCGACAAAGTATAACATACAAAAAAAGTGTTTCTTAAACATTTCAACACATTTGTCAATTATTTTTATTTTTATTTTTTTGGATGAGAGTTTGTCAGTTATTGATGTTATACTTTCAGTCCATATTTATTTTTTTTCTTATGGGTCAATATTTAAACATTTCAGAGGAGATCCAAAAATATATATATTTGAGGGATATCTTAATTTTTCAAATTACATATGTATACTAGTTTTTTTTTTTTTTTTTTTTTAATTTGGGGGGGGTGGGCAATGGCCCCCCCTGCCCTACTGTAGGTCAGTCCCTGCATGTGCAATATTCAATCATATCATCATATATATAAAAGAAATTTAGATTATAATGATAATAATTATTCTCCTCTTCTATTTATCCATAAAAGAAAGAGAGAAAAAAGTACCTAAGATATATAAATTCTGCTCTTTGGTTAAATTGTATAGTACAATGGTTGATGAAGCGTGTCTTTGATCATATGAACAGAAATATGGTCCATGTGATGTGTAGAATCCAAACATGGCTGCACTATTTGGCAAGATTGTGTTCAACACATGTTCGATACCAATAATCATCATTGGTAGACTTGAGCAGGCCAAGTTCAACGTGGAAGGCAAACCGGTTTGGTACAAAGAGGTTTGATCTGAAAAGAAGCATGGTGGCGAGCAAAAGTAATTTCAGATTATATACATCATGTGTTATTTCTCCGAATAAGTTATCATAGACTCTTGAGTATTTACTTAATTACTCATGGATTATGTGAGACTTGAATCATCAATGGTAGACTTGAGCAAGCCAAGTTCCTCGAGCAAGAGGTTTGACCTAAAGAAGAAGGAGCACGGTGGTTGAAATAAATAATTTCAGATTATATTTATCATGTTTTATTATTATTATTATTTTTAAAAAGGAAAAAAAGAGTAAGTTATCATAGACTCTTGAGTATATTGTTATAATCATGGATTGTACGTGTGAGAACTTTTTTTTTTTTTTTTTTTTTTGTATTCGAATAAGCAAGCTTTGCAACTCATGGATTATGTGAGAACTTTTCTTGAAATTTGCAATATTGGCTCTCTTAAAGAATAAGAATATATATTTTTTTAATTGTATGAAGCTCATTTGTGGGAGTACTGAAGTAAAGAAACTTGCATTTAAGTTGTATGATGTACTGCACCAAGGCCAGTCCATTTTAGTGGGAATTTAATGATTTAAAAAATAAGAAATAAATCTCCCTTTCATGTCATTGCCGCTATGTTGTGAAATTGGGTTGTATCCCTAGATTTATTCACGTCGAATTGTATGAGATAAACCAGGATAAGCTAAATCATCTATAAACTAAATCCGTTTTTTCGATTAGCATTTTACTAAAATCATCTTTGCTTATTTGCTGGAAGTTGAATAGAGTATGATGTACTTAATAAAAGTTGAGACCTTTAAAAAGCTAAACATAAGCAAATATATTCAAAATCTAAAACAAAAATGCTAATACAAAATCAAACAATTAATATGATAAGGATAAAATCATAGTATACAAGGCGCTCCAAATCAAAACCGTCAGCCTTACTTGTAATACGATGTCTATAACTTTAAGTTGATGACGTCAATATGAGGAGGATGGAAAGCTGACGACCCTAAAGCTGACGGCTCCAATATAATCTTAACTTGGCCACCACGCATGAGTATATAAGGAAATGTATTGTATCCCACGCTTAGTGTTAGTCTCCTACAAGGAAAAGATTCTGTAATATATGTTCATGAGGATTTCTATAAGAAAAAGACTTCTAACTCAAGGAAGAGATGTCAATCTTCTACTACTATAAAAGTCTCAATACCCTCACAAACCAAGGTATGCATAATTCACCCCAATTCTGGCACTCTAAAGTTGTGAACAAGAAATTTCTCTAACTTGACCATCGGAGAGTATTTGGCCGGTACCACACCGATACTCCTCTTAAGGTCTTCAGCTTTTGTGTTGTGCAGGTTCTTGTTAGGAGCACGTGAGGACCATGTGGCTTATTGACGATTTTTTGGCATCATCATAATATATGCATTTTTTAAAATAAAATAAAGCAGGTTAGGTAAAGAAATATAATTAAATAATTAGGAATAAAATATACTGTGAAATTACAAAATACTACTCAAAGATATTGTAACCATATATGCGAGAAAGCCAGAACTTCATTGAGAGATGCATGAGAGTTGTTTCCGTTTTACTTACACACAAAAATGGCTAACGAAGAAAAGCTTCACATAGCAATATTTCCATGGCTAGCTTATGGCCAAGTAATGCCATATTTTGAGGTCTTCAAGTACTCTTAGCTCAAAAGGGTCATAAAGTATCCTCCATCTCCGCCCCTAAAACCATTCATCGCCTCCCAAATTTATTATCACTGATAAACTTAGTAGAGCTTCCTTTACCCTACATTAATTGATGGCTTGCCTCAAGCTGCCGAGTCCACCTCCGAGTTATCAAATCACCAAGTCCCATACCTCAAAAAAAGCCTATGACATGCTCGAGCCCCATTTGACTCAATTTCTCCAGAACTCGGATGTCAACTGGATTATCCATGACTTTGTTCCTCACTGGTTACCACGAGTCGCGACTCAACTTGGAGTCAACTCAGTTTTCTTTAGCACAGTTAATGCTTCTGTGCTCGCCTTGTTTGGCCCACCGTCTGAGATGACCAATGTTTACCGCAAAAGACTAGAGGACTTCACGGTCTCCCCCAAGTGGATAGATTTTAATTCCTTGTGTTGTTGCTTATAAGGTCCCTGAGTTGCTTAGTCATCGAGTCTGCATGGACATGAATATGTCCGATTTGACTCGCACTGCCATGGTGATTCAATCAAGGCTACCGATTCGTGATTGTTTGAAGCTGCAACGAGTTTGAGGCTGACTCGCTCAGTTTACTCGAGAAGCTTTACCAAAAACCAGTTGTTCCACTTCCAATTGGGTTGTTACCGCCCTCAGTGCAAAGATAGAGTAGTGAATGAAGAAGATAACAAGAGCTTGAAATCGTTGAAAGAATGGCTTAAGAATAAGAAAGAAAACTCAGTGGTTTACATTGCATTCGGTACTGAGTCGACTCTGAGTCAAGAAAATAAGTCACAGCTTGGTCACATGGGATAGAAAAATCCGGGTTGCCTTTCATTTGGGTAGTCAAGAACCACCCACTTATTGACGGGTTAACGGGTCCAGATATGATTCCCGTCAGATTTGAAACCCGAGTTGCGAACCATGGTTTGGTTTGGACTGGTTGGGCACCACAACTTAAAGTCTTCGCCCACCCACTGTCAATAGGCGATTTCTTGACTTATTGCGGTTGGGACTCTGTTATCGAGGCACTTGGGTTTGGTCAGGTTTTGATTTTGTTTTTGTTAACAATATAAAGTGAGAGAGAGAAAGACTGAATAGTCTATATATTGTGTGTAAATAATAATATACAATAGAGAGCCTTATATACAATGTGTGCAGTACAAGTAATATGAGTAAACTACAAATACAGTATACTGGGCTAAGCCCAATGGGCTAATCTGGTCTAAACTATACACTAACACACCCGTAAAACTCGAGGTGGCAAGGAGGAAGCCAACTGGAGTTTGGATATAAGATCTCGAAGACGACCAGACGGGTGAGTCTTGGTGAAGATATCGGCAAGCTGGTCAGCAGAGGAGATGGAGAACAACTTGAGATTGCATTTCTTGAGATGCTAGCGAGTGATGTGGTAGTCAATCTCAATGTGCTTGGTGCGTTCATGGAAGACATCATTATGAGCAATGTAGATAGCACTATGATTGTCACAATAAAGAGGAGTGGCAGTGGGCTGTGGAGCATCCATGTCAGCTAAGAGCTAGCAAAGCCAGGCAAGCTCGCAGGTGGTGTTGGCAAGGGCACGATACTCAGCCTCAGTACTGGAACAGGAAACCACATCCTGCTTCTTGCTACGCCACGAGACAAGAGAAGTACCCAACAGGAAACAGAAACCTGTGATAGAGCATCGATCAGTCGGATCACCTGCCCAGTCCGCATCTGAATAAGCATGAAACTTGAGAGAAGACCGAGAGAGGTAGTGGATTCCATGATAAACTTGCTACGCCACGAGACAAGAGAAGTACCCAACAGGAAACAGAAACCTGTGATAGAGCATCGATCAGTCGGATCACCTGCCCAGTCCGCATCTGAATAAGCATGAAACTTGAGAGAAGACCGAGAGAGGTAGTGGATTCCATGATAAAGTGTGCCCTTGACATATCGGAGAATCCAAAGAACGGCAACATAGTGGACAGAACGAGGGGCATCCATGAACTTACTGACCATACCCACGACATGTGAAATATCCGGATGAGTAACAGTGAGATAGATCAGACTACCAACCAATTGATGACAACGAGTAGCATCGGATATAGGTTCACCATCCAAAGGTGTGAGTTTTGCATTGAATTCCAAGGGAGTGGAAATAGTCTTGTTGTCGGTGATACCAGCTTTGGAGAGAAGATCAGAAGCATATTTAGCTCAGGAAAGATAGTAGCCATCAGAGGATGAGGTAACCTCAAGCCCAAAAAAATAGCTGAGAGTGCCTAGATCTTTCATCTCAGAATCATCTCCAATAATAATTTTCAAATTAAGAAGAAAGTAACAATTTTTTTTTTAAATGAAAATCTTGAGTTACCATAAAACATTGCAAAGCTTGCCTCATACTCAACTTCTGATGTGAAATGATCACAATCTAATGTATAGTCCAAAACAAATATCATGAAGTCATTGTTCTATGTGATGAGAGTTATTAATAGATGTGACAAAGTTACAATCATTAGTGTCCATATTATTCCCTAACAAAAAAAAAAAGTGATTTAAGGTCCCTAATAAATGTAATGTAAATAACATGATATGTGACATCATAGTTATTAAACCCGGATCGAACGTTGACTTAGTCTATGAGTCGATCACTAGGTCAATCAATGAGTCACTAGTCAAACCGTAAGGTCAAATAAAAAAAATTTTAAAATTAAATATATATATATAAAAGCAAGTTTGAGAAATCATAATATGAATATGTAAATAAAAAAATAAAGGGGGCATATGCCGAAATTAAACTTGCCATTATAATTCAAAATCAAGGTTTCACAAGCAATAGCATTAGAAATTCAATAAAATTCACAAGCAAAATAAATGAATGCCATAAGATTCTAACAAAGTTTTTGCTAAATAAAATCTTGTTACATGTCTTAAAATTTTGTATATTAAAAAAAAATGAGGCAAAATCTCAAACTATGTAAGCAAAAGAAGAGGAAAAAAAAGGTTAAAGGCTTGAACTTAAAGCAATAAACAAATAAAGCACAAAAAACGTAAACAAAAGAAGAGAAAAGAAAGTTAAAGCAATAAACTATATAAAATATACTAATATATTAATGCCTTCGTACTAACTGGCTACGTGAAACTTGAAAGTGATCTGTTTAGAGCAGAAAGTTGAGGCATTTTGGAGAACTAAAATAATGAAAAGTGATGAGTATAGAGTGAATTGGCAAAGAAGTGAAAGAACATTATTTTTAAAATTTCTTTAGGCTTTCTCTTGTTCAAATTACCATATTATCACACATCAAATAATAAATAAGTCAATGGGATGGATCTATTAATGTAATTTTACACAATTAACAAACCTAGCTGGGTTATTAAAACTCATCTAGGTCACATGGTTTACTTAAAACCCGTCATGTTTTACTGGTTATAACCGGGGTCTTATGCACATCATATCCAATTGATGACCCAGACCGCTTTATATGCCAGGCAATGCAAAGATGCTCCTTTGAAGCTAGTCCCCTCCCATTGCTCTAGCCTTAAGCTATGGTAGCTCTAGCTTGCAACCACAGGGAAAGTTAAGTTAAGGGAACCAAGCTTACCTTAATTGTGCTATAGAACCGATTCGACCGCTCGGGCCGGACCAGATTTAATAATATTGTGTGATGTTGTTATACTATCCAATATAATGTCGATACTTCCTAATGCGACAATATAAATAATTTATATATATATATATATATATATATATAAGGTTAGTAGAAAATGTGATGCAACTACCATCATACGTAACGTTGGTACTATTCAATAAAACTATATAAGGATTTTTTTTTTTTTTTTTAAATGATACTAAAATATGTGATGCAGCTACCGTCATATGTGACATTAGTACTATCCAATAAAACTATATAAGGATTTGAAAAAATATAAAAAGAAACAAACAAAAAAAAAATGATACTAACAAATGTAATGTAGTTACCATCATTATGTGACAATGTTGTTATTTGAAAAGATGCTAGTACTATCTAATGTGATTATATAAGGAATTTAAACAAAAATACTAATATAAGGTTACCAACAAATTAATATGATGTAGCTATCATCACATGTGACGTTGTTACTAACTCATGTAATGTTGATATTATCTAACATGTCTATAACCAAAACAGGAAACAAATAAAAATAAATGATAAAATGTGACGTTGTTGCTATCCAATGTGACTATATAAGGAATTAAAAAAAAATAAACCAAAAATAAAAATAAAAAAGAATGTGAAACAAGGCTACGAAAAAATGTAAGTTATTATCAAATATAACGTGACCGCAATCCAGTATGAAATTGTTCTTATCCAATGTGACTGTATAAAAAAAAGAAACAACCCATGGAGACTTGTTATACCAAATTAACTACTAGAGATACCAAAAAAAAAAGTGTGGGTATAGAATTTTCCTATTGATAATAATGGGCAAAAGTTAAAACTATCTCTAAAAACATATAGTGATGGAATACCGTTCCATTTTGAAATACTCACTTTTCATGGTGAGCTATCTAATTTTCAAAGAGATTTTGGGGCATCAACAATACAAGGCCCAAAGAAAAGATCGTTGTTCATGGAATATCAAGAATGTCTCCTCTTATTTTAGGTTTCATGCAGTAAGTGATATCTTCTTAATTTTATATCTCATTATTGTAAGAATATACTCATTATTTTTCTTTGTTTTTTCCTTTCTTTTTGATAAATATGTTAGAATTTAAACTTATGATGTTCACTCCATAATAATTGTTATTATCATCAGGCTAAGATACTAATTAGTTTTTTGTATAAACAGGGTTAAAACCTCATATTTGACGACAAAAGACTTTATCATTTGTGACAACTAGAATCCACTCTTGTAATTTTCTATGTTATACATATTTGTTTCTTTATTTCTTTATGGGTATGTATTTGTGGAATTATGTCAAGTCATAATTGTTTTTGTTAAAGGTAAAAGGCACCCACATACATATTTGTTTCTTTATGGGTATTTATTTATTATTATTATTATTTTAAGTTGTTTCAAATCTCAAATAAAACATAAAAAAATTTTGTCCAATAACACACTTCCCCGTGTTCTTTAGTTTTCCTTTTTCTGCCACTTTCTATTTAAAATGAGCATTAAGGAAATGGCACATGCTATGTGAAATATTCAATCGTATCACCATATATATATAAAGAAATTTAGATTATGATAATAATAATTATTTTCCTCTTCTATTTATCCATAAAAGAAAGGAAAAACAAAGTACGTAAGATATATGGATTCTTTCTCTTTGGTTAAATTGTATATGTAGTACAATGGTTGGAGAATTAAACATGTCTTTGATCATGTACGCAGAAATATGGTCCAGTGTTGAATCCAAATATGCCTGCACTATTTGGAATATTGTCTTCAACACATGTTAGATACCAAAACTCATCATTTTTTTATTTTTTTTGGTAAACAGGGCAACTGAGATTAACTAAGAAGCAACAGATTGGAACCGTTCATACATGGTTCCCACAGCATCAAGACCAACTAAGAGAGCAACATCAGCCGGGGGGGTGTGGAAAGTAAGGCACCTCTCCTAGCAAGAGCATCAGCACACTTATTTGCTTCTCTATAAACGTGTTGAATTCGGACTCTCGGAATTTTCTTTAATCCCTCTTTGCAATCAGCAATAAGAGCGCCATTTCCATGGGTTCTCTCTTCACCTTTCAGTAACAGGTCCACCACAATCTTCGCATCCAATTCAATCAGCACCTTAGTCAAGTTCAACGTTGGCAGAGACTTGAGCAAGCCAAGTTCAACGTCGATGGAAAACCGCTTTGGTGTAAAGAGGTTTGATCTGAAAAGGAGCGTGGTGATGAGCAAAAGTAATTTCAGATTATATCATAGACTCTTGAGTATTTACTTAATTACTCATGGATTATGTGAGACTCTTGAGCAAGCCAAGTTCATCTAGCAAGCGGTTTGACCTAACTAAGAAGAAGCATGGTGGTTGAAATAAATCATTTCAGATTATATTTATCATGTTTTATTATATAAAAAAAAAATTTAAAAAAGAAAAGAAAAGAGTAAGTTATCATAGACTCTTGAGTATTTACTTAATCACGATTGTGTGAGAACTTTTCTTTTTTTTCGAATTAGCAAGCTTTGCAAGTCATGGAATATTATGTGAGAACTTTTCTTGTAATTTGCAATACTGGCTCTCTTTAAAGAATAAGAATGATTTTTTTATTTTAAAATTATATGAAGCTCATTTATGGGGGTTCTGAAGTAAAGAAACTTGCATGTAAGTTTATATGATGTACTGCACCAAGGCCAGTCTATTTTAGTGGGAATTTTAATGATTTAATCTTTCTTCATGCCATTGCCAATGTTGTGAAATTGGATTTGTGGGTACTTAGGATGTACGGATCTTCGGGCCAAGGGCTTTTTGCCTTGTAGCTTTTTACAAGCATCCTCAGCATGTCCTTCAATGTCCTAGGCATGCATGGCAACGTCCTCGGACGATGTCCTAAGAGTCCCACATCGAAGGAAAACCCCCCCACTTGCTGCCTTATAAGCTGTGAAGCGAAGGGAGTAGTGTACCATTAGTTTATAGTTATTCGAATAACTAAACTGATGGTACACTACTCTCTTCGCTTCACAGCTTATAAGGCAGCAAGTGGGGGGGTTTTCCTTCGATGTGGGACTCCTAGGATACCGTCCGAGGACGTTGCCATGCATGCCTAGGACGTTGCAAAGCCGTCCGAGGACGGCCTAGGACGTTGAAGAACATGCCGAGGATGCGGTGTAAAAGGCTACAAGGCAAAAAAGCCCTTGGCCCGAAGATCCGTACATCCTAGGTACCCACAAGATTGTATCCAAAGTTTTTTCTTGGCCAAAATCAAAACTTACCTTCTATGTTTTACATTTTTGTCATTTCAATTCTCTAAGTTTCAATTATACTCAATTAAATCATCTGTTTACTACCTATTAAATTGCATTATTAACTTACACAAAACGAAGCCATTTTATGGTTTAATTAATATTTATTTTTTTTAATTTCTGAATTTTAGAAAAAACGTTAATTAAAAAAAAAACCATAAATTTAACCCAAAACCAAAGCCTGAAAAACCCCGAAAACATAAACTAAACCCAAAAAGTTAATAAAAAAAACATAAACTATACATAAATTGGAAATTACTGGGGATTAAGAGGCCTAGTCAAAGCTTACATTTTTCATATTGTTTTTCAATTGTTGATTTGTCTCAGTCGCACACGGTTTGGAATTTTGCTAAATATTTTTGGCTTGCCTTTGGCATTATCAATTAAATATAATGCTACAGTTCAATAATGGTTATGTCCAGCACACAGAAATTTACTATGATATCATTCCAATCTCTGCCTCTTGTGACAAAAGGGAAACTCATACGGGTTTTACAAAGAGCAATTTCAAAGACCCTGATTTCACGAATCGGTGGTGGGCAACAGAACTCGATTGTGGCTCCAATCAAAGGCGGTGGGCTGAAAGACCCAGATTGGAATTTCAATGAGAAGTAACAACACACAGAATTTGATGGTGAATAGCATGAATTTTTTAAGCAGTGATGGCAGTTTGGAAGATGATTTGGAGAGTCAAAATCTACAGTGGGCTCAAGGGAAAGCAAGGGAGGATCGAAATATAATACTACAGTGCAATAACAGTGCAATTTAACGAAAATTAAACAGAAGACTGAATTGAGTATAATTAAAACTTAGAGGACTAAAATGACAAAAGTCAAACTCAGATGATTAAAATAACAAAATGTGAAACTTAAAATGTGAGTTTTGCATTTTAATTTTTTTTTTTTTTTTTTTTTTAGATAGAGATAGAAATTGTATCCTAGATTTAAATGTTAAGTGTATGGGATCGATAGATTAGGATGAGTGTTTAAATGTTGTCATTGTGATGTGTATTAATTGCTTGTATTGTGTTGGCCAGATACGGTACGCATGAGTTGGAACAATATCTTTGGATTAGCCATTTAAATCCAATAACCATTAAATACTTATCAAATTGATAAGGACTCTCTCCTTGAATTTGGTTTAATTACTAAAAAAATGAACTTCTTAATTAAGATTTTTTTTTTATAATGAATTTCTCAATTAAGACTTAGCAACCACGTGAATCGTTGAATCTCTCACTTCTTCTCATTTAGTTATTTAATTAATTCATTATTTTATTAATTCATTTAATCATTTTCAATTTTTAATATTAAAATGCACCACCATATGAGGGAGACCACAAATCCACAACACAAGGCGACTACTAATGACTTCTAGGCCAAACACATAGCTAATGCAAATAACATACAAGTGCAATGCATGAATCGTGCCCCCGCGTGCGTGTGTGTATATATATATATTAAAAGTCAAAGCTGAAAAAAATCGAAATAAATTTCAAATTTGAAGCCTAATTTTGCCAGGTCTTATCTAAAATTTGCAATCTCTATGCAAAAATTTTCAATCTCTATGCAAAAGTAAATGATACATTAACACCTAATATGCAAGCCAAGAAGACCACAATAATAACTTAAGCAAGAGCATCTCACCAGCACACTGATATGGGTAAACTCTTAAGCTCCTCTCTCTCTCTCTCTCTCTTTCTCTCTAACGTTCCTTCATCCTTCATATTTTCAGACAATCTGTATTCTATTTTATTTCATATGTTTAATGAGCAAAGATTCTATATTTTATTTCATATTTTCTTTACCAAGGTTTGGCTTCATCAAAATATGATATTCGGAAAAGATATTCATGTCTGCCAAGGTCAGTAGTTTTTAATTTATATTTATAACGATGTTTAAATTCAAAGATATCCCGCTATATCTCCATTTACTTTTTATGATTGGATTATAATAATAAAAAATGATGTTATTAGAATTTTTTGGGAATTTCAGTTTTATGTTATTTTTGGTTGTTGAGAATCATGGTTTTTTTTTAAGATAAAAAAAAAAAAAAAAAAGACTATATAGTATCATGGAATATGAAAGGAAATTTGTAATATTTTTGAGTAAATTGTTGTGGTTTTTTTTTTTTTACTCCAACATCCAAATGTTCCATTAGTGGTGCTTGGGTAGTAATTTACATAGCCAGACTTTCATGTGTTTAAAGAATTTGTAAAGTTAAATATGAAAGATTCATATAGTTCTTTGTGTGTTTCATGTTGTGATTCAATAGGTCTTACATCTTTTTTTTTTTTTGGAGAATAATAGGCCTTACATTAGAAGCAATATCCCTACCCAAATAATATTGCCTATTGATTTAGTGTGATATATGTATTGGAGTAGCGTTGGCATTTATGTGGTATGATTCCAGTATCTATAACCTCAATCTCAATCAAGGGCAATCATTTTTATATGTTTCTAGGGTCGCTAATGGGCCAGTTCGGGTCGGCCCGACCCATTTTTACTTGACCCATGGCACAATGGGCTGGGTATAGTAAGATATTAACTAGATAACAGGCCGGGTCATGGGTTGGGGTTGGGCTAGGCCGAAAGAGAAAACCTTAGCCCATGACCTTACCCATGGGCAATGCTCATTTTGTCTTTAGCGGGCTGGGCTACTCATGCGCTTATGTTAGCATCTTATTTTATTATTTTTATAAGAAAAGAATTAATTTTTTATAAGAGAATAATCAATCTATTTTTTTTTTTAATGGAAAGAATCAAAGAATTTAATACTTAATTAAAAAAAATTATGGTCAAATCTATTTAATTTTTTGTTTTGTTGATGGAAACTTATTTAATTTTGTTTATTAAGGCTTTAAATAGTTTCTAATGTTTATCTTTAAAAAAAAAAAAAAAAAAAGTCATATGGTTAATTCAAAGTTGTTAAACTACTAGGAAAATATATATTTAGTAAACTAAGTTAACATAATCACTTTAAGTATCTTAGTGGTTTAGAGAGTTATCTTAAGAAATTCCTTTATAACGTCTCAAGATCAATCCTTCATACTGATTCTATATATTTTTGTTTTGAATTCTAATTTATTGAGCTGAGCAATTGGTTGGACCAATGGATTGGGCTACTAGGCTAGCCTACCGGGTATCTATGGGCATAAAAACTAGACCACGACCTGACTCACTGGGCTAGCAGGCTACCAATGAGCATCAATAACAATGGGCCGAGCCACCCATTAGCCTAGTGAGCCATCAATCTTTTGGGTCAGGCCTTGGGCCATGGATTATTTAGTGACCTCCCTTCATAATTTCCTTTTAGTTTTGTTTTGTCTCTAGGTGAAATTGTTGGCACGACTTTTTTCAAAAAAAGTTCTCTAAATATATATATGATTTATTAAAACTTATTGAATTTCCTTAATTTTGACGTGTAATAACTTATTTATTCTACTTAGCACAAAAGTCGAGACAACTACCTCACTCAATTAAGTAAAAGCCCCTCATCATTATCATTATTGAATGTTTTTTTGTGCGTAAACACGGATTATAAAGTAGTAAACATGGCAGTTATTAAAGCAATGAAGAAAAAAGGGCAACCAAAGTGAACCTATTGCCCATTAATTATATCATAATTTGGAGTCTTCTGTGAGAACCACAATCCAAGACGACCCTTTTTAAATTCTCCTGTTTAATGGATGAATAGGATGAATGTACTCATTACTCAATATGGAGATTCAACTGCCATTTGCTGGAGTGAAATTGAATTTCACTTTAACAAAATTTCCTATGATTGTTGTCTATATAATATTTAAGAAGATCTCAAAATGGAAGCGGAAAATTGAATAAGAATTTGGATAGAAAAACACATGTTTTGTTGTCATTTGCATCTCATATTCTTAAATCTATTAGATTATAACTAAAAACTTTGTGATGAACATAACGTTAAAAAGCTAATTATTTAAATGACAAATTTTAGCTACAAAATTGGTTGTAGTCTAACTTTACTCAAGAAAATAAATATTACTACCTATTCTGAAAATCTAACCGTTGAATTGCATGTTCTTTACACTCTTAATACATATGTTAATTTTTTTGTCAATCGAATATTATTTAATATATGATCTATAGGCTTATGTTTTATGCATAACTTTAAACTACAAAAACTTACAATTTAAACAATTTATTGATGATATAACTATTGATCTTTAATTTTTTTTTTTTTAAATTACAAGTGTGGGGCCCGTGGGCCTGGTAGCCTCGGCCCATCTTACATTTGGCCCAAGGCCCATTCCGAGGAAAGATGATCATCTGAGGATGGTGTATGAAAACCTATGCTTTTTTGGATCCACACCGAGGACATCCCTGTCCTCGGCGTACCGAAGCTGATTCCAGGTGGGGCAACAGACCCTGAACAGGCTGTCACCTCCACATTAAATGTACTCATCTAACCCCCTAACCGCATTAATGGGGATGTAACCCCTAGGTAGGGTAACATTGGTCATTGTGAACCACTCAAGTACTGATAAGGCCTCTGATGGGACGGACGGTCAGAGAAAGGGCAAGTGGGTGATCAACAAATGGAAGAAAGAGATAGGAGGGAGAGGGATATAAGAAGGGCGAGCAAAGCAGTAAAGAAAAGGGGGAGAGGGGGGTGGAACCTCCTCGGACGAGCGCCGAGGAGCTACCCTTAGGAATGAATTGGGCTCGTTCCCCTTCAATGGTGAAGAGTCCCTGGTGCACTGTTGTTAGTCTGTTAGGGCCTAATTCTTCAACCCACACTCTAAAAATTGTATTGTTTGGGTCCAATCCAAATTGAGTCCCTACAATTGGCGCCGTCTGTGGGAAGAATTTGTGCACCAACAGACGCAACGGACCATCGTTCCTAAGTAACTAGCTTGCGGAAGGTTAACGACAAAGCTTTTGCAAAAAAAAAAAAAAAAAAAAAACCATTGCACAAAAGTAAGAAGATTCAAAGGAAAAGAAAAGAAAGATCGCATTATTTTATTAAATGAAAAGAAAACATACAAGATACAAACAGAGGCTCAGACAGACTTGTTTTAAAGCCAATTCTACAAACAGAGGCCCAGATGGGCCTGTTTTAAAGCTAACTAAAGGGAGGGGGGCTGAGGCCGGCCTCTTTCAAGGCTACCAACAACTCCCACGCCGGTGCGGTGGTGCTGGCACGAAGAAAGGAGCAGATGCAAAGGCGCCTAATGGTCCTTCCCCATGATGTTCCCTTGATTCTCTTCCAGCCCCACGATGGTTGGCCGTTGGAGACGACAACACTCGGGCACCAGACATGACGTAATCTTGTACATCTCCACCAACGTAAGCGCACCCCGGAGAGGGGCGTTATGTACTTCAGGGACCTCCCTCTTGGCCGCTATGCACGGCACCATCAGGATGACGCTCAAACTTTGCCCCGCCGGAGGTCTGGCGCGACCCATATCCACAATGGTTCTCGGTCGAGGGAGCAGGACCTTCAGACTGTGTGCCCTCACTCCCATCCAAGACCGTCCCATTTCTCCAAACTCTTATCACAATTCTAGTAAGGTTATTGAGGGGGCTTTGGAGGGCGATGGGACATGTTTCTTGCTTTGTTAGAGGATTCGTGGGGTATAGAAGGGCATTTCCCCCGTATAGCCTTTTATAGAGGGGGGAAATTGGTCAGAAATGATCTACACTGGATTCGAGAGAGGGATTTTCAGTGACATTAATTCTGACCATATTTCAAGGCGGTTGTCAACCGTTCGATCTGTATCAATCCACGAGGATATTAATGCGAGTGCGCCTCGCATGTCGAAACGTCAAGCGCGGAACGCGAACAGTCAGGAGGCACCTCGTAATTAAAGAGGGCAGAAACTTGAACTAAAGGCGGGGTTACCAACATGCGTAGGGTTAGGATTCTAAGCCATTCTTGCCTAGGGCACCGCGAAGTCAAGGGTCCAGTCCGCAGGATGAAACACGTCCGACAAAGCAGGGCCGAGGCTATCATCACGCTGAAAATAATATTTCCTGCGCCGAGGATAAATTCTTTCACCTCAGCTATACCTGGGTACTAGACAGAACCAAGGTATTGCATGGTCCAAGGACTCAAACCTATGGGGAAACTAGATACTTACAGAAGAATGGAAGTGTTAGACAGAACCAAGGCATTGCATGGTCCTCGGACTCAAGCCTATGGGAAAACTAACCACGCAGCTATACCTGGGTACTAGACAAAACCAAGGTATTGCATCGTCCAAAGACTCAAACCTATGGGGAAACTAGATACTTACAAAAGAATGGAAGTGTTAGACAGAACCAAGGCATTGCATGGTCCTCGGACTCAAGCCTATGGGAAAACTAACCACGCAGCTATACCTGGGTACTAGACAAAACCAAGGTATTGCATGGTCCAAGGACTCAAACCTATGGGGAAACTAGATACTTACAAAAGAATAGAAGTGTTAGACAGAACCAAGGCATTGCATGGTCCTCGGACTCAAGCCTATGGGAAAACTAACCATGCAGCTATACTTGGGTACTAGACAGAACCAAGGTATTGCATGGTCCAAGGACTCAAACCTATGGGGAAACTAGATACTTACAGAAGAATGGAAGTGTTAGACAGAACCAAGGCATTGCATGGTCCTCGGACTCAAACCTATGGGGAAACTATCTACTTACAGAAGAACCGAAGGGTTAAACTAACTATTTGCAAAGGAACCAAAGCGTTAGCTAGAACCGAATTGTGATACGGTCCTCAGATTCATGCCTGAAGGATAGCTGATGGTCTCATGAGACTAAGTCCAGAACAGAACCAAGGTATTGAGCAAAATATTAGAGTACGACAGGTAAAATGAAGCATCAATAACTAGAAGCAAAATATTGAATATTCATTTCAAATAGAAAGTGTATAGTTTCGTTACAATGCCCCCGAGGCAAGAAGCAAAATGAAATGAAAAAGAAAGCAAATAACAGTGTCTTATGCCATTTGCCATTTCCCCCAACCCAGTAGGCAAATTGTCTTGAGAGGCTTGTCAAAAGGCTTCAACCAACACCTAGGGACCTTGTCTCGGAGGGGCTACTTCAGAGGACCCTTCCACGGTAGGAGAAATCGGAGGAACCGAGAGTGTGGCTGGGGAGTTAGCAGGAAGCCTCACCACATCTTGGGGCACTTCTTGACCCTCGGTCCTAGCCCCCTCCGACGCTCCATGGGGCCCAGCCTCCTCAATAGGTCTGTCAACTGAAGGTGTATCCTCGGCTGCTTTGGTCTGACTTTCACCCGCCACCGGTAATGTAGTCTCCTCCTCGGAAGTAATGGGGATAACCTCGCGTATTGCCGGGGGGTAATATACTCTTTCTGCCCTTCTAAGGTCAGACGAGGCATCAACTCCTGCTTGGTTGAGTGCTTCGGTCAAGATCTGGGAGCAAAAGCGCCTGCATACCTCAGGGATTTGGACCTTAAAGGTAGCTTCAGTCTTAGCCACCCCTTCGGCAAAAGCCTCATCTTCCGCTTGTTCTAAGGAACGCTCAGCATCTGTTTTCGCAAACACAGCCTCTTCTTTGGCCCTCACGGCCTCATCCCTGGCATATTCGGCAACACCCTTTGTCCAAATCGCCTCGGCCAGCTTTTTCTTCAAGTCGGCGACGTTCTCTTCAGCGGATCGCAGTCGGCCCTCAACCTCTTGCAGTCGCTTCATAAAAGCGTAACCTCCCGCCCATAAAAGCAGGAAGTCACCACCGAACGATTACCATCACACCGTTGGAAGTGGGAAACGTGGAGCCGCCCAAAAGTTAATGCGGGCGCACGCTGAGTCTCAAAACGCCAAAAAGTACATTGGGCAGGCGAAAAGTCACCAGCCCTGACGTGGGCCGTGGTGGGGTGAATCATCTGGAGGGCCCATGGGTATCAAAACCCTCCTCCCCGTCCGAGGGAACGGGCAACAGGATTTTGAGGGGCTATTGTGGGGCCCGTAGGCCTAGTAGCCTCGGCCCATCTTGCATTTGGCCCAAGGCCCATTCCGAGGAAAAATGATCGTCCGAGGATGGTGTATGAAAATCTATGCTTTTTTGGATCCACGCCGAGGACATCCCTGTCCTCGGCGTACCGAAACTGATTCCAGGTGGGGCAACAGACCCAGAACAGGCTGTCACCTCCACATTAAATGTACTCATCTAACCCCCTGGCGCATTAATGGGGATGTAACCCCTGGGCAGGGTAACATTGGTCATTGTGAACCACTCAAGTACTGATAAGGCCTCTGATGGGACGGACGGTCAGAGAAAGGGCAAGTGGGTGATCAACAAATGGAAGAAAGAGATAGAAGGGAGAGGAATATAAGAAGGGCGAGCAAAGCAGTAAAGAAAAGGGGGAGAGGGGGGTGGAACCTCCTCGGACGAGCGCCGAGGAGCTACCTTTAGGAATGAATTGGGCTCGTTCCCCTTCAATGGTGAAGAGTCCCTAGTGCACTGTTGTTAGTCTGTTAGGACCTAATTCTTCAACCCACGCTCTAAAAATTGTATTGTTTAGGTCCAATCCAAATTGAGTCCCTACAACAAGCATGGAGGATATAAAAAAAATATGTAATCCAGTGGTAGATTTATCAAAATTCACCTCCAATAAAAAGATATTAAGTAAGATTGTAGCCATAGGTTCAACCAATTTTGTAACTAAACTTTGTCTTTGTTAGAGATATATTAGCCCATTAGCATAGGTCCAACCCTAATTCTAATTTGTGTGCAAGCCAAGGGGCTGTTTGGATTTTGGTGTTTCCATCACCCATCACTCTGTTTCCATCACTCATCACTCAAAAATGGTGGGACCCATGTAGAGAAAGGCTGTTTGGATCTGTTTTCAAGTTTTGTTTCCATCACTCAATTCTCTGATTTTTGAGTAATGAGTTAGCAAAGCTGAAAACAAGTTTTGAGTGTTTTCGAGTTATTGAAACTGAGTTATGATGGCATTTTTGTAAATACACACACATTGAGGGACCTACGATCAGAGCACTTCTCAAGTCTAGCCACAACTTTTGACAAACCCACTAACGGCACCTTCAGTGAATACAACGCTTGATCACTTCACACCACAACTCCAAACCACACAAGGCACAAAACACCATCCAACCTTATACCTCCTCACGCACACCCTCAGCCCAACCACGCCCACCGAGCCCACCTCAGCCATCCCGAGCCAGACCATTCATCACGACGCCACCTCCGAGCTCAGGCCATTTTTTAATGTTTCAAGTCCCAGAAAACCCAAATTAAGCACCAAACAAAAACTAACAAAACCCAATAAAATTAAACTTAGAAATCTAAACATTGGAAGAGATCGGCTCCGCTGGGTCATGATGGATGAGATCAGCGTCGCTGCTGCACGTCAGAGGAGATCTTGCGGCGTTGGGTGACAATGGGCATAAGGTAGGCAGCGCTGGGTGATGGTGGATTTCCTTTGCTGGGTTCGTCAAGGGTTTTGGGAGAAACAGGGCTGAAGGGAAAAAATAAATGAAATGGCTTTGGTGCTAATGTGTTACGCGGGTATGCTAACTATGAGCCTGACATGGTGCTCGGGCAATGGGTTCGGCAAAAAGTAAAATTTTGTGAGTTATCAGAAATTGGAAACAAGTGACAAACATGCTACCTTAAGAAGTTGGAGTATTTTCAGTGATAAGTGATGAGTTATTGAGTGATGAGTGATGATATTTCAGTAATGAGTGATGAATGAGCATTTTTTTTCATCCAAACAGCCCCCAGTCTTCTACTTATACTAAAAATCTATTAGTTTAGGGTTTAGTCTACTATATATAATCATGTTATGGTTCATTGTAACACAGATTTTGTACTACACCCTTATATAATAAAGATATAGCCCTTAAGGGTTTCCTCCTTGGATGTAGGTCTGTGTTCTTGTGTTCCTATTTTATACTTCCCTCTTTCGCATCTATTCAAGCATATTCAACATAGAATATATCATAGCTTGGACCTATGCTAATGGGCTAATATATCTCTAACCGTCCTTATTTAAATTGAATTTTCATAAAACTACTTTTACCCTAATATAAAAGAGTAAAACTTTCATTCAATCCAATACACTAAAAAAACACATGAATAGCATATTACCGTTTTTAAAATGACATGATATAATTTTTAATCACTTATCAAGTTTGTGTTGCCACTTGCCACTCGAGCATTGGAGGAACCAAACTCTCTATGTAAAAAATGAATTTGTGATATGGAATACTCTACAATATTTTCTATTTTTTATTAAAAAATGTAAACTTGTAAATTACACCCATTATTTGTGGTCAGTTGTTATTTTAGTTCTTTAAATGTTTTACTTTTATCGTTTTATTAATGTAAGTTTTCATTGCAATTTACGATCACCATTAGTCATTCTATCCAATTTTCCATTAGTTATTAATTTTTTTTTTAGTAAAAATCATTAAATTTTGTTTGAAATAATTAAAAATTTTAAAACAAAAAACATGAACCCATATTTGGGAATTTGGCACACACAGATCTTCACCATGAAGACTTTCCAAATTTTAAGCAATACTAGGACTCAAATGAAGCTTTATAAATTCAAATCACATTCAGCAAACTCAAAATTACTATAAAAAAATAATTTTTATCTATTTAAAAATAATAATTTGATTATAAAAATATTTGAAATTTTGGGGAACACAATTTTCCCAGATTTTCAAACATGCCAAACACTCAAAAAAAAAATTATACCAACTATAAATCCAACCCAAAAAAATCAAACCAAGTAACCCAAAAATGAAAAACACAAATAGCTTACCACAAATAAACTATGTAAGAGCATTAGTAGCACCCTAAATTTACACCATATTTTTTGTTAAAAACTTATTTTTCCTCTTTTAGTTAACTACTTTTTCTTTTCTCTTGCATATTCCTTATTCTAAACCATATTCGATTTGAATATTATTTTTTCATTCATTTTTTATTATTCCTATCATTTTTCAAAACACTTTTAGTTAACTATTTTTTTCTTTTCACTTGCATATTCCTTATTCTAAACCATATTCGATTAGAATATTATTTTTTCATTAATTGTTTTATTATTTCTATCACTTTTCAAAACACCCACTTTGTGTAAGGTCCTAAATAGTATTATTACGAAAATTATCAATCCAAAGAACACAAATATTAATGAAAAAAAAAAACTCTTTCTCCTTGAAGAGAAAAATCACAGGATAAGTTCCAAATAATTTCACTATTATCAAAACAATTACAATAATTCTCAAGTTTATGCCTAACTTGAGATTTATCAAATAAAATAGTAAATCATTTTGTGTATGTCTCACGGTTAAAAAAAATCTCCTTGTTTTCTTTACTCTCACACACACTAATTATTTAGCTCAAACACGGCAACACTTTACTCTCTCATCTCTATTTTCTTTTCCATGCACAGCTCTCTCTCTCTCTCTCTCTCTCTCTCTGCGGCTCTTCTTTTTCCGGCACACACACTAATTCTCCTTACATGACACCTACTCCTTACTTTTATAAGCAAGCTAGCTGCCTCACTTCTTTTTCTCAAGCAGCATATGGATTCCTAATAAAACTTGAGTTAGGACTCTTCTTAAGCTTGGACAACACACTCATTAAATGAGCTTACACGTGAGCTGGACTTTTGGTGTCATGCACCCAACACTTTACTTCATCATAGTTACCAAGAAACAAAAACAATAAACAAATGTTTAGGGATGAAGAGTGCTCCCTAAAGATATAGGGAGCAACTATAACTGAAATCCTTATTGGGCAGGAATAAGATGTAAGTTGATACAGTAAGTTTTTGAGTTTTTCTATTTAGGTAACTTACTACCAATGCTCTAAGGCCACCATAATAGCCCCCATCATCATTGAGTTCAATCACCAAACCTCCACAATAAACCCATCATCACCGATGGCACAGTGACACCAATCCTGATTATAGGCAGTGGCTAAGGTTGAGGTTGGTCTTACTGTCAGGAACCATGCTATTCGATCCGTGAACATAATGTGGTGGGACTCCATAGCCATTGCCGAATCACTAGATCTATCATCCATGCCCAAAGTTGGATCTCACAATATCGTCATCAAGAAAATTTAGATAAAAATGATTTTTTTTTTAATAGTAATTTTGAGTTTGCTGAAGGATAAAGTTTAGCTACAAACTTGGTTATACCTTAATGCTACAATTTTCTTTAAAAAAAGCAACATGACTACATATTTTTAAAATCTAACTATTGAATTGCATGTTCTTTATGTTCTTAACACACATGTCAGATTTTGTGTCAATCAGATGTTATTTACTATATGATCTATAAACTTCTTTTTTATGTGTAATTTTAGACTACAAAAACCTATAAGTTAAACGACTAATTGATAACATAACTATTGATCTTCAATCTTCTATAAATTTTGTAAGCATAGAGAATATAAGAAGAAAATGTAATCAAAAGGTAAATTTGTCAAAATTTACATCTAATAAAAAAATATTGAATGAAGTTGTAACCTTAACTGCAATAAAATTTGTGGCCAAACGTTGTCCTTTGCTTAATGTTGATTCGAATTTATGGAGCTAATTTGATTCATTGTGGTGTGAATATTAGAATGTACCCAGACTGCCAAATATGGGTTCATGTCTTTTTTTTGTGTAAATTTTTTTTATCATTTAAAAGAAAATTAAATAAATTTTAATATAAAATATATTATTTAATAGTTCACTCCAAAGTGGATGGAAAGACTAACATTAACGGCAAATGTTAGCTTAAATGACTAAAACAATAAAAGCTAAACCTAAAAATGACATTTGACTAAATTTGATAAGTATAATTTACATTTTTTACCAAATAAATAAATAAACCATGTCATAAATGGACTTTTTTTTTATTTTTTTTTTAGAGTTTCAACCTATGGCGTCTGCTCCTATGATAGTTTTTTATTATCAAACTAAGACATCAATCAATTTTTGGTGTAGGCGGAAATTGAAATTCAAATGTCTTATACAACCATCATAGACTTTACCAGTTGAACTAATTGAAACTCACTACAAATAGACTTTTATAGAATGTGTATAATATATATTTACAATTTTTCATGTTTTACCTCAACATGTAAACTAAGAATTATCCTTTATTTAATTCTTGTTGGGATATGTATGGACGAAATTATAATCCTCATCTTTTGAAAAAAAAAAAAATTAAATTAAAAACGTTATGAAAGTATGAACTACCTATCTATCTATCTATATATCTTCATGCGTTGACCTAAAACTCTGAAGAGAAGACTCTAATTTTCTGTTTCGTGCTCACTCAGCCTCGGCCTCAGCGTCAGGCTCAGGCTCAGGCTCTGGCTCAGCTCAACCTACAGCTACAGGAGAGTCAAACAACAACGCTCTTCAAAGTTCAAAACTCCACCAATTGACACTGCCACCTCCTCACCTGAGCCTCGCCCAGTTGCGATTATGAGTTCAGTGGCGGTGGCCGTCAAAGGCGTTGCCGGCGGATCTGGTGGCAAGGCAAGCCGACGCGCCGTTCGTTGGGCGGTCGAGAATCTCATGCCCGAATCCGGTCGGTTCATATTGGTCCACGTCGTGCCCAAAATCACTTATATCCCGACTCCATGTATGTTTGTTTCTTCATTTCTCTCTGCTTTGTTGTTTGGTTCCCGAGAAAAATAGTTTAGTAAAAATTAAAACTTTTGAGAAAATACCCTTAAGAGAAAAGTGTTGGGTTACACGTGTGAGTGAAGTCCCACATTGAATAAGGATGAGAAGAATGAGGGGTTAATATAACATAATTGAGCACATACCCATTGGGCTTAGGCCTTTTGGGTAAAAGTGTGTTTCTATATGTTATATTAATTACTCAAGGAAGCTCCCCAAGGTGTTTATCTCCCTAACAATTGGTATCAGAGCCCATGGTGGTGTGCGGCGAAGGTGGTGAGGTGTTCATGGTCCCTACCCAGCGGGGACAGAGAAAGCCTTAATGGCCCACACACAAAAATCCTGGAGAAGAAAAAAAAGAAAAAAAAGCCCAACAAATGAATATTGCTAATGGTGCTAAATAATGGTGTGATGCGAGGTTCCCATGGACATGGACGTGCGGGGTTCCCATGGATGTGTGTGTAGGGTTGACACGTGGTTCTCATGGATGGCGTACGAGAGACCCATGGATGACGCGTCGATGAAGTGAAAAGCCCATTAGGCAAGGGGGAGCAAGTAGGACTTATTCATGGCCCACAGAAGAGTCTTGAAACCCACAGAGTGGCAGAGACTCACACGTGAGGGGGAGATTGTTGGGTTACACGTGTGAGTGAAGTCCCACATTGAATAAAGATAAGAAGAATGAGTGGTTAATATAATATAATTGCACATACCCATTGGGCTTAGGCCTTTTGGATTAAAGTGTGTCTCTATATGTTATATTAATTACTCAAGGAAGTTCCCCAATGTGTTTATCTCCCCATCAATTGGTATCAGAGCCCATGGTGGTGTGCGGCGAAGGTGGTGAGGTGTTCATGGTCCCTACCCAGCGGGGACAGAGAAAGCCTTAATGGCCCACACACAAAAATCCTGGAGAAGAAAAAAAAGAAAAAAAAGCCCAACAAATGAATATTGCTAATGGTGCTAAATAATGGTGTGATGCGAGGTTCCCATGGACATGGACGTGCGGGGTTCCCATGGATGTGTGTGTAGGGTTGACACGTGGTTCTCATGGATGGCGTACGAGAGACCCATGGATGACGCGTCGATGAAGTGAAAAGCCCATTAGTCAAGGGGGAGCAAGTAGGACTTATTCATGGCTTGCAAATGGTGCTAAACAATGATGAGGTGCGAGGTTCCCATGGACATGAACGTGCGGGGTTCCCATGGATGTGCGTGCGGGGTTGACACGTGGTTCCCGTGGATGGCGTACGAGAGACCCATGGATGACGCGCTAATGAAGTGAAAAGCCCATTACGCAAGGGGGAGCAAGTAGGACTTATTCATGGCCCACAGAGAAGTCTTGAAGCCCACAGAGTGGCAGAGACTCACACGTGAGGGGGAGATTGTTGGGTTACACGTGTGAGTGAAGTCCCACATTGAATAAGGATGAGAAGAATGAGGGGTTAATATAACATAATTGAGCACATACCCATTGGGCTTAGGCCTTTTGGGTAAAAGTGTGTTTCTATATGTTATATTAATTACTCAAGGAAGCTTCCCAAGGTGTTTATCTCCCTAACAAAAAGAAGGACATGATGTTTTTTTTTTAATGGTTTTGTGTTCTTGTCTTTTTTTCTACAGCGAAAAAAAAATAATTGTTTCAAAAACATAATTTTGATGTTCTATGAAAAAACGACAACGATGTTTTCAAGAGTAATTCCCTGAAAACAGTTTTTAGAAACACGTTTTTGCTGTATTTTCTGTTTTTGTGAACTTCTTCAAAAATGTTTTTAAATACATGAACTAAACAGGTCTTAGATTCATGTTTTCCACACAAAAAAAAAAAAAAAAATACTAGATGTTTAATAAAATGCGTGAGAAAATTAAATTGTGTACTCGATTGTGCCAAATATCATTAGTTGCTATATTAAACAAATACATTAGTAGAAGTAGTAAAAAAAAAAGGACATGTCAATTAAAGAGGTAAGTTAGGTAACGATGAGTATGATTTTGGATAATATGATATAATGGCGGAAAGAATACATGTAGTTGACCTTGATTATTCAATTGAGAACCCATAGTCGACCTCAAAGTTCTGGGACTAAGTCCGTCCTCAGAAGCACGGTCACTTCATTTAGGGTGTTGTTCTTCTGTCTAACCGATATTGTACTGGCCATTTCATGTTATAATTTTTCAAAAATTGCTCATGTCACAGTGTTGTACCATGTCCGTGTCCATGCTTACTAGACTAATTATTGGTTCATGTTATTGCTATACATCTACTTGAGGTGAATTTTCCAATATACTACAGTATATATCAACTATATTTGCAATTAACCAATAAAATAATATAGAAAATAAGTAATTATGGGCCAAATGTGTTTGAAATTGGACATAAATTTTTAAAACTGGCTGTGCTGTGGTGACCTACTTATATACTACAGCAGGAGAGCCTATGCCTATTGAAGAACTGGATGAGAATGTGGTGGCGATGTACATGGACGATATGAGAGTAAAGTTTGAAGAAGTCTTTGTACCATTCAAGAAACTATGCAAGACAAGAAAGGTGAGATTGTCTTCTAGATCAAGCTAGATTCTGTGCATGTTGACCTTGTAAAGAAATATGAATGTTTATTATGGAACTTCTGTAGATGGAAACCCTGGTGCTGGAAGATGATGATCCTGCAGCTGCACTTCTTAGATATATATCTGAGTCAGGGATTACGAGTTTAGTGTTGGGTTCTTGCTCTTCAAATTTCATAGCGAGGTATGGCATCATTTTTGTACTCGGAGTATTACACATCCATTTTTTGTAAATATTTATGATGCTATATGGTTAGAATAATATATATGTGTGTGTGTGTGTGTGTGTGTAAGAGAGAGAGAGAGAGAGAGAGAGAGAGAGACAAATAGTCAGAACAGTTGTGTTGTGACTATTTTGTACAATTAATATCAACATTATTGAGGAAACCTAGGAGTGTATAGTAATTCATGGGAGTTACACATGTAGTGGCACAAGTTTTTTTGCAAGTTTTGGCTACATAGATAGTGTGATATCTGAATTATGTGGTTTGAATTGGATTGGATAACTAATTACACATTGAGCATTTACAAGATCAAGTTAGGCTTTATAAGTCGTGACAAATGGTGTCATATACTGACATCTAAACTCTATATAAAATGGTGAAGCCCTTCTTTGGCTATTTCTATGGTAAATTTGGGGTTTTTATTTCTGTACTTCCTTCAATGTTCTTATAGTTGTAGTTCTTTCTTTTTCTTTCCATTTATCTTTTTTTTTTGGGGGGGTGGGCAGTGGATCCAGTTTCATACTGTTTTATTTTGTGCTTCTTATGAGATTTATCGCAATTTCTTTAGGAGATTAAAGGGGCCAGGGGTACCAACAACTATCCTAAAATGTGCTACTGGCATTTGCAATGTTTATGTTGTTTCTAGAGACGAAATCATCAATAAACCAGCTGACACCCCATCTGCTAATGGTGAGTTGGAAGTACATGCTATTTCGGGTAACAATTTTTCATGTTGTTAAATGTTTATCTGTTCCTCTTACAGAGAGCTGTATGCACACAAGTTATACTCAAAGAGATTATGGAGAAGGTTCCAGTGATATTAATAATCAAATATCTTTGCTTCATTCTCCCTCCGTAGAATCCAATGTTCACGGCAGCTTTGAAGCAACATCAATATCACTACCTAGTTACCAAAATTCTCTAGACTTCGCACATGTGGATTCTTCAATATATGCTAGGGAAGATCAGGAAAGAAATCTTCTCAACTTAGTAGGTGACTTTGAATCTATTACCACTAAGAGCTGCAATTCCTTCTCTACAAAATCTGAGCAGGTGAAATTTTTGAGAATTTTCTAACACATGCATATTCGTTTGTAGAATTTTTCTGTGCGAGTGTAACATGAAGTACCTTTCTGCAGTCTGAAGTAGAACAACTGCAAGTTGAAATTCAAAATACGGTTGTCATGTACAAACGAGCTTGTGAAGAGCTGGCTCATGCTCAAAAAAAAGTGAGTTTGATCTCTTAGTAAATTAATATTATGGTGTGAGTTTTATTATTCTATGGTGTTACAGATATCTGCAGTGTAAACTTTATGTACCTTCTCGTTTATTTCTAACCTTTTGAAAAAATAAAGGATATGAAAATCAGTGTTTTAGGATTTTATGTTTCAACCAGGTTTGCAATATGCCTTAAAATGAAAATTAATGTACTTGACACACAAAATTGTTGCATTATATTGACAAAATTGCACGTATATAGTGAACCTATCAAAATGATCTTGCAGAAGAATGCATTGTTTTGATTTGCTCAGAAAAGGAAGTTATGACTCTCATGGACTTCTTACCATCGGTTCTTCAATTTCCAGGTCCAGATAATTTCTTCTGAATGCCTTGAGGAGGCTAGAAGAGTGAATGATGCCCAAGAAAGAGAAGAAACTTTGAGGAAAATTGCTGCTGAAGAGAAAGCCAAGTATTTGAAAGCTGTGGAAGAGGTTGAGGAGGCAAGAAACTTGCTTGCTAAAGAGGCTTATGAAAAGAAGCTAGCCGAAGTGGATGCCTTAAAAGAGTCCATAGAGAAACAGAAAATTGTTGATGCACTATTCTCTAGTGACAGGAGGTACAGGAGGTATACAAGGGATGAAATAGAGGCAGCAACAGATTTGTTCTCTGAGAGTAATGTGATTGGCGAAGGTGGGTACGGGAAAGTTTACAAGTGCAGCCTTCATCACACCCCAGTAGCTGTTAAAGTTCTAAGGCCTGATGCAATTGAAAAGAAGCAGGGGTTTTTGAAAGAGGAGTTTCTGAAAGAGGTAATTTTAGCTTGTAATCCTTTTCACTTTTCAGTCACAATGTTTCTAAACTCAATTGATCTCTTTGGTCTCTCTACCATCATGGGTACCCTATTGAAGTTTTGTTTTAGAAATTCAGAAGCGTACAAAAACTCACTGTGCTCAGGATCGTCTTTGACTAATTTGAAGTCGAAGGCCCTTAACAATATCATGAATGTCACAGGAAGTTCCCAAATTGTCATTTGAACTCTCTAAAATCCCATAAAACGCCTATCCTCTCTGCATTTTCCCTCCCTCTTCTCCCCAACTAAACATGGTGTATATCTGATTCTTTAGTTGAGATGGTTGACCTCTCCCCCTGAAACTTTGTTTTTTGGGGTTTCAGGCACTTGTTTATGACTTTGTATCATAACAGCAATGGCAACACTCAAACAATTCTCAATTAAACTTACCTTTTTTATTTTTTTGGTGAATAATTAAACTTACTATTCAATCATAAAATTCTGGTTGCATTTTTGCAACATGTGTGCTTCCCTGCCATTTTTCAATGAATACTGGATTGCAAATTATTTTGGTGCTAACTTTCCTGATCCATAGTTTGTTGCTGTATGATGCAAGTGTTTCCTTCTGTTCTCTCCCAATTGTTTGCAGGTTGAAGTTCTAAGCCAGCTACGCCATCCGCACTTGGTGTTGCTGCTTGGAGCCTGTCCTGAGACTGGTTGCCTGGTCTATGAATATCTTGAAAATGGAAGCTTGGAGGAATATCTTTTCCGCCAAAATGGAAAACCACCACTTCCTTGGTTTGTTCGGTTCCGTATAGTTTTTGAAGTAGCTTGTGGGCTTGCATTCTTACATAACTCAAAGCCAGATCCAATTGTTCATCGAGATTTAAAACCGGCTAATATCTTGTTAGACAGAAATTATGTGAGCAAAATTGCTGATGTTGGGCTGGCTAAACTCATCTCTGATGTTGTGCCTGACAACATCACTGAATACAATGAATCACTTATTGTTGGTACACTCTACTACTTGGACCCAGAGTATCAGAGAACCGGCACTGTCCGACCCAAATCAGATGTATATGCGTTTGGAATTATAATCCTCCAATTGTTAACAGATTGTCATCCAAATGGACTTATAATGACTGTAGAAAACGCCATTATGAATGGCTCCCTCCCTCGCATTCTAGATAAGTCGGTTAAAGATTGGCCACTTGCTGAAACAGAGGAATTAGCTCGAATTGCACTTAAGTGTTCAAAGCTTAGATGCAGGGATAGACCAGATCTTGAAACTGATGTTCTGCCAGTCCTCAAAAGAGTCAATGAAGTTGCAAATGCTAGTGTGAAAGTGGATAGATATAATAGTCACGCACCAAATCACTACTTCTGTCCAATCCTACAGGTAAAAAAATTGCACTTATTAGATAAAAGTTCTATTTTATGTATTGCTTGCCTCCATACATTATTTCATTGGTAATGCAGGAAATAATGAGTGATCCACACATTGCTGCTGATGGTTTTACTTACGAGTATGAAGCAATCATGGCATGGCTCATGAAACATAATGCATCACCAGTGACGAAGCTTAAACTGCAGCATTCTATGTTAACACCAAACCACACATTACGTTCTGCCATTCAGGAGTGGAGGTCACGTATGACATTTTCGGGTGCCTAGATTAGAAGAAAGTATTGAATTGTGCCTCCAGCAAAGAATTTCAAAAAGCTATACGAAATGGATTGGGGGAAATGCAAGTATATAATGTAGTTTAGGATCACTTAAGGTGCCTTTTAAATTATTACTAGGACATAAATTGCTTAATTATACCGTATATAAATGGAATAGTGAATTTGTGTATCATATGTATACCTCTGATGATTCTTCTATCTCTGATGATTCTTCTATCATAATGATGCCTCGTCCAGAAGGCATCCAGGCTACTCCTTTTGTATCCTTCTGTTTTGAATGAATAAAATTCTTATTCTTAGAAGAAACTGTAGGTCCTTTTGGCCCTCCAATTACTTCAAATCCATGTGGTTTATACCGTCTGACATATGAATTGCTCTTGGATTCAATAGATATGCATGTCCTTTACCCTCCAATTACATCAAATCCATGAGGTTTATTCCATCCAATATGATCCGACACATTGATGCACTTGGATTCAAAAGATAGGCATGTCGTTTACACCTTTTAATAAAATTCATGTCCTTTACACCGTTTGATACAGCAACTGAGTGTCAGTTGCACAGTCTTGTTGCAAGTCCTTCATACCTCCCTAACTAAAATGCACACGTTCAGACCGCTGGATCATAAAACAGTGGCTCATAAACTACCAAGAAAAAGGCATGGAATTGTTCCGCATTGGGTTTTTTTATATTTCTCTCAACTGCTAGTGTGAACTTTAAAGTCTCCTACAGTATTCTTTTTTTTTTTTTATTACTAATAGCAAAGATCATCCTATTAAAAAAAAAAAAATAGCAAAGATCATTTGAGGACCGGGTTGAATGTGTAGTCAATGGTAATCAAAGTCTGTCCCACCTAGGAAATATGTTCATATTTTCTGTTAAACAAGTCAGTTTAGCACGTACAATCATTTTCATTTCTGTCTAGCAAATTTGAACACGAGTGGCTTATAACAACGGTCATTGACATTTTAGTTTCTCAATTATCTGTACATGTAGCTTTGGTCCCTAGAGGCAACAGAATTCTGACGACATTGATATTGCAAGTGTATGCTGGAAATGTTTAAATTTCAGTTATCCACTTGAGTAAACTCTAGAGCATTTGCATCTGGATCTCGTGTAAAGATTGCAGGCCTCCCAGAGCGGCTAAGTGTGTAGGGAATACCTGCAAACACATTCCCTAAATAAGTAAAACCGCGGCTTGAAAAATCTATCTCATAAAACCCACTAATACATGCTGACATTGTCTACATGGAAAAATTGACAAACTGGAGAAAAGTAAAAAATTACCGGCTTTATCAAGGATTGCTTTCAGCTTAGACACGTCCCTAATTGCAATACAAGTATGACGATCTCGGCCCCCATGTTCAGGTCGTCCAGTTAAGGGGTCAGGATTGGGAAGCTCCATCAGATGAATCATCTCAGAACCCACCCACAACCAAGCACCTCTGTAAGGGAGCTTATCATCTGGCCTTGCTTCATTTATTTCAAGACCTAGTTTACAATTGAAAAAATTAATAAAATGAAACAAAAAAATTCATGATTTTTTGTTCTTCAGCAAACTAAAGCATATGACTCCAACATTAGTTTGGAAAAGTAACATACCTAGAATATTCTGGTAGAAATCAATCGACCTTTCAAGGTTTTCACACAGAATTCCAACATGGTGAACACTAACAACTCCATAATCTGCTCCAATAGCAGCCAAAAGATGACAAATCAAACTTTAAGCCATAGAGGAGAAAAAGAAGTGCATTATGTACTATCGAAGTGGAATAGTGGATCATGAGTGAAACAGCAACAGCTTAGCCTTCCCCCCCCCCCCTCTAGACTTCATATTACCATCTGTTTAACGCTTTTCACCTTGTGTGTGTGTGTGCGCGCGCGTGTTGAGAATACTAAAGTAATTCTGATAAGGAAAATGGATAAATTTAACTATCCAAAGATACATATTACCACGAGCACAAAGATGCTCCTTCAGGAGCTTTAGTTTGAATTTCATGTATATTTTTAGGTTATGTAAAATGTTATCACGTTCCAACCAAGCAATTACCCAAATGAGCCAATACACTCTCACATTTGTTTTGACTTCCAAGTGAAAAATCAGAAGAAGAATTAGTACCTTCATTGACACTAACAGACTCTTTCTCAAGTACATCTCCTTCCATCTTAGCTTTTGTCACAAAACTAAGGCCATGCCATCTACCATTTCTCACACTAGTCCAGTAAGTTTTAGAAGTTATGTTTGTAGATACAGTGACACAGACACGATTCACCTGCAAAAAAGGCAGGAGGGAGTCCAATCAAAATGCAATGACCAATCGACCATCAGAAATGAGACAAAATATGTTAAAATCCCACCAGAACCTTGACCAAAAAAACAGAATTCAATTCTGGAATTCCAGTAATATCTGCACAAGCTAGACTACAAATAACTGATATTCTTTATTTCCAGCAAGGCTCAAATGTTACAAATGCTATTGGATTCTATTTTTGTAAAGATCTTCTCCCCCACTTGATTAGCATGTAAAGCCAGAGATCCTCCAAGAACTTTTAACAATTGGAAGAATAACACACACACACACTCCTTCATTTCCAGCACAAGGTGTAAATACTCCCCACATTTGAGTCATTTCCATATATGGGATTGAAGGCAGAACTCAAAAGCCAACAACTGGCTACTCAGGCCTCATAAAGAATGCACTGTTTCCACATCAAAATTTTCAAGTGTCCAAAGTAGGAGTAACATAAATATTTGCAGAATCCATGGGGTTAGCACCCAGAAGAACAACACTAAATTTAACAGGAACCAATTCGTAGATCACAAAACAAAATTGAAAAAAGTTGTCTTTGATTGTTAAAAGTAGTAATATCCATTTAAGCCAATATTATCACTCGGTGATTTGTTTGAGAACAATTCACGTATCAGTTTCTACTCAAAACACCAATTTTATGACCTTGAATTCAAGAAAATACCTTCCTGGTCCGAATTTAAATTCTTGCTATCAGATTACCAAACAATCAACGATCTAAGCTCTATGCATAATTGCCCAGATAAATAAAAATTTTAAAAAAAAAATCAACAAAATCATAGATTATGATTAAAAATTGGTTCTTTAGAGACTTTCAAATAGTGAAAAATGATAAAATTACCTTGTGTTGCAGAAGAACAGTGGGAGATGGACCAAGAAGGGAAGCCATGGAAGAGCAATAACTCATCTGGGTTTTCTTTATTAGTTTTTTTTTTTTTTTTTTTAAATTGGTATGAGTTGCATTTTTTGTGAACCCCAAATGTCAGTAATTATTTCCTTCCAAAAAAAAAAAAAATTGTCAGTAATTAGTTTACCACTCATTCTTGATTCTTGGGCCCTGGCTCACAATTTTTCACCCAAAATAAATAATTTAAGTAATTTAAAAAAAAATTAAATAATTTTTGGCCGACAATATATCATGATTACCAAATCATCAGGAGCCACTACTGCAGTCATTGACTCATGGGTAATTCTGTATAATGACAAAAGATGGTAGGACAACGTGTGAAAACGATGAGTAAAAGGTCCTTGCCAAAAAAAAATATTTAAGAGAAAAGTTAATGTATTAAAACATTGGTTTAAGAAAAAATTTTATGTAAAAATAAAAAATAATAATAATTAATTATTTTGACGGTTTTTTTCAGTTTCTCGTGAAAATTGTGTCAAAATTTTCTTAAAAATAATTTATTAACAATTGTTCTTAAAATACCCGATAACAAAACCCAAAAATAAAATGATAAAATACCCCTAAAATTTAGACTAACATTCTGTTTGTTTCGACGAAAACATTTTTTTAGAAAATGACTCATTTTTTAGAAAACATAATTTAAAAAACAGACTCATTTTCATGTGTTTGGTAACTTTGGTTGCAATCTTGAAAATGAGGTAGAAAACAATTTTTGATGTTTGGTACATGCAAAAAAAGAAAAAAAGCAACCTATCTTGTAATTCAAAACAATTATTTGAAGCAAACTCCTTTTGCAAGACATATACAATCAAACAAAGAGTGGGATAAGGAATAAGGTTGACGATGAGAGAGGGGGAAAGAGGGGAGACAAAGGCGAAGATGCAGAAGAGACTAAGGAGAGAGATCTGCTTAATAGGATTGTCCACTGGTCAGGCCAGGTCGGGTTTGTGCCCAACTTGGACTCGTCCCGAATAATTCAAGTGGATGAAAATATAACCCAAATCCAACCTAGATGATTTGGTCGAATCTTCCGGTTTGGGTCTCGTCAGTTTCGGGTTGTATCGGGTCAGTCTTGAGTTTTATCACCGAGGGCGATATTTGGTCGGATTCATCAATATCTGGCCAGATCTGTTGAGATCTGGCCTAGATTTCATCGGATAACGACGAGATCTTGTTGGATCTTGAAGGATCTAGACCAGATCTCGCTGGATTTGGTCCTGAATGCTTAATAAATCGCCGGAAAGGTTGCTAACGAGCGGGTTGATTTCACGGGTTTTGAAAGGAAAACCTGTGACCGACCCACGGAGGTCGGGTTAGGGAGTTCGGAACCCGCGTCTGACTGGTGGAGTTGTCAAATCGGATGGCAACAAGTCGAACACGTGCAGGTTGGCTAGGTTGGGTGGGCTGCTTGGACACCCTTACCGCTTAATGTTGGCGCTAGTGCCTAATGGAGCGTCGCATGTCTATTTTCTATGGCTTGTTTTCCAAAGAAAAAAAAAAGTGTTTTCTGTTGACCAAAATATTCGTTTTCCGTTGACCCAAGTTTTCCAATCTACCAAATATTGAAAAATGCGGAAAACATTCTTCAGATAATGTTTTCCACTCAAACAAATAGAGCAATACCAGCCACTTTTAAAACATTTCAAAATTGACTAATTTGGTCTCTTAAACAGTTATTCATTTTTCTCCTCTCTTTTGGTGATTAGAGATTAAATTTGTCAATTTTAAATTGTACCTAAAGTCCTACACTAGTCCAATCCTCTGTAAAAAAAAAAAAAAAAAAAAAAAAGGGTGATAATGTCTAATACATACTTCCTAAAACTATATCAAACTAGAATGTCCCAAAACTACAGTTGGCATTTAATGTTGCTTTTAGCTGTTTTATTGACATTCAAAGTCAACTACAATGAAACACGCTTCTAAAAAAAAGAAGGGTTTTGTGTTAACGGGCCACGGAAGGTGCCGCTAAGAAACAAATTTATGTTAATAAAATTAATTTTTTGTTAGAATTTTTACCAATTTTATAGAATGTAAAGTTAATAAAGTTAACTTTTTGAATTTCACTTCTCACTTTTTGTACTATTTTTAATTATTTCATCAATTTATATCAAATTTTTATTGAATGAACCTCACAATAAATCATCTTTAACGGACAACTTATTGTGCCCGTTAAAATTTCCCAAAAAAACAACAGGGACCCATAAAAAATTAAAGAAAAACATAGAAGAGCTTGGAGTTCAAAGAGCACGTCAAGCAAGTAGCAACAAGTCATACTTACCCCACTTAAAGCCATAAAAAAAAAAAAGGGGGCCTGGCCCTCTGAATGTTTAGTTCCCACTTCCCCAGGTTTGATTTTTTATTTCATAAACTAGTTCCTACTTCCGAGGTTTGATTGTTCAACAACAGTTGTGGAATACTTTTTTTTTTTTTTTTTTGAAAGCAACAGTTGTGGAATACTAGACTATAGAGTCATAGACTATAGTCACCTCCGGATACTTCTCCATTTCTAGCAACCAATATAATATTTTAGTTTCTCAAATAAATAAAAAAGCGATATTTGGACGCTCAAAAATAAATATATATAGAAAAAGTCATATTTGGCCCTTTAGAAAGCGGAAACGAATAACATAGAAAAATAATATATTTTTTAATTAATGTATCTTTTATTTAATCTAACTCACAAATAAGCATGATCTATTTAATCATAAAAAAAAATAAATAAATAAAAACATGATCTATATAAGGTTATTATTATATTTTTTTTCATATTGTTTCTCACAAATAGAATATTAATCGGGCTTGCCGCTTGCATACTATTAGAAAACAACGGTTTAAAACTTTAAATGGTTATTTAAGAAGGTTTTGGCTAACTTAAAATTGAGTCAAAATGAATATGGGACCCACGCGTTTTTGGGGTGGGTCAATACAGAGTTGTGTTCACACGGTGCCCACCATGTGATAGGGAGGACTATGTATCATATATATAATTATTTTTTTTTTCATTTGCTTGACCATTCACATTAATTTGTGTTTATGTTTGTATCTGTCTCATTTGCTTGACATTCGCATTAATTTGTATAATTTTTTTTTTTTTTATCTATTTTAAGATAAGAATTTTATATATATATATATATATATATATATATTTTACATGCCACTATTCAAAACAAATCACATTGGATTATCAATTTTACGTTATATTTTATTAAAAATAATTAAAAATCATTTTTCTTTTTTTACTCATAACAATCATTATCTACTATATTCTTTCATCCTCAAAATACAGAAAGAAATAATAAAAAACTAAATGCAAAATAAATAGTGTATGTATAAATTTACATGGTTACTGTAACAACAATATATTTCTACACAGCTTTGCGTGGCTTGATGTGGGTGAATTTTAGGCTGGATTGACTAAAATATGATCATTTTTCAATTATACAGACACTTATGCTAGTGCTCATGGAAAGAATAATACCATATGATTTAGTAGCATAATTGGGAAACTTTGTTCAGGGACGACAGTTAACTGTAACCTTACTTGAAGGGCTATATACATAACATTTTCATAACAAATATTTAGTAGTAAGTTGTTACTAGTTCTAATTTAAACTCACCACTTAAATTACTCTTTTGTCCGACAAAAATAATCTGCTATTTAGAATTTGTTGTGAAAATATTGTAAATATAACATTTCTTTGACATGGTCTCAGTCTAATGCACTGAACATAAGCTTAACCCGCATTTCTTTAATCTTATAGATATGTAATTATGTATAACAACAAATAAAATCTAATTATTTAGCAAAAATTCAAATTGAATGCTCTATATCTAAAAAGAATAAAATATCACAAAACTACGAGCTTAAAAAAAGATTATATTATTATCATTTATATGCAAAATAATTTTAAACTTATATATATACACTGCTGTTTTGGTCAAAATTTATTTGAAGTTTAAATTTGCTGACGAATGTTTCGATCTTAGTACCATTGGAATATTGTATTTGTTTATTGAGCTATCTCCATTCTCCACTAACTTTTCCCTGTTTGTTCCAAACAGTTATAATTCTGTTTATAAAATATATGTCCCTATTACATTTAGGAAGTTGGTTTTTTTTTTTTTATCATTCGTCGATACAGAGTATGTCAAAGAGAGACATCCAACATGCTCACAGCTGCACCACTATTTTGTCTTAAACACAGTGTCAAACATTTGTTTTATCAATTGTTATTTCTATTTTTTGAATTCATTCGTGTTGTAAGTCATTGTTGTTTAATTTTGTTTTGATTTACATGGTAAATCATATTCCTTATTAATTGATTTTTAGATTGTTTACAGAATCACAAATAATAGGCTTATTTGGATAATAGTTATAAGAACTAAGAAGAAATCACACAGTATTCTATTCACAGGCCAAATGCACTAATAAAAATTGAGAGAGAGAGAGAGATGTTCTCAACATTATCACTCATTGTCTAGTGTCTATAACACATATCCACCCATTCAATGTCACACATTTTCACCAAGAGTCACACCATTTCACAAACACATATCCACCCATTCAATGTCACACATTTTCACCAAGAGTCACACCATTTCACAAAGGGGTACAGCTTTTCGGTATAGACTGAATTAGGCCTACTAAAAAAAAAAAAAAGAACCACCATGCACCCTTGGTGCGGTAGTCACTCCATAAGTATAAGTGCTTGTAAGATGTGCGGTAATCACTCTTAGGAGAAAGCTTCACATACATATACACTTAGATTAGGGTAGAGTAGAATTTCTATCTTGTATTATATATATTAGGCCTACTCATTTGGGTTCGGCCCAACCCAAATTATCTAACAATCATCTTCTTAATTAGTTCTTAGATTTTGATTCTTCAACCAGTAAAAATAAAAAATTATAGTACCACAAATTAAGTCACAATTATCCACATGTCTAATTGTGAGTGGTGGAGAAAAACTAGTGGTCCATGTAAAAATGATAAGTCGTCAATAACAATTTGTCACATAGGATAGTTGTGATAAAAGTTGTAACTTTCTTTTTTTTTTTTTTTTTTTTTTTTTTTTTTGAGAAAGAGTTGTAACTTAATTTATAGTGCTAAAATTACACACTAAAGATTACAAGTTTTTTTTTTTTTCATCCAGTTAAGACCTCCATGATTGATTTCCTACATATTTTCTTAACAAAAAAAAAAAAAAAACCAAGTCATACTTTATTAAAAAATAATAGTCATAATTGACTCCAACAACATAAGTGAAATTGGATTCAAAAGAAAAGATATCTTTATATCTGACCCTTACTTTTTGGTTGACTCTTGTTATTATGAATTTATTTTGATTGCAGAAAAAAATGGAATGTTCACAACGATATTCCTATCATTGTATTCATGGTGCAAGAGAAGACTTGTCTTGTGATTGGGATTGTTTTGAACGTTATCGATCATATTCATACGCGGGCGTCCAAATCAAAACTCTAAAAGGTTGACTATTGGTGTGATTCACGGCCACGGCTTTGACTCTAGACACTTCTATAATGTATGCGGTTTGTACGGGGCTTTCTGGGTTATAACAATATATTGTATTGTATCGTATAAAAAAAAACAATATATTGTAGACCAAACTTGGATCTTTGACTCACTTCATAGTCATACAATGACAATGTATCCTCATCTTGTGTTAATATCGAACACTATAAATTCAAGTATTTTTATTTTTTAATAAAGTTTCAGTCTATAGCGTCCGCTTATGATAATTGTGCTCTTTATCATTTGACTAAGATACTAATCGATTTTTTGTATAAATGAAAATTGAACTCTAGATCTCTTATTCAATCATAAAAAATTTTATCAATTGACTTAATTGAACTTACAAATTCAAGTCTTTATTATAGCATCTAAATTCATTGTATCTTTAGACAGTTCTCTTAATTAGTCTGTCACAATCATTTAAGAAATAAGTCATATATGCATGCAGTTTATAATGATTTATAATATAATTTCTAACATGCTTATATTGACCTATTGTGTAGCAAAAATGAAACTAGTTATTAGCTTATAATTGTGTCCTTGACGAGCTACGCTACTACATCAACACGTGAACGTACTTGTCCACGTGAAAAATAATCTCTAGCACTAAGTACGTTCTCATATCTTCTCAAAAAAAGTACGTTCTCATATATAAATCCTCTCCATTAATTGGAAATTAATCAATTAGCATAGTTCATATTAAAAATTACACATCTAAAGATGTATTCTGTAAGGACCAGATTTGAGTTCTTAGCTCGAAAGGTGGATGGACTTAGACTCAAAAAGCCCAAAACAATGAATTTGTAGAGAGTGAGTTGAAAAACTGGGCTTTAATGAATCAGACAAACACCAAAGTAGATTCAAATGACAAGAGAATGAAAATAGACGGGTTTATGATGAAGACAATCGTCCTGGCAAAGTCCGAGGATATCTATTCTTATATATTTATTTCAAGTTTGATTACAAAGTCTGTTCTTAATGCTACAGTGTTTTTTCTCTTAATTTCTCGATCCTCTTCTCTCATTACTTCCTTCTTCTTTTATACTCTTCTTTGTTTTCATTCTCACCCTCCACGTACAGGCCAGATGATTGGTCTTGATACTTGTCCCATCAGCCCATTCCTAAAGTCTTTAGGTAATAGCTGTAAGGCTGAAAGTCATTGTTCATGTATCACATTCACATTATGCAGAACAATTAATGCGGTGGTAGCAGCTTTCTCCTTAGATATTTTAGGAATCCCCTCTGTCCTTTGTTTTTGCAATGCTTGTCTGTGCCAGCAGAACTTCCTGGAACATGCCCATGGATGGCAGACCACCTCCACGGACCTCGGCTTGGGTTAGTCGAGGAGGCACTCATCCTCGGCCTATCCTCCAAGGCCATTGTGACCAAAACTAACTTCTTCATTCACTAATATGAGCTCCCTTGACAATGTTTACCATTTCTCGGACGTCCCCTTATCCTCAGCTTGGGCCTGAAGGGCAAATATATACATAGATAATGAAATCCTGGGCCCAACACCCCTACATATTCGATGTCACATTTATTTAAAAATTTTAATAACAAGATATTTTGTATACGGTTACAATTAAAAATTAAAATTTCAACCTTGAAATGAATTATCTCTATTTCTAGTGAAATAGAGAAGATCAATTCCCTCTATATTGCTCATATTGAAACCTATGATGATTTGGCTTCATAGATTTTGTAAAAAAATTAAAAATTAAAAATCGAGTATTATAGGATAATATCAATATCATGAAAGATTAGAATAAAACTCTTCACTTTCCTTAGTTTTTTTTTTTTTTTTGATAATTATAAACCCTACTACCACTAGCCTCTTAAAAAAAAAAAAAAAAAACCCTCTATTACCAGCATTAATTAAACTATTTTATTTGATCATGGCCTTAATTAAAATTTGTGCCATAACTTCAGTCATAATATATATTGTGATAAACCTGAGATATTGTAGCGCGATTACAACTGATAAACAGAATAAATTTGGTAGCCAATAGTTTTTTATATTAATTGGCAAATACTCGGGTTCAGATCTCCCATTTTCATTGTATTGAATTATATAATTAAATATTTATAAAAAAAATATAAATAAATAAATAAATAAAAAACTTCAAATGAGCTTCATGTATTCAATAATACTTTATTTATTTATTTATAATGTATTGAATTAAATAAATAAATATTTTAAAAAGACTTTCAATGGTGCAATGGTCACTCCACAAGTATAAGTGTTTGTGGGGTGTGGGGGGCAAGAGCCGGGGTTCAAATCTCTAGGAGGGAGTTTCACACACATATACACTTAGATTAGGCTAGAGTAGAAATTCTATCTTGTATAAAAAAAAAATACTTTTTTTTTTATATATATAAAAAGAATCCAATAAGACTTAACATGAAGACATTCATCTACTCTCACATATGAGCATCATTTAAACACAAAATAAATACCAAACTACTCTTCAAACAAGCTTAT
The DNA here is from genome assembly GCA_019022515.1 of Quercus aquifolioides. Taxonomy (NCBI): domain Eukaryota; kingdom Viridiplantae; phylum Streptophyta; class Magnoliopsida; order Fagales; family Fagaceae; genus Quercus; species Quercus aquifolioides. The sequence goes on from CM032327.1 coordinate 44,600,211, forward strand.
TCCATGTTCTTTTGACCTTCACTCTTCTGAAGACCCTTGGGTCAACCAAACTATTTATTATACTCTATAAATAAGATTTCAAATCTTATTTATCGGTGGACAATAATTGTCAACCATTTATTTGATAAGTAATGCATTCCTTATTTGATAATGAAGAGACTTTTTCATATAGTTGTTAACATAAACCGAAACTTGATTTGGTGTAAATTTTGGGTCATTTAGTTACCTATTCAACTAATGAGTGTCATTGGTTGAACTAGATTTATTAAAATTGAAGTAACTTGTCCAAGTTGAAGGTGTTACAAAGAACTCATCAATTTTGATTAGATTTAATTGGGTCATATACTTAAACAAGCTAATTAAAGAATCAAGTCAATGCAAGCACTGTATCATCTATCCGGCTAGCCAAGTTGGTATGTGTTTAATAATTATGTTTTTCACACATATGCAACATTAAAAACAAAACAGAGACAAAAAACAAAAGCAACAAAGTAAACGGTCTTTCCAACCAAGAAAAGCTAAATAGGTAACAAGAGTTCACAAAAGAATATGAGCGAATTTCCAATAATTTTATTTTATTATATATATATATAGGCAAAGCTCAAAGAAAATTCAATTAAATTTTAATTGGATTTTCAATTTTGCGCCATGTGTCCTATTTAATTTTTGATTTTACGCCAAATGAATTATTGAATGTAAAAATCGAACAGTCCAAATCCAATTAGATTTTAAATTGGATTTCAATTGAAATCTAATTTTCCACTACGTTGCCATTTATTTTTTTAATTTTTATGACAAATGAATTATTGGGTAAAAAAACCAAAGAATCTAAATTCAATTAAATTCTAAATCATATATATATAATGACAAAAAACCATTACACATTTTAGAAATGTATGATTTAAAAAAAGTATAAGTTAGTACTATGTATAATTTGAATATCTTCTAAAAAAATGTATAATCGTGATTGTTTTTAATTGTACCCGTGCATATGCACAGAGCTACAAATTAGTTAAAATAAAATCATGAGTATTAAATCCACTTTCTTAAGGAACAGGATGATTAAAATATCCATAATGAAAAAAAATTATCATTGTGTTGAGATACTTAATCAACAATGAATCTCATATAGTTTAATGGAAGAATCCACTTGTGCTTCAAATGTTACTAAAATTGAAGTCAACAATGTAATTAATTTATCTACAAAGTCAATTAAGCAGTGCCTAAAACGAAAAAAAAAAAAAAGACTAAGGAAAAAGTCAATTAAGTAGTTCCATGAATTGGAGAACAAGGGGAAAAAAAAAAAGTTCCAAGGAAAACTTCTAGTTCTAGGCTTCTAAGATACAAATAATATATGCGGGAGGGTACTTCCTCCACAATTTGCCAACTAAAGTTAGCTAATGACTAGTACTGTTGAAAAATATATTACTATTCTTTTACATATATTCCCTAAATTCCCCTACTCGTTTTTTGGCTGCTTCTGCCTTTCCTTCCTCCCCTAGATGAAGTTTCTTCGTAACCTTCACCTTTTCCCAAACGTGTTGCTTAAAGCCTTAAAAACACTCCCAAAACAACAAAACAAAAAAACAAAAACAAATCGCAATCACAAAAACCAATACCATAGATCAGCATCGGCATCAGCAAACCAAACGCGTAGGCCTCCACAACAATCCAATCTCTTCGAATTATTTTTAAAATCAGAAAAGTCAAGTCACCGTCAAAGACTCAAAGCCTTTCACACACCGCGTTCACACTTACGCACACGTTTCCTTCGACCAGTTTTAAATATTTAAACCCCCCCAACCCCATCTTCATTTCTCCTCAACAACAACAACTACAACAACAACAAAAAAAACTTTCAAACTCATTTTTCGTGTTCTCATCCAGGCATTTCTTCAAACACTTTCACACTACTGTTTCAATTTCCTTCGTTTTCTTATGGAAATTACCTCTTTCCCATTTCTTAATCAGGAGGATTTTTCGCATTTCTTTACTTCGTTTCAAGAAATGGACAATGTCAATGTGAACGGCAACAACAACAGCAACAACAATGACAATAAAAAGAGGCGAAGAAAAGGCGAAGACTTCAACTACTACGACGACGACGAAGAAACCAAGAAGAAGAGCAACGGGTTTACGGATATACTCGCTTCAATCATGTTGCTCGATGAGGAGGAGAAGCAAGAGCAAGAGCTGTGGTTCATGGAGGATCAGCAAGACAAGGCCTTATTCGACTTCAACCAAAACCAAAAGACTCAAGCTATGGATGATTACCATGTCCAAATGCAAAGTCATTACTCTGATTTAGACCAATTCGATGAGTCAAGAAAAGCCAAGCGAGCTCGTCGCTCTGCTTTTGCTGTTACTTCAACAATTGCAACAGCAGCAGCTGCAGCTACTACTGCTGATAATTCCGCGTCGAGTTCTCCACCGAAGCCGGGTTCTGCAGCCACACCTCACCGCAGGTTGTGGGTGAAGGACAGGTCTAAAGACTGGTGGGATCAGATTAGCAGTCCGGATTTTCCCGACGAGGAGTTTCGCCGCTCGTTTCGGATGAGCAAGGCGACGTTTCAAATGATCTGTGATGAATTGGATTCGGCTGTCATGAAGAAAAACACAATGCTGCGTGATGCCATTCCGGTCCGCACGCGTGTTGCTGTGTGCATATGGAGATTGGCTACTGGGGAGCCGTTGAGGCTTGTGTCTAGGCGATTCGGGTTAGGCATTTCGACTTGCCACAAGCTTGTTCTCGAGGTTTGTTCGGCTATTAAGGGTGTTCTGATGACGAAATTTCTTCACTGGCCTGATGAGAATAAGGTTGAGATCGATAAGGAAGAGTTTAGATCGATTTCGGGGATACCAAATGTTGGTGGTTCAATGTACACTACTCATGTTCCTATTATAGCGCCCAAGAATAACGTGGCTTCTTATTTTAATAAGAGGCATACGGAGAGGAATCAGAAGACATCGTATTCGATTACGGTTCAAGGGATTGTTGATCCTAAAGGTGTGTTCACTGATGTTTGTATTGGTTATCCTGGTTCTATGTCTGATGACCAGGTGTTGGAGAAGTCTGCTTTGAGTCAGAGAGGGAATATGGGGCTTTTGAAGGATGCTTGGATTGTTGGGAATTCTGGTTACCCATTGACGGATTGGGTTTTGGTTCCTTATACACACCAAAACCTCACTTGGTGTCAGCATGCTTTCAATGAGAAGATTGGGGAGGTTCAAAGGGTTGCTAAGGAGGCATTTGCAAGGTTGAAAGGGAGGTGGTCTTGCTTGCAGAAGAGAACAGAGGTGAAACTCCAAGACTTGCCAGTGGTTCTTGGGGCTTGTTGTGTGTTGCATAATATCTGTGAGATGAGAAATGAAGGGCTGGAACCAGAACTGAGGTATGAGATTTTTGATGATGAAATGGTTGCTGAGAATGGTTTGAGGTCTGCGAATGCTCTACAGGCTAGAGATCAGATTGCTCATGATCTGTTACATCATGGCCAAGCAGGCACTCGTTATAGTTGATCATTATTATAGTTAGTTATAGTTAGTTAGAGTTTCATGTATTGTGCTTTGTTTTTTATTGTTGTCATTCTTTTTTGCTATGGCTTCTCGTAGTCATATGTGTACAATAAAATGATGGGATTTTTGTGTATATTGCCCTCTAAATAAATGATTGATAGCTTTTGTTATAAAAGATGCAATCTCTATCTGGTTTAATAGACATGATATTACCGTAGAAGTAGAAGAGAATTCCTTTTTATCAATTTTTGTGTAGATTTGCTTCAAGTCCATGGGACCCCATTAGAGAAGAGATATGCATTGCAGATTTGCAGGTCCCTACAACTAGGTTTGACAAAATTATTAGTCAAGGAACATCTGAGCCCCATTGTTTTCTGATGTAACAGTTCCACAGATGCTGTTTGAATTTATCAAGAGCTCTGTCCTACCTTTTATGTCTGATTGCAACGCGTTTTTTCTGCAGATGCATTGTAATTATTTTCTCTTTTGTCTCACTATCTTTGACCTTTAGTTTTGTTGTTTGAGCTAAGCAAATTGTTTTTTTTTTATGTCATTTGACTTTAAAGGTAGCCTTTCTTGGCATTGATAGGGGCGAGAGTCGAAAGTGATTGACTCAATTATCAGTCTTTACATCTGTTAACCTTGCATATGTGTTGATCTGTTGAACCAGTCACCCCTACTAGATGGAAACTTTTCATTCTCTCTCTTTTTGGATGATAAGAACTAGATGGAAGATTTCAAGATTCTGTAAGAGCAAATGAGCAATGTCTTATGCCTTCAGAAGAATTTCAGACAATTTTTATTGTATGTTAATCAGTGTAATGTGTATCTTTCTTCTGACACCAGTTTGGTTTTCTGCACTATTTTAGAATCCGTCCTCAAAATAGGGGCGTTCAAAAACAATTCCAAGTCATCAAATGGAGGTTTTCCATTATGCTTTGTAATTAGATTTTTAGGTGCAAAAGAGTTGGTTTTAAAGGAATGAATTTTTTGCCTTTGACCTGCCTTGGAGTAGCAGCTGCAGAGGATATAGCATAGATGGTGTTAATAAGTAATGTTTAATAAAGTGACAATAATCTGGTTAATAGTAACTCTAGAGAACTAATAAGTAATAACCATTACCACTCCGATCGAATCGGTTTAGCATTTCAAAGTGAATACAAATCATTTGCGATCTGCCTCACTTTTTGTATTTCATTTTATGTTCTACTAATTATAACTTAAAATGTATTCATTTGACTTTCCTTATAAATGTATCAAAATTTAAAATAGAAAAGAAAAAAAAAAGAAGAAGTCATACCATAATTAGTGGAGTATAAAATGATACACAAAAAGTGGGACATAAGATTTGTATTCAATTTAACATTTCATGTACGCCATGTTATTTTAAATGGAACAAGACGATTTTGCATGCATTTGTTAGGTAAATTTGTTTTCTTATCATCTTATGTACTCATTTTTGGATGATTTGTCAACAACATTAAAATTTAGAACATCTTTCATTTCTATTTTGTTTTAATCTCCACCCAATAAAATCTCTCTCTCTCTCTCTCTCTCTGAATTGTAAGTCAAGTAAAATTTAGAAATCCAAGTTCTAAACTTTCACAAGATTCTCCCATATTTCTTTAAAATTATAACAATGCTGTCAAAGGATCATGATTTAAAAAAAAGAAAAAAAGAAAAAGAAAAAGAAAGACCCTCTAGTAATTTGTATATTTCTTGTAACTATTTTAGGATAAAAGGATGATTTCATGCCTTATATCAGATTATATCACAAACAGATAAAATATATTGTTGGTTTTTTTAATTATTGGGGAAGAATATGTATTCAACTAAAAGATAAGTGCTTTCTCAAAATAAAAAATAAAACTAAAAGATAAGTGGTCCTTCTACGCGACGCATGTCTTTAGGGTCCCAATCAAAAATTTGACACCTTTTAGGTCCCATTCAAAAATTTGATACAAAAAAGATAGACACCAAAGATATTCTCGAACTAGTGCATGTTGTGTTTTCATTCTATTGGCTAAAAAATCCGCCCACTGATTAACATCTTGGAATTGAATTTGGAAATTTCCTAGTCTCCTCAAAATTAGAATTATCTTTTGGAAATGTGCTCACGAAAGGGTCCCCACACGTTGCCTAATTTTCTCTCCATCTTCGATTGTGCTCTCCATGTAGAAAGGTGAAATCTGAAAACCATTTACCCATTTTAAGAGGCTACTTCGGGCAAAAATGTTTGAATTACTTTATATAATTATATGATCAAATTCCTTCTCACATATTTTAATTGAAAATTGAAAATTTATTATTAAAAAAAAAAAAAAAAGTCGGACTTTGATGCGATATGCCAATGACAAAATCCTTTTAACCAAAAACAACAAATCACATATTTAAATACAACAAGAATCTGTCTCTTCAAAAAAACAAACAAATTAATAAAAGGTAAAATTGTTTTTCAATCACTTTTCTTAAATTCTATAAAGGCTATAACTCTACTTAATATATTTTTTTTAAATGTGAATTGGATTATATTTTCTTTTTATATCTTTCATGATTGCAAAATTTTCAAAAGATCAAAGATTATAGTTATGTCAATGTTTAAAATTTTTAGTTTTTGTGATATAAAATTTGCATACAAAATAAGTGTATGAATTGAATAGTAAATAACATTTAATTGACATGAAGTTTGATATGTATGTTAACTATTAAGAACCTAAAGAGTATGCAATCTAACAGTTAAAATTTGAAATGTTATAACCATTGACTATAAACTAGTTTGTAGCCAAACTTTATCATTCTATAAAAGTTGAAGATTTATACACTAAATATGATTTTATATATACATGGAAATTTTTATAGTTTATTAATGTCTTCCCTAACATTATTTACTATTTTAAACCTACCATATATAATTAGTAATTAGTAATTATCTTTCTAGTATGTTTGGATGGTAAGATTTGGGTAATTAAAATTCAAATACCTTATTTAGATAGTTTAAAAAATATCAAGAATTTAGATTTGACAAATTTACAAAAGATTTTAAACCTTAAAATCCTTAAATTTGAAACAACTTATAGACTCATGGAAGTTTAGAAATCTTTAAAAGACATACTTCAATAGATTTTAAAATTTATAATTTCAAATTATCATATATATAAAATGCATTCAAACAATGAATTTTAAATATTGTAGATTTGGAATCAAGGTATTCCAAAAGCATTATTTTAAATTTCAGATCTGAATTTAAATTCAAGTGTTCAAACACAACTTTCAAGTTTTTGTTTTTGTTTTTTACGAATCAAGTTTCTTAGCATATATATAATCAGTGAACTACAGAACTAGTAATATTTTTCTTTGGTATAATTTATCTAAACGTTGTTTTCGTGGTTGATCTCACGGATGACGTTTACAACACAGGAGTTGGGGGGCCCATTAGGTAATATCACCCAATAAAACTACTACAAAGCACAAATCCTATGTGTGAATGTTTCCTTACCTTTTGACCGTTGATTTAGCCTCCAATTCAATAGTGAATTTTAGGTTATAAAATGTTGGCTTAAAAGCATTCACATCAGTTCGTGTATAAGTGTATATAATAAAAAAAATGTTCAAATTTACACATTTTTGTTCAAAAACAGCCCACATCAATCCGTTTAAAATCTTGCAAAATCTTCTAAAATTATCCACATGCTACAGTACCCGTGTAAATTTACACGGGTACTGTAGCATGTGTATATGAATTTTTAATAGTTTTTTTCTCTCTCCCCGGTACTGTAGCATGACTTTGCCTGGCACTGTAGCACTGGGTTAAAGAAATGAATATTTTATTTGAATAAATGTGTATAATAGACAAACTGATGTGGGTGTTTTGTAAAAATAGGTGTGTAAAATAGAAAAAGTAAGTTTTAGACTTGTAAAATGGAAAAAATTTTCACGGACTGATGTGGATGCTCTAACGCCAAAAGTTTGGAAATCTTTAAATTTTACGTACTTAAGTTTTAAAATTTGAGTTTTACCCCTAAGGTATAAGTAGAATCATAATGTTTTACCATAGTTTTTGTCACAATTTACTCACGTGGTAAGTCGTGAATGATATAATAAAAGTGGTGGGTCCAAAAACTCCACCATTCACAACTTGCTATATGAGCAAACTGTGGCAAAATTTGTGATCTTAGCATTCCTAAGGTATATTTTGTTTGTATTAGCAATCTCTTTGTCCATATTTTTCATTAAGTGTCACATAAATTTGTTACGTGTATTTAGTTCGTCTAATAAAATCATGTCACACCATTTTTTAAATAAAAAAAAAAAGTGGCATCATTTTACCACCAAAAAAAGAAAAAAAATGCTTTATTTTTCTTAGTTGTTTATTTAATGAGTTGAGATGAGTTGTGTTGTGTCAATCTACTTAATAAACGAGTTGTGTTAAAATTAAGAGGAGTTAACACGATTATTAAACAGACTGGGTCATGTTGATCTATTTATTTGAATACCAACATTAAAAAATAAAATAAAAGTATTTAAATACCTTTACCTTGATATGACACGCGCATGATTCGTTAATATAAAATGCCACCCCTAATCAAAACATTATACATAAACTTTGCTTTTGGTTTAACAATCAATGAAAAATACGGGTGTGGGGGGTGAAAGCCCAACCTTACGTATTGGGCCTAGGGCCCTATTTGAAGATTACTGTGTGTCCGAAGAGAGGAAAATGTTTGAGAAGGAGCTCCTGTGGAAGAAACGTACCTGGAAGTGAACGAGGAGCGTAGTCCGAAGAGATCGCCATTGGTCCGAAGAGGTCATCATCCTCGGACACAAAGAGCCTTGGTCGAGCAGACACCTGAGAGGATCAAGTAATCTTTTTAATGATTTTGATGATAAGGGAAGGCTTCAGGCACGTATGGAGACAGTAGGAACGGAAAAATATCTAGAAGACAAGCTGCAACCACCACATTAAATGCACTGCAGCTGCTTTTCTGGCCGCATTAATGTGGAGAAGACCCCTGAACAGTATAATCTCGGCTACCACCACCCACAGAGAGTTAAAGAAGGTACCTGATGGGACATGTACTCAAGTGGATGTCTAGATGAAGAACAAGTGGACGATGAAGATGATGAGAGAGGGTGCTATATAAAGAGAAGAGGCCTCTGGTAATAGGGGATGGGAAGAAAAAGAAAGAGAATGAGAAAACAACTTTACTGTAGCTCTAAAAGTTGTTATCACCTTTCAGTCAATAATATATATCTTCGGACGTCTGTTTGCTTAACTTTCTAGTGTATTTTTTTTGTTGGATAATCTTTCAATACCATAGTCATCTCTTGTTTAATTCACAACCAGCTCAACTCTTTCACCCACTCTCTACAAATTCATTGTTTTGGGTTTATTGGGCTCATAATCCAAATCCTTTGGGCTTGGGCTACAAAAACTGACCCTACAACGGGTAATATTTAAGTAGTCTTGGAGTAGTGCTCCAGGCTCTCACACGAGAAGTGGACCCCACGAATGGGTCTAACTACCTAAAAAAGAGAGAGATGTTACGCCCACAACATTTTTTACAACATTTTCACAATAAATCACAGGTGATTAGTTGTTATTGATTCAAATTTGAACCTAACACTAATATTACTTTTTGTCCCAACAATAACAACCAATAACAACCTGCAACTTAGAATTTGTTGTAAAAATGTTATGAAAATATTGTGCACATATCATTTCTAAAAAAAAGGGGGAGAGAGAGAGAGTTCCAAACCGTTGGATTGGAATACCAAAAATAGTGGTCCCACGTTAACTCCCAGGTGTTGGTGTCTACCTGGAGGAGTTCTCAGACACAACTGTAGGAACTCATGGGACTGACCAATCAAAGCCACCCACGTGTCAATAGATAAATAGACGTTGAAGGAAGAAACTGTAGAAAGAAAGAGAAAATTACAAAAAGCGAGTTTTTAATTTTGTCTATTTTTCTGAGGTCTCATTCGTTTCTTGGCCTTTGCTTCGTTGTCACCATCATCAAAATTCACACACACCCAAACCCATTTTTAGAGAGAGAGAGAGAGAGAGGTATGGAGAATGATGTGGTTGAGGTTGAGGTTGAGGTTGAGGTTGAGGTGAGGAGAGAAGAGAAGGACAAGGTGGGAACCATGGCTAAGGAGGAGGAGGAGGTGGGGTCCAGCCTAACCATGGAGAGGGTGGCTGCGGCTAAGCAGTACATAGAGAGCCACTACAAGGCTCAGATGAAGCACATCCAAGAACGCAAGGAGAGGTAACTCTAGACAATGGGTTTGTGATAGTTTGGTTGATTTTGGAACATGGGTTTTTTCTTTTTTGGTTGGAGTGATTGTCATATGTTATGTTTTTGTGGGCTAGAGCAATTATTTTATGTGCTTAGCCAATAAAGAGAGAGAAGGTGGGTTTAATTTAATCTTGGCATGTTATAAGAAATAGGAGATTGGGGGTTGTGTGTTTTTTTTGTTTTGTTTTATGGCTTTGTTATGGTTATCATTTATGTGCTGTCGAAGTTGGATTTTTGATTGGTAAAAGGGGGCATGGGTTTATAAGGAAATTATGAATTAATGTGGTTTAGCTGTTGTTGGGTAGAAGTGGGGACCACATTAATTTAAGTAATAGGCAAATTACATGTCTGAAGTGGGACTTTGAATGTTAAACGTCTGCATTTTGTGTATTCAAACTGTCTAAAAGCTCTAGGAATATGGATGCTAATGGATATTTTGAAAGAAAATTAGAAGGAATGTATTTTTTAGCTGTATATTAATGGTTCTGAATCCCATTACGTAATTATCAGCTAGTCTTTATTCAGAAAAAGTTCTGTAAAGGGTTTGTCATAATTTAATTAATTAAAATGTAATTAATGAAGTGTAATGGCGAACAAATTGAGTAACTGCAAAAAGTTTTTTTTTTTTTTTTAAAAGGGTATATTTTTGAGTTTTGGCTTGGTAAACGAGCCTCTTTGTTTTAACAACATATGAAATACGCGTAGAATGACTAAAAGCATAAGATGCAAGCTTCATGCCTTGTATCTCAAAGAACAAGGCACATTTGTCTTAGGTTCCAAAAACTTATAGGCAAGGGCTTTGGGGAATTGAAGTATCTATTCTATAATTGTTTACCATTGTTAACCCTCATGCCTCATTTCCAAACTCTCTCATGCTTGCTAGGCAATTTGTTTGTTGGCTATTCTTGTGTTCTTGCTTCATAAATGTGCATGTGCACATATGCACATGTACACAGACTGGCATTGCATTGCAAACCTTGTGATTTCTTTGTCTATGCTTAAATTTTTTGGTCCTTGTTTTCTAAGTAAAACTAGTATTTATTAGATGATGAACTTTACAGTTTAATGTTTGATCTTAGTTTGTTTCCTATCTTGATTTTATTATTTACAGGCGCTCAGTGCTGGAAAGGAAGTTAGCATCTTCGGATGTTTCAGAAGAGGAGCAAGTCAATATACTGAAGGAATTGGAGCGTAAAGAGACCGAGTACATGCGACTTAAACGGCACAAGATATGTGTGGATGACTTTGACCTTCTGACCATCATTGGGAGAGGGGCCTTTGGAGAGGTTAGAGATGTGGATATTTTATAAACTATATACAAGCTTCGTTGTGAAGATTTTTGTTATTATTTTCTTTAACATTGTAGCAGTACCAAATCATTAATATTATTAATTTTATATATATATATATATAACAAAAAAAAAAGCATTGCTAAGATATTAATTCTCAGTGTTAAGCTTGGTTCATATCTGGGAATTATTGTGTTAAATTCAGATGGTCATGGTGTCTAAAATTACTTAAATTGTACATTTTATATATATTAAAATTATTTTAGAAATAATATTAATTGTTCATTAATCAATCCCACACAAGAAATCAAAGTAAATTTTAAGGTAATAATTTACAGGAGTGGAAATCTTTATACACCACTAGTGAAGGAAAATCTGAAGGGAAATGAAGTTGGAGGTGGAGGCAGCCATGGTGGGAGTCTTGTGGTGGAGACAGTTGAGGGTGGAGTACTGGTGGTGATGAAGGTATTGTCAAAGATGTTTTTGATGATAGTGATGTGTTGGTGCTAATCTTGGTGGTATTACAGTTGAGGCAGTAGTGATAGCATTAATAAAAGTGGCAATTATGGCATAAGTGAAGGTGGGATGACCAATCATTGGAAGCTATGGTGATCCAGGAGTAGACACATCTTGGCACTTGTCAGTTGAGGCATGATGTTGGTGGATGATTTGGAAGGGTGTGGTGGTGGTGCTCACAATAGGTAGTACTGGCTTATGGAGGTGGTGGTGGTATGTGTGACAGCACTATAGATCAAGGTGAAGGCTGTGGTGTTTAATTTGCTAGAAGAGTTTGGGTGAAAGAAGAGGTTAAGGAGATGGGTAATTCATTGAACTTGGGCTGAAGTAGTCCCAACATATAGTGGAAAAAGGAGTAAATTCCTATCCTTGGTGAGGATATAAATGTTTCCTGGAAGTGGAATTCCAATTATATAACTGGAAAGCTCCTTTGTGCTTAATGTGGTGTCTTTAGAGAGAAAAAAATGCTTGTTGCTTTGTGAGAAAAGAGTTGCACTCAATGAAGTTGAAGTTCTTATTTTTGAAGACCTTATGAATGGACTTCGACCTCTTATTTGTTTTCAGTTGTGGATTTCCTAGAATTCTTGGATACCATGAACTTTTGTTAACCTTTATTGTATATTGTATTTTCTTTTGTATACATCCCATGTACTGGGGTTGCTGCACCCTTTTTGCGCTTTTCTTTCCAATAAATTTTTACTTACAAAAGAAACATATAACCAACAATGGATTTGATGCGGGAGACACAAGAAGATTATTATTTAGTATTATTTATGTTTGCAAGCCCATTGTATTTTTATGTTTTAGGTCTATTAGTTTATTGGGCTTTTAGTTATTGAGCTTTTAGTATTTTAATTTAAAAGTAAGGTTATTTTTGTAATAAGGCAATTAGGGTTTCCTAGCCAATTAGAATTAGGGTTTAGCAATCCTATATAAACAACCTATTGTACTCCTTGAGGAGACAGTTGATATTTTGATGAATGAAAACAATGGCCGTTCGGTCTTTCTTTGGTCTGGTGCTGACTCCAGGTCTACCCTAGGTGCTGACTCCTAGTGGTTTCCCCGCTTGGTGCTGACTCCAAGCAAGGCCTAGGTGCTGACTCCTAGGTCATATCCTTTATTTTTCTGTTATTTCAATTTTGTTCTGGTTGTCCTGCGTCAGTTTTGGTATCAGAGCAGACATCGATCCGTTTGAAGCATCGTCGCAGTGAATCCAGAACCCAAAAAAAGAAAAAAAAAAAGAAAAAAAAGAAGATATCTGTTGAACCACCGTCACAACCCATTAGAAATCTCAATCACCGTTGCTTATTCCCACCAAAAAAAAAAAAAAAAATTCCTGCCAGCCCCACCACCGTATCGCCACCATTGACAATTTGACATAAACATCCCAATCACTCCAAGACCCCAACCCCACGGCCATAGATCCTAAGCCCATACTCAAATCACCAAACCAGTTGCAACCACGAAGACAGAGAAGTTCTATCACCGCTGACCCTGGTTCATCAATTTTTGGTCTTCCTTGCGCCGGAGATCCACCTCCATTGCTTCTCGCTTGCCGCCGTGACTACCGCTATACACATCCACAAGCCCCAGTTGCAGCGACTCACCGCCAGCAGCTTCGATCCTCACCATCACCTCTGTTCCACGCTGCCATGATTTCAATTTCGCCCATTGTCACACCGCCCGCAATCTCATCAGTCTCCATCGATCCGATCTCATGAGGTAACCCACTAGCTTTGTCCAAAGTCCAAACCCATTCTTAGAAAGAAAAAAAAAAAAAAAAAATCAAGCTGGTCCGACCCACCTTTATAACCCAGACCATTTCCAAATTGAAACCCATTAAACTGCCCAGTCAAAACAACAAACTCCTTGTACACAGTCACTCAAGCCCTTGCCCGACCCATTTGTTAAAAGTCCACATTTTACAACACCAGTTTTCTTAAAAAAAAAAAAAAGTACACGACCCAGCCCACAAAAAAATCCAAACCTGTCAACCAGCCCAGTCCCAGCAACTATTTGAGAGTAGTCCTAGAAGCCTATTCCAAGATAATCACAGCAACCCGTGCACATCCAGTGTTCTTCAACTTCTCGGAAATTTTCCATATCGGTGTTTTGTGACTCCAAGTCTGAGCTGAAAATGACTGCCTTTGATAGAGAATTTGAGAGGGAGATTAAGGAGGCTGGGAATACACTCCTTAACCCTCCCTCCTCCATTGATGATCTCCTCACTCTTCTTGATAAAGTTGAAAATTTGTTAGCATATGTGGAGCAAGAACCATCCAAATCAATGCGAGATGCACTTTTTCCCTCAGTGAAGGCACTAATCACTAATAAACTTTTGCAACATGCTGAAATGGATGTGAAGGTTTCAGTTTTATCTTGCCTTATTGAGATTACAAGGATAACAGCACCAAATGCCCCATATAAGGATGAGCAAATGAAAGAAATATTTCAATTGATTTTGGCAGCTTTTGAAAATATGTCTCATATGTCTACTCGCTCTTATAAGAAGGTGGTTTCAATTCTTGATACCATTGCAAAAGTCAAGTTATGCTTGGTGATGCTGGATCTTGAGTGTGATGCATTGGTTGTTGAGATGTTTCAAAGTTTCCTAAAGATAATTAGGTCCAACTATCAACCTGCTGTACTTTCAGCCATGGAAACAATTATGAATCTGGTCATAGATGAAAGTGAAGACATTTCCTTGGATCTTCTCAGTTCACTTTTTGCTAGTGTAAGAAAGGAAAATCAGAATGTTTCACCTATGTCGTGGAAATTGGGAGAGCAAATAATCATTAGGATTAATGCCCAACTAGAAAAGATAATGGCACACACTCAAAAACAATGCAGCAAGCTTGAGGGTGCACATGATGTGAAAGTTGAAGTTGTTGAATGTGCTTCTGATCAACCCTCCACAGTCCTTGAAGATCTACATCTTGGTGAAGTCGAAGAGGTTAAAACTACAGTGCTTCCTATGGTTCATAAGGTTCAAGACGAGATTATACAAATTCCACACATTGATTTTGTTATTCCAAATGAGTTTGATGTGGTGGAATTCACGGTTTTTCTTTTCCCTGTGCTCCCTAAGGTGATTCCAGATTTGAAGCAAGTGTTACTTGTCAGCATCCTCATCCTTCAACACTTTAGAACTCGAGGTCGAGTTTTCTCCAACCAGAGGAGGATGATGCGGGAGACACAAGAAGATTATTATTTAGTATTATTTATGTTTGCAAGCCCATTGTATTTTTATGTTTTAGGTCTATTAGTTTATTGGGCTTTTAGTTATTGAGCTTTTAGTATTTTAATTTAAAAGTAAGGTTATTTTTGTAATAAGGCAATTAGGGTTTCCTAGCCAATTAGAATTAGGGTTTAGCAATCCTATATAAACAACCTATTGTACTCCTTGAGGAGACAGTTGATATTTTGATGAATGAAAACAATGGCCGTTCGGTCTTTCTTTGGTCTGGTGCTGACTCCAGGTCTACCCTAGGTGCTGACTCCTAGTGGTTTCCCCGCTTGGTGCTGACTCCAAGCAAGGCCTAGGTGCTGACTCCTAGGTCATATCCTTTATTTTTCTGTTATTTCAATTTTGTTCTGGTTGTCCTGCGTCAGGATTCCATTGAGCTTGCAGGATTTCAGTATCATTTTATGGGATTTTTTTTCCCAAAAAGAAAAAGACTCCCATGAAAAAGATCAGGACTTCTTATTTAAACTTGAGAAAAATGCTCCACTAACTTAGGTAGTAAGAATTGACATTATTTTCTCTCTATTTTAAGTTACAATTTGACTGGTGAAACAAGAAAAAATTGTGGTCATGACAAACTGTTTACTGTAGTTCTTGATAGGATATCCAAATTTTTCTTCAGGTATTTAGTACAATGTTTTCCTGTTATCTTGTTTTTTCTGAGTACATTTCAACCGACTTGTTTTTGGTTTGAATATGCTATTATGCTGGTTATTTGATTATTTGTCCTGGGGAGGTTTCGTACATTTTTTTTTGATGCTTATACATGACTATTTTACAGGTTAGACTGTGTCGAGAGAAGAAATCAGGCAATATCTATGCCATGAAGAAGTTAAAGAAGTCAGAAATGCTTAGCAGGGGACAGGTGAGATCTGGTATTATTAAAAGTTTAATTTAATATAGGTAATAAAGTTTTGTTGAAAAAAGAAGTTTTGAATTCTTTTAAAAGGTGCTATTAAACTTCAATGTAATAGTCTTTATACTATTCTTCCACTAAATATATATAAGACCTTCTTGTTATTCTCCAAACTTTAACTGTATCTTTTCATTCCTACAGTTAAATTTACTAGATGAAACGTTTGTTCTGTATTTCTTCTACTCGTGTAACTTTCTTGAGTGCCTTCGAATAGAATTTTGAGTTCTATAAAGCTCTAAATAATGGCCTTTCTAAAATTCTCTTGGTGATCTTAGAGATAGTTGAACTGTCCAAATGGTCCCTTCTCTCTAAAATGCGGATTTGGCAAAAAAAAAGACCTGGCAAAGGGTCTGTTTTTCTTTCTGTTTCACTTGCTTTTTATATACATGCTTTCTGGGAGAGAAAAAAGGATTGTAATTTACTACATACATTAGAACTAGTGGTTATTATGAGATATAACTCTCTTTTTCAATGTCAATAATTAGCTTGTTCTCTCAAATTTAGAAGATATAGTAGAATTCATGAAAATTTAAGGTGCCATCTGATCTTTTAGGTACTGCTTTTCTGCTGTAAAGAGGGTGTATGATTTTTTCATATTGAGAAGTGATAACATTTGATTTCAAGAATCAGTATCATTAATACTCAATAATTCAACATTTAAGCAGCTTCCTTATGCAACAAATATGGTTTTCTTGTATTTTTGTCAAATAATCAAAGAGTAGTTTTTTTTTCAATGTTTCCCTAATTACTTCAAATTATCTTCACATATTACTGGCATAATTTGTTCCTGCTCACTGATTGTCTATTCACAATGTAGGTTGAACATGTTAGAGCTGAAAGAAATTTGCTTGCAGAAGTTGCCAGTCACTTCATTGTGAAACTCTACTATTCCTTTCAAGATGCTGAATTCTTGTATCTAATTATGGAATATCTGCCTGGTGGTGACATGATGACTTTGCTCATGAGAGAAGAAACTTTGACTGAAATTGTTACTAGATTTTACATTGCTCAAAGTGTTCTGGCCATAGAGTCTATTCATAAACATAACTATGTTCACAGGTCAGTATATTTTGGTGACATTTTACCAAATTGTAAGGAAATGGAGAGTTTTTCTTTCAAGCAATAAAAGATAAGCCAATGGAGAGTCTAATTTGGTATATCTGTGACTTACTCTTTGCATTTGCAACCATGATTGTTACAGAGATATAAAACCTGACAACCTCTTGTTGGATAAATATGGTCACATGAAGCTCTCTGATTTTGGCCTCTGCAAGCCTCTTGACTGCTCCAATTTATCTTCTATAAATGAAAATGAAGTCCTGGATGATGAGAACTTGAATGATACAATGGATATTGATGGATGCTTTTCAGATACTAAAACTGGGAGACGGTGGAAAAGCCCCCTTGAACAACTTCAGCATTGGCAGATCAACAGGAGGACATTGGTAGGGAAATATCCATTTTTTAGTGTCTTACCGATGTGGCATTTCACCATATTCTGTACTCAATTATGCGCAGACAAAAATGCCTGCAATATCAATTTTAACAATTTCTAGATACAATATTTAATATCAGAAGAAGAATAACAATTGCATATGCATGAGCAACAGTGGCCCAATGAAGTGTTTTTTATATAAGACAAACAATATGGTTTTAGTGGGGCATGAAACATAGTGACTTTGGGAGGCTTCGTATCTACCCACAAAAACTTGGTCATACTGGTTATTTCCAATGCTTTACCACCCAGAACACTATTTATCGTCTTGGCCATTGGATTAGTTCATAACCCATTGAAGATCTAATTGTATCTGTTGATTAATGAGGAATAATGTTCTTAAAGGTCCTTACATTCATGCTTTCTTATATATATGTTTTTTGTTTTAATTACAGGCTTATTCAACAGTCGGCACTCCAGATTATATTGCTCCGGAAGTATTGCTAAAGAAAGGATATGGTGTGGAGTGTGACTGGTCAGTTTATTTATAAAAAATGACTTACTTTCTTGAATTTCATGCAACGTGATTGGTGTCTGTCCATTTTCTGGGTGTTAAAATTTTGTTCTCATGTTATTAAGTGAATGCAATAGTTATTCTGTTTCACTTCACGATGCTGTGTTATTGAGTTGCAATAGTAGTTGAAAAATGGTAGGATAAACATTATGATTTGTCAGTATAGGTGTGTTGTAAGAAGCAAAACAGATTTAATTGGAATTGGACTATTTTTTCTTAGGATGCACCTATTATAAAACAGTGTATAAATAGCAATTAGGCCCTGTTTGGTTGGGAGGATGGAGAGAATAGAGAGGATCACAACATAGGAGGAAAGAAAAGAGTTCTTTTCCTTCATGCGTGTTGGTAGATAGAAAATGAATATCGTAGAAAAATAAGAAGATAGAAAATGTAGTTTGTATGAATTTACTACTATGCTCTTATTACATAAGTGTAGTTTTTCCATTAGTATATAAGAATTAAGAACTAATCTTTTCCATTAAAATAATATGAATAGCTAAATTAGTTTAAGATTCATTCTTTACCCATCTGTTTTGTTTCTAAAAATAAAAAGGAAACCACGATCTTTACCCTGCTAACCATTTTTTATATTGCTTGTAATTATCATTTGTTTACAAATAATAATCCGCACTTAAAACATGATCTTACATTGCCTTTGCCAATTATCTCTTCTCATTTGTTATTTCAATATCTATCTCAATTGTCAATGTTGGAAAGAATTTTATGTAATTTATATGATCTTCAACAATAATTAAAATTTACTTATTGTAACTAAAAAAAAATACCCAAGAACCTGGCACATCTCCCATACAAGAAAACTCTCATATGTTGGATAAAACCAAAAGCAAGTAAACAACCAATGGCAACTTCTCAATCACAGCACCTCTCCCAACCTCATATTATTCATATTATCAACAAATTATATAAAGAAACCAACCAAAAAAAAAAAAAAAAACTCTCTCTGAAACAGAAATACAATATGGCCGTGGCACCATTTCTTTCAAAAGGTTGATTTTGGCTTAATGTGGGGGCACGAAGTTGGCTCACCATTCTATGGCCCCATCTCTGCCTAATGGATCCAGGTTTAGATTAGAGTGCAACCCATTTCAGGTGTTTCCAATTCGGATTGGGCTTCCGGTTTTGCTCTGCCTCAAATGAGACTATACAGTGATTTCTTGAGTCTGAGAAGAAGGATCAGCAACATGACTAAGTTTTCTGCTACATTATTAGCAATGGATCTTATGAGGGAAAAAAACAGGGTTTTTGGTGAGACAGGTGTTTGGCAACGGTAATCTGGATATGGGTAAAAGCATCATTTAAATTTCTTTCCCCATTTTCCATCATCTTTTCTCCACCTATTTGGTCAAATTTGTATTGGTGGGCCCATGTGGAAAATACCTGGCCAAACCCTCCCTTTCTTCCCTATTTTCAACCCAATTAAGCAGTTGAAAAAGGCAATCTCTCAGTTTTCTTTCCTCCCATTCTATCCTCCCAATTTTATCCGAATCAAACATAACCTTAAAGTTTAAAATGTCCAAAAACAAAGTCATGTTTTCAAAAGAGTTTTTAAAATTATGCCAAAATGAATCTGATTTGTGGAAATTTGGCATTTGAAACCATCTAGTTTGATGTATGCAAAAGCACTAGAAGAACATAAGATGGGATTGAGAGTATTGCAGAATTAGTTTGGGTTCTTGGGCTCTATACCTTAAATTTTGTTTAGTTCTAAAATGTTTCCTGCACTTTTTAAAAAGAATTGGATAATGCAATCACATTTTTTTTAGTGAAAAGATCGTTTATGGTTGCTTTTGCTTTGGAGGTTGAAGATGGCTCTTCTATATCATTATAGGGACAAATTATTGTGAAGTATAGAGGAATACTCACACACTTACAGATGGAGATTAAAGTAATACCTTTTTTTTTTTTTTTTTTTTTTGATGTGTAAACTAGTGTTGTTCCTTGTTTAAGCCTTCCCTGAATTCTTATCTAGTTGCCTGGTTGCAGGTGGTCGCTTGGTGCAATAATGTATGAGATGCTGGTCGGCTATCCCCCATTTTATTCCGATGATCCAGTAACAGCTTGCAGAAAGGTTAATTTGCCAAAAGCACTTGTTTTGATTTTAACTTTTCAGCTGAAACATATGATGTCTAATTAGCTTGCAGGTTATCCTATTTGATATGCCTTACTTATTTTTTCCTCTTGCTTTATTCTGACATGTTTTATTTATTTATTAATTTAATGCCTCCTTTTGTACTTTTCAGTCCTAAGGCTGGGCTAGCCATTGACCATAAGTCCTCTCCCTATACTAATCTCCTCTCCTCTTCGAAGGAAAAAAAAATCTAATAAATGTAGAACACTTGTGTTCTAGCATCTAGTATTATTGCAAAAGCTTAAACTAATAGAAAATCGTGAATTTAATCATTCATCAATTCTTTTAATAATATTAAAGTGCTTATTATCACCTTGAGATGGATTTATATAGTTTTTCTTGGATATAATTAGTTATAATTTATTATAAATAAATAGCTATTTTTTCTTTTCCGTCCCTTGGAAGGCCATTGGCTATGGGCTACACAATGAGAGGTGGTTTTTCTCCTTTTTAAATCCCTTTGGTGGGTTGGATTTGAAGAACTCTGGTGTGACACCAAAGACTTTTAGTTTCTCAACCTTAGCATCAAAATCGGACTTTGGAATTTACATGAAGCCTAGTGAAGATTTAACTTTCTATAATAATGTACTGCGCTATAATTGATGTTTCAGGAGAATGTGCTTTTGTTGCTTTTTATCAATGTTTCTTTTGTTAGAGGTGAATAAACATCTTGCCTGGTTCATTAATATGTAGAGTACAATCATATGGGGAAGGGAAAGGAACATGACCCCTTCAAACTCAAGACAAGACAAAATGGGCATGAGGATTTAACTAAATTTAAACTTCAAAGAAATTGCATTATTAGCAACACAACATAGTGGAGTTTTGGTAGATGTGAATCATAGAGTTACTTAAGAAAACCATTGATTAGATATTTTCCCTCGTTTCCTTTTTTGTGGTCATTTTGTCTTTCCCCTAGTCCTTATTAAGTCATTCTCTATTAATTATTGTAAAGTTTGTAACATATTCCTATTTCTGTTGTTAATTGTTTAAAGTTAAGTTATATGTGATGAGTTCCTTGACATATTGCTTAATATATGTTAGATTGTGCATTGGAAACATCATTTAAAGTTTCCAGATGAGGCAAGATTGACACCTGAAGCAAAGGATCTGATCTGTAGATTGCTTTGTGATGTTGAACATAGGCTTGGTACTGGAGGGGCAGACCAAATTAAAGTATGCTCTCTCTCTCTCTCTCTCACTCTATTATATTTAAAACTTTTCATTCTAATATTGTTCTAACTTGTAAAAAAAAAAAAAAATCAATGGTACCTTTACCAGGCTCATCCCTGGTTCAAAGATGTGGTATGGGACAAACTCTATGAAATGGAGGCAGCATTTAAGCCAGAGGTCAATGGGGAACTTGATACACAAAATTTTATGAAATTCGATGAGGTAATGTGTCACAAATTCATCCTTCATCATTGGCAAGAGACCATTGGTTGTGTAGTTGTGTTTGACTTTCAATTGAATTGTTGAATGCAATAGTTTCTTGTAGCTCTGTTTGTTTCAACAATGATGTTTTCTAGAAAATGAGTCATTTTCCAAGAATCATTTTCAATAAAACTATCTCATTTTTCAATGTTTGGTAGTAACTTTAAATGAGTTGAAAAACAACCTCCTAACTTCCCTTATTTAGTTTGGTGTGAGATAGAGTTGTTTTTCAAGAAAATTTAGTGGAAAACAATCCCTAAAAATAAGCCATATTTTTTATGTTGACCAAAAATAGTTTTCCTTTGACTTATCTTTTTTTATGCTACCAAACACTGGAAAACTATCTTTACACAAGGTTTTTCATTGAAACAAACGGACGTAGTTATGTGTTAAATGAGATAAGGCATTTTCCATTATTGATCATAAAAAGGAAATCACCATTCTTTTTGCTGTCTCCATAGTCACACAAGGAGTTGACATTCTACTTTTGAGTAGTTTTGATTTTATTGTTATTATTTTTTAAAATTTTATTAAGATAAGGACTCTTTACAGAGGTACTGAGGACTGAGGTAATGAAGCTTTCTTTCTTTCTTTCTAAATGAGAATATTTAATTTTTTTTCATATAAAATTTTAAACCTAGCATGAGGTTTTACCAAGTGACGCATTCTATGCAATAAGAATTGAAATATTCTCTAGTGCCACATCAGAGATAAGAACAAATTAAATATTGACTTTTTGTTTCATTTGGTTCAATGTTTCAAGACTTTACTAATTAAAAAATAAATATTCTTTGTGTCATTTGGTTCAATGTTTCAAGACTTTTTGTCCATCACATATACACACAAAACTCTTAGCATTTTAATTCACCATTTTCACCTCTTGCATTTCTACCTCTGTAGGGCCTGATTGGTAAGAGAATTTTTGTTTTTGTTTTCAAAACAGTATAAAAACATATTTTTTTAAAATTGAACTTGAAACTAGTTTTCAGATAATAATTTTTATATCTTACGGGTTTGGCTCCCACTTTTAAGAACAATTTTCAAAATACTAAAAACAAAAAATAATTTCTATTTTTGAGATTTATTTTTTTTAAAATATTTACAAAAAGTAATGTGTAAAATCAGTAAATTACTTTTTTTTTTTTTTTTTTTTTTTGTGGATAATGATAATGGAATAAAGCTCATCAAATTTTTTTTTTTAATGATAAGTTTCAAATTTGAAGTGTGGGAATTCTTTTTGTGATAAAGATAAGCCCCTTAATTTAAGAGATAAAAGAGTTTGGACAAATATGTGGGGTCCACTGTTTTCAATTTATTTACAATTATGTCATTAAAAATATTTTCTGTATCCTGAAAATACCCCCTTAGCTGTTTTCAAAATCATGTTCTAAATTAGGAAAATAAGATACAAGTTTTTGAAAAATGTATTTAGAAAATATTAGCCAAACAATAAATTCAAGTGTGGGACCCACCATTTTATGGATTGCAAAACAAAAAATTATATTTAAATACTCTTATCAAACAGGTCCTTATATATACCTACTCATTGCCCTTCATGCCATCCCATGTCAAATACACAGAC
Organism: Quercus aquifolioides; assembly: GCA_019022515.1. Taxonomy (NCBI): domain Eukaryota; kingdom Viridiplantae; phylum Streptophyta; class Magnoliopsida; order Fagales; family Fagaceae; genus Quercus; species Quercus aquifolioides. Next base: position 44,623,162 of record CM032327.1, read on the forward strand.
CAAAAACGATGTCATTTACCTTAAATGTTTCAACAACACCTACCTAGCTCTAATATTGTTGTTTCATCTAATCCTAACCTGTTAAGGTTGCATTTTATATTGAGCGACAATGGCAATTACGATTTTAATGTTAAGGCTGGACGTTGTAGATTTGTGAGTTTTATAAATGATGTTATTGACTATGGGTGTTTGGTATGTGTATTTTGTTTTAGAATTAAGGAGAAATAGAAAGATACATTCTATATCAACTTTTATTCTATAACATTTCTCCAAAGTTTTTTTTTTTTTTTAATTTCTCGTTACTTCAATTGAATAATTATAATGGATACGTGTGTGCAATTTATAATTGTTTCTTTTTATGATGAACTCATTTTTAATAAAGTTCTATAGTACATGTACAACATTCTCCAAAGCTATCTTACATAAAACATTACAACATTATCCGTGCATCGCATTGGTAACTTACTAGTATGTTTAAAATTTAGGACCAGGGTGCATGCTGGTTGGGTACTTAATGGATTTGGTTTTTGAACGCTATAATTAAGCTTTACATGATAAAAAATAGCTTGTTATCATCCTTCTAAGAGTAATTTTAAAGTGATTGAATTCACCATTTCTTTTTAGATTAAGTTTTTGGACGGTAGTTTATAATATCAAAGCGGGAGGTCTTGAGTTTGAACCATGCCTTTGCTCTACTTCCCATTTAAAAGGTTAAAAATTCCGTGTTGCCACTTATAGAGGGGAAGTTTGTGCCCAAATGTGAGGGGGAGTGCAAGAATAATGTTTAAGTGATTCACTTTTTTTATTCACTTAAGCTTTTGGAACAAGAGGGGTAGTTTATCAATCCTTTTTGTTTGCATGCTTTTTTATTAAAAAAATGTCACTATGTTTATGATATTTGATTGCAATCTTTCTTCTATTTAAATGGATCTTTCTAGATCTTTGCTTTTGTTCAGTATGATGCCTTTTGTACCATGGCCATGACAAAAATTTTAATTGTGGCGTAGGTGAAAAATCCTACACCATCAAGAACTGGATCCGGACCTATGAGGAAGGTATGCAATCTTTTGCACAAAAGGGCGATAAAATCCTATTGGCAAATATAAAATAACTTATACATGTGCTTGTTAAGTATTTCTTGATTTAAATAAAAAACCAAAACAAGAGATAAAATGTGCTTCAGCCAATGACGGACAGTCATTAGACTTTTTAGGCATGGGAGTGAGGGTGAGTTTGAATAAATAGATAAATAAAAGAGTAACAGGAAGTTAATGAAAAGGAAAGCGTGGAAATAAACCAACAAGGTTCTCTAGTCATTCCAACTATGTTGTCCAAACATCATGAACATGTAAGGTAAGGATGCACTATCTTATGAAATTAGATGGCCCCATTCTGTGTGACAGTGTTTTATATGGTAATAGCCCATCCATGTAAATGGAACAAAGCATAGCCATGCTATTACTTATGAGAAGAACTTGAAACGGTGCTAATAGAACCTAAAATTGATTCCATAAAATTAGTTTGGTGTGGTCCCCATTTTGTGAAATTGCCTTATTCAAATATTGGCTCAAATGTTACCTTATATAGATTTCCTTTTGGCATTATATTCTCCTTAGATACGGTAGATATATTGGTGAAAAGAACCCATTATTCTTCAAGAGAAAGAGGGTGGGGGTGGAGGGGGGGAGTGAGAGAGAGAAGAATAAGACATATACAATTAGTGTGCAGCATGGGGGCATGGAATTTTGGTCTAAAGTTGTAAACCATCTGTTCTTATTTGGTGGACATATATTCAGCCCTTAAGCTCCAGCGCATCTCTTCCTCAGGCTACATCATAACTTTGTCACTAACGTTGCCTATCTGCGTAGGAACATTTTTTGGCCAGTATATGCATAACATATAAGAGTCATGCTTACTTGAATATGTTCTGATTTAATGCTTTTGTGTACTTATCATTAGGCATCTTATTATTGTGCTATGACTTTGTTGGCAGATGCATTTGACTCCTAAAGATCTTAATTTTGTTGGCTATACATACAAGAACTTTGATGCTGTCAAAGGGTTGCATAATACTTTTGGTATGGTAAATTCATTCTAGTTGAGTTAAATTTCTCTCTCTTTTCTTTTTCCCTTCTTGATAAAACAAAGCTATTAGCGAAATTATATCATGATACTGCATTGCTACCTTTTTAACTTGGTGGTCACATTTTTTTTTCTAGTATGATTAACTAATTTTAAATCATTTTCTGCTTATATGATGCTTGTGCACTGCCCATGAGACAGAAGCTATTAATTTATAAGCTTATTTAATATGACTCAACATTTAGCAGTCTTATACATTTAGCGTGCATTTGGATGTTTCTCAAAAAAAAAAAGAAAGTGTATTTGGATGTGTTTACTAATTGTTATTTGCTGAAAGTACGGTATAAAAGGAGGAGGAATTTTTTTTTTTTTTTTGGGTGTGGGGCCTGCCAAAATAAGCACACAAAGGTGGCTTTCGTGGGGCTTGCCAAACTTGTAATGTTTGAAACAAGGACATTAATTCACTGTGTTATTATACCTTAAATTTTAACTGACAAGGTTAAAGATGCTTGTATATTGGCTTAGAATGGTGCATGCTTGGATTATCAATTTTTCTTCAATTAAGTTAGTACTTGACATCCCCATCTTGGTTAAGATCTGTACCTGGTTTTTCAAATGAAATCCTTTTCTGATAATATCAACAATAGCAAGTGTCAAAGATAAATGATATTGCAACCTGTACTTCACTTTGTAAACAATCCAAACTCTGTAATTTTGGTAGACCTGCTTGTGTGTTTAGCCTTCTCTGTCATGGCCAACAAGAAGATTTTCAATTAATTTCATGATTGCAGATTTGAAGAGGAGCACATCACCAAAGCGGACATCAACTGACTCTTTCCTCAGTAATAGATCCTAGTCCAGTGCTAGCATTGTTGAGTGTGCTTTTTGTATATCATATCTAGTAGTAATTTTCTAATGGATAATGTTGCTTGCTAGGTAATTCTGCAGTGGACTACTCTGCTGCTAACGACTTGGATGCAAAGCTGCTTGCAGCATCTGGGGATTCCATGTCACAGTGAAGAGTAACCGACCCTTACCATGTAAAATAAAAAACATCTTGATTCTTGTGGAATAGATGGACAGGCCCTCTTATGAAGATGGTGGGTATATCTTATTTTTCAGTCAGGTTTTGCTCTATTCTGCATTATCAACGAGTTAACTGGCACAATGTTGCAGGACTTCTAAGTGTACAGTAATGTTGAGGAACTTGAAGAATACCCTTCGATGGGTTGGTTGGTAGCATTAGTAGTAGTTATAATTGGAAAGTTTTTGTATCAAGTAGGAATCTTGAAATCATGTTCAGGTCCTGACTACCCAGGTTGGCGGACTATGCCTTCTCTTGCGGCAGTTGCTGGCGCTTTTTTTCTTTTCTTTTTAAGTTTTGTTCTACTTCATCGTAGTCTAGGAGCCTGTAAAATGCTTTATGGGTGTATTGAAGATAAACATTCTGAATCTGAAAACTGGTATTGTATAAAGGACAGCCTAGGGCTCTGGTGAGCAGATATGAAATCAAGTTGTTACTTCCAAAAATTGAATAATAATGTCTTAACTCTTGAAATGGACAAATGTCTTTTATCTGTGAGCAATATTTGGCATACCCTAAAAAATTAGTAATATGTAGGGGTGATCTACTGTTTCTCATAGAAATTTGTTTTCAAATAAATAGCTTTTTCATATCTTTCACTTCTTTGAACCTAGGCAACCGCAGGGCAACTAAGTAGGGTTGTGCAGCCAACTTGCCTACCCACCAAAATAGACCCGATCCAACCCAATCTACCAGGTTAGGTTTGTTTTTAGGGGTTGATGGATAGGGTTGGGCTGTGAAATTTTTTTTGCAATTGGTCGAGTTGGGTTCAGGTCATAAGATTTACAAATCCGCTTAACCTGACCTGATTCACTTATATTTAATAGATATTTAAATTTTAAAAAATATATTATACAATTTTGTTATTTACTTTTTGGCCTCTCTTCCTAAATAAAACCCAAACCCTGAGTTCTCTTCATTTCAATCTCCATCTTATCTCATGTGTTAGCTCAAACTTTGAATCACTGTTAAAATTTAAAATAGTTTTGTTGTAGTGTTGTTCTAATATTCAATTTAATAATAATAATAATAGTAATTAAAAAAAAATTGTACAACCCATGTCTAACTTGATCCATGTGGGTTGGGTTGGGTTTGATTATTTTTAACCCACCATTGGGTTGAAATAACCCCTCAACTTGACCCATTCTCATCCTTACAGGTAGGAGTATTCACGGTGCGGTGCAGTTTTTGGCTATTTTTAGCATCGCACTTTGCAGTGCGATTTAGCCAAAACCATAAGTGCATCACACCTAATTTTTGCGGTTATATGTGCGGTGCACTGTGGTGCAGTTTAGAGTTTAGCCAAAAAACATAACCACAACGAACCTCATTTTAGCGGTCACATGTATGGTACGATGTATAAGATGCAGATTTAAGACAATATATTTTTCAAATTTTGGGTTTTTCTAGTTCAGCCCAAAACTGATTGTTTTCCCTTTATTTTAAGCCAAGTTTTAAACTATTGAGCTAGTTTTTCTTTATTTTGGGCTGACTTTTCTTATCAACACTTGCTAAGGTTATTAAACTAATTTTTTTTTTTTTTTGAAAACTAGGGTTATTAAACTATTAATAATATATTTAATATTAAAAAATAAATATATTAATATATAGAGAGGGTGTGGTGTGGTTTTATTATTATAAAACTGTAAATTGCATTGCACCGTGTGGTACTGTGCACTATTACTTGCGGTGCGGTTATGCCATTTTGCGGGCAGTTTTAGTACGGTTTTTACGGTTTGGTGAACACCCCTTATAGCTAAAGATAAAAATTTGGAATTAAAAAAGGAATTATATGATCTTCATTGATTATATTGCAAGAACAATGTCTAATATGAGATGTTGCCTTATTGCCATAATTAATGAGCTATACAAATGACATCTTTGGTTTTTTTTTTTTTTTTTTTAATGAAAATCTTTGTTAGTGTATTGCTCTAGAAAAGTTTCATGAAATAATGAATTTTTTTATATACATTTTTGTACCTTGTGAATTCCCCCCTTCTTGAGGGTTGGGTGCTTGTCTAATGTCAACCTCTACCCTAGATTGGAGGCTGAATTAGTGTGAGCCAACTGGATTTCAGGCTTAAAAGAAATTTTTTTTTGATTGAGTTTATTTATATATATATACAATAAAAGAGGGAGAGTTAAATCATGGATATCTCTTTTAGAAAGAGTAGGAGGTATCAATTGAGCTATAAGGCTCTTAACCTAATTAAATCCTAATGTGTCCAAAGTTCAAAATAAACAAAAACACTTAACCAAAAACCTTTCAGTAAGCAAGCTCATGCACTACCATCTTTTATTTTTGAGTGCCAAAAAGTATCAAGGAAAATATCTCCAAAAAAGAGAGAATCAAGGGCAATAAAAGACTTCAAACTCTTGTACTACAATTGATTCTTGTTCTTTACATATATCGTATTTATTCTTGAATCATACTTAAATTAATCAACTATTAAATACTTATGTAATTAGAGAAAGACAAAGATTAATTAACTATAAGTATCATCAAGACACGGATATTGTTGTTATTATCTTATGGCAAGTGCGGAGCCTGGAAGATTGAGAGAGGGGGGGGGGGGGGGGGGCGCATTACCCCCTGGCTCCACCCAAACCCCCATTTTTTTTATAATATACATATGACAATCATATATTTTGAACTTTATGTGGTTCAAGTTGAATTTTTGTTAATGTTTTGCATTGTTGGAGAGAGAAATCTAAGATCATTTTCAAATTATGTTCCAAAGTGATTAATACATATACATACATTTTTGTATCAATACAAATACACACGCACTCACGTGCGCACACACACACACACAAAATAAGAGTAGAACATAAGAAATAAACATTTTAACCTTTAATTGAAGAGAAAGAATATTAACTTTCAATAGTGTTGAACTCTCTTTTTTATGTTATGGATTTTTTTGCATAAGAAAATGAGTAAGTAATAAAATTTGGAAACAATAATATAACAAAATCCATAATTTTATATCAATTTCATATTAAACTCTAAAGTTCATGCACATTATTTGTTAATAGGCCTGTCCAAGGGTCGGGTTGGGTCGGTTTTGGACCTAACCTGGACTCGACTCGCCGGCGTCGAGTGGAGGGTGGAGGAACCCGAAACTGACTGCCGGCATCAATCGATTGAGTTAGTTTTAGGTGAGGGTGAGCGTTGGTCGGTTCGGATGGTCGTTGGAATTTGCAAAAATATCACCAGAATTTGCATTTTTTTTTCGCAAGAATTTGCATTTTTTTTTTTCGCTAAAAATTGCTGGGATTTGGCCGGATTTGGCTAAATCCCACAACCCTGGTCGAGATCTAGTCGAATCTAGTCGAGATCTTGCCAAGTCGGGTCGAGATCTCATCGGATCTAGCTTGATTTTGTTGGATTTGGCCGGATTTTTTATATAGATTTGGTCGGGTTCGGGTTGCTCGAGTTTTGGAGAAGCAAACCCGCTACTCAACCCGCCGACGTCGGTTCTTGGAATCGAAAACCCCTCGTTGACTGACTGGAGTTTCGGTTCTGGCTGTAATCAGGTCAACGTTGGGCGGGTTGTTCGGTTTTTCGGGCCATAGTTGGGTCTGGACACCCTTATTTGCTAACATAAAGTACACGCATAATGGTTACTATTTGATTTTAAATTGTAATAATTTAAACATTTTATGAGTAACAAAACCAACATAAACTGTACTTGAAGTTAAACTAATTAATAAAAGTCATTACATGAGAATTATAAGTGGAATTGCATGCATAAATGGTTACTGTATGGGGTAGAAATACGAGGCCCAATTAATGACTGGGCTTGGATTAAGGCCACTACAATTAATTTGTAAATATGGGTTTACGGACCAACACTCGGACTCCTAAATGATAGACTATGTCAAAAAAAGAAAGTAAATGCAGAAAGATTAGGTTTAACCAGGTTGATTAAGGGTCAAAAGTTAAATTTATCTTTCCTCGGAATGGTCGAGGAGTCTTTTACAAAGGTAAGTATTTTCTTTCTAGAATTGAGGATTCGATCTTTGTTCACTAGGGATCCATCTTTAGGATGCTTATCCCATCCTTCCTTTTGAGGCCATGCTAAGTAGATTATAGGTTGTGCTGGCACTGTTCAGGTGTTATTCAGCCATTAATGTGACTGGTATGGTTGGTACAGTGTATTCAATGCAGAGATGATAAATGCTTCTTTGGAAAGCTTCCCTTCCTCCTTATCCATACTAGTCACTATTGCCTCCCTCAGCTCCCATATTCCGGCCTCGTATGGTCTTCATCTCACTTTTCTTGCGTGGTCCTTATTTGAGAGTCTTCCTCGAGCTATCCAACTCTTTAGCAAAAAAGCCCTTTTTCTAGGTCATTTGGGCCTATTTGGATCAAGTTGATTATCACTTGGGTCTTCATACTCCTCGTACCAGCCCAATAACACTAGTACTCTCTAGCCTTCCATAGTTACTATTTGGTTTTAAATTGTAATAATTTAATCATTTTATAAGTAACGAAACTGACATAAGCTGTACTTGAGATTTTTACCTAATTAATAAAAGTTATTGCATAAGAATTATAAGTGAAATTTTGAATATTAAATAATTACAACATGATTTTTATTAATATATAAAAATCCTAAAAAATAAATAAAATATAATAAATATACTATTTTTAATGGATTTTCTAACATAAAATACTGCTTTGTATTGGCATAAGCATCATTTTATTATTATGATTGTTCTTAAGTATTATATAGATGTGTATGCGTTGTGTCCGTGCGTTATGTACTTGTTTCTATATATGTCTGTAAATGTATGGAAACACGTATATTAATTATAAATTTTGCTATTTGAAGTCAAATCCTGACTTCGCCACTAATTATAAGTTATTATTATTATTATTATTATTAACCCTTTCTTTTTTATCAAGAGGAATTAGGGACACAATTTTTGTCACAACTATGATGTCTACTGTTTTTTTTTTTTTTTTTTCCTTGAGAAACATGATGTCTAGTATTGTTGGCGAAGAAAAAGTGATTAGTTTATGTAAAAATGATTGTTCACGGCTCAAAATTGATCACTTTAACAAGATGTGATAGCAAATGTAGCAAGTGACATAATCCTAAAAGTACTGTTTTTTTAATGTGCTACTTTGCATGTTAAGTTGTTACGATTTTACAAGTAAGGACCATGTGTTTAAAAGTCAACCGACTAGGTCCAATGAGTTCGAAGTTTTTTCACGTTATTTATCATTGGCATTGTTGTACCGTTATTCTTATTTTTTATCATCATGCAAAGGCACAAACATTTTAACTTCTATTTCCACGAGTATTGCCTTGTATATAGACTTATTTGGAAATCAAAAAGTTCATGACTACCATCAAAACCAGTTTTTGTTGTCTATTGCACAAAACCACGTGACCTCTATCACTATTACTCATAATCAAACCACCACTTTTGATTCTTTTACTCCATGAAAATTTAAGGTTTTTATTTTTATTTTTAAATTTGTTATAGTTGATAATTTTAAGTCATAAAAATTATAAATTTGTAAGAGGGTATGTTTAGATGTATATCATATGTTTAAAATAAATTCATATACTTATATATGCTCATTTAGTAATCACAATATCGTAAATTCAACTGTACTTTTTATTTTTTAGAAGGAAATTGAACTATACTTTTTAAATAAAAAAACCAATACTTTTAACCATTGCTAAACAAAATTTCCAAGTAATTATCACTACAATAAAATGTACACATACCTCATTACAATATAATTATTAAGAGAACAAAATATGTTAGAAGAAATATTTCTGAACTAAAATCAAGAAGTTAAAATTCTAAATAGAGGAATTCACAAAAATTATAAATCTCGAGAATTTATCAAAAATCGCAAAAACTAAATTCCTGCGTAATGAATAGTTGAATACATCCTTAATCCTTAATTAATGTGAATTTTTTTAAGGAATTTAATTAACATCAATAATTGCTTATATTGTTACAAATCACACAATCATTTCACTCTTTTTTGTTTTTTTTTTTTAATCAAATGGAATAATAACACACAATCATTTCTCTTACTACATATGACCTTAAAAAATACAAAAAAAATACATGTGATTTGGTAGTATAAACTTGAAGCTGGATTTCATTTAAGCCGGCTCAACACTTTTAGTGTTATTCCCAAAATACCCCTACTTAAAAAGCAGCTAAAAAATCCGAAAGAAAACAAAACATGGGCAAAAACGGCAATTCGGACACAGCCCAAATTCATTGCCGATCAAAACACAGGGCGCTTCGTCCTCCATGGCTTGTTTGTACGAACCTTCGATTTCGAGCTCCAACTCATAAAACAAACCTCAAAAATTCCAAATTCAAAACCTAAATTAACTCTTAAATTTTCCCTAAATCTCTCAATCGTAGCGAGCACCTACACTGATACCACAATTCAAAAGGTATACAATTTTCTTTTTATTTTATTTTTTTAAATTTAAATTTTTTTTTTTTTAAATCTATGCTGATTTAATTTCTAGGGTTTTATTTTTTGTGGTTTGCTCTAAGTTTTTATTTTTTTTAAAATTTTTGGGTAATTGAAGATGGATTTTGGTTTCCTTTTCTGGGTTTTTGCTTGTGATTCAACTTCTAGGGTTTCCTTTTTTGTTTGGGATTTTTCTCTTAGGTTATGTTTGATGAACTGAGATTGAGACAAAAATCGAATAATTAAGAAGAAACAGTAATTTTAAGCTTATAGTAGCCAAATTTATGTGTCAGTATATTTAATTTTTGTGTGTGTGTGTGTTTTTTTTTTTATTATTTAAATTTAATTTAATTAGAATGATATAACAGAGGAAAATTTATGTTGTGTCATTGGTGGAAACTTTAATGGTGAATAATTTAACTGAGAAAGTGAACTTCAGAGAAATACCAGACAAAATAAAAGAGTGGGTTTTTTAAAAAAAAAAAAAAAAAATTTTTTTTTATAGAGGAACGTAATTTGAAAAAATTGTTACCCCTACTGGCTGGTATTTACAGAAAGTTATTCAAGTTATTTGGAAAGTTTCTTTTGAAATTAATTTTTCAATGGTGGTAATTTTGGACACGGATTGTCTTCATTTCAAGTGAAATGGAGACTCCATTTTTTGTTCACAGACACACATATTTATATATAATTTGTTTCTTTCTAATTGTGTCTAACAGTGTGCATGCTGTTACGTCATTTAAAAATTGATGAAGTTTAAATGAGATGGTCTAGATACACATTTAGATTTGTAATATTTAATTTGAAACCGTGAAGTAGATCCATATGAAATGGAGAGGATCTTAATCCAATAATTTTTACCTTAAATTAAAAGAGTATGACCAGCTATGTCAGTCGTGACAGTTTTACCATGTAGGTTTATTTCATGTGCAAGTAAAATTTCAACCATTGTTTGGGTGCGGGCAATATCATATATGTCCCTTTTAAAATTTTATTTTTTATTTTTTTATATAAACTTAGTTTACTAACTACTCTATTTAAGAAAGCTATTTTGCTTTTCTGCCCATTTTAGGATAAAGTGTAATTTTGACAAATCTAGAAGTTTATATGATGTCACGTCATCTAAAATCTCAATCGACTAACTAAAGGATAATAACTGATCTTTAATGATGTTGCATTATTTACACCTTTAGTATTGTGACAGCTAAGTCTTCATCGTAAAATGGAATCCATTAATTTCACAAGTAAATGGAGAGGATCCTTATTCCTGAGTATAAGCAAAGTTGAATTTTTTTGTGACTGATATTAATCAAATGCACAATTGTTTGTTGTTCTTGCTCTCTCTATGCAGTCCTTACTCAGGAGGGGGCATGGGTTGTAAATTGGCAATGTTATTTATTATAAAACAGTTCAAGGTTGGAGTCCAGGTTGTTGATTCACTTTGTTGTTAATGCAGCATGTAAGTCCTTGTGTCTGAACTTGATTATGGATTATGTTACTTATAAAAAAGGATTATATTAGTCTTTATTAAAATTTATAATTATGACAACCCATTGCATTAATGATTGAAAACTTCTCTGTGTGTAATTTTAGCAGGGACTAGTTGCTTAAGTTTTCAAGGAAGATTGTAATTTCATGTCACTTTTTTCTTGTTCCTCACTGAGGATAAGGAAAATATTAGGATATTGATACTTGGTTTTTGACCAGTAGCTTGTTAATTTTTTTTTTCTCCTAAAGATATGTTGGCTTACTTTGATTGGCAAAATCTTCAAACAAGCTTGCAAAGACTATGAAATCACTGGAGCATAAACATTCTGATCCTAATCGATAATTTTGGGAGATACTTAGATTATGAGGCTTTGCATTTCATGGATACTAGTTAGTCAGAACAATGGAGAGATGCAATTAAATTTCGTTGACCAAGGAGATGACATGCTTCAAGAAAAAAGTGTATAGCAAAGAGTGTAACCCCAGGTGATAGCATAATTGACTGGGGACCCCACGCCTCATGAAGCGGAGGTCATTAGTTCGAATCTCCCCTTTCTCCTCTCCTTGGGACTAAATCTTACTTATCAAAAAGCATAGAGTGTGTTGAGATGAACAAGTGGCAGTACAAGAAAATATAGAAGAAATGAATTTGTAGAAGCTAGAGGTAACACCAACTGAAACAAATTAATAAATAGCAGTTTTGTTTTGTGGGGGCTTCATCCATCCACTTTATTGACAAAGTTGTTCATCTGTACAAAAAAAATCTTTTCTCTATGGAGGATGTTGTAGTACCTTCTGTTTTGGATCTCAAAAGTGTGAAAATGGGTGAATATTATAGATTTTAGAGTTCTATAGTTTATGCATATTGGTTTATTTTATTGTGTGTATCCACAGAGATGCGCACATGTGCATGCTCAAACATGTTTTGTCATGAACTATTAGTGATTCGTCTGGACCTTCAATCTACTTGTAATTTCAAGTTATATATGTGTTACAAGCATTAAGGAACATAAGATGTGAAGCCCCTACATATGTTATGTAATTTGCATATTTGGTTTCTCCATTGCAGGAGAACTGTCTGGATCAGCCGGTCATTGTTAGTAGCATAAATTCAGCCTTTATGTTCTATATTATCTCAAATTTGTCATGCACCACTGTGTTTTCTGGGTTTGTGACACAGTGGATGTGTGGAAATTAATGCAATGGCAACATCTAGCAAATTTGATTTGCCTTCTAGTAGCCCGGATAGACCATTATACACCAGTGGGCAGCGTGGATCCCACATAGCTGCTCAATTGGACAGATCGAGCAGCTTTCGTGAGAGCATGGAGAATCCAATATTGTCTTCTCTTCCAAACATGTCTAGAAGCAGTTCCACAGTGACACAAGGAGATGTGCTGAACTTCTTCCAATGCATGCGTTTTGATCCGAAGACAGTGGTTGCAGATTATAAGTCTATGCGCCAAGTGGAGTTTAAACGTCATGTTAGTGTTGCACTTGGCATTTCACCAGATGATTCTCCATCTGCTTATTCGAAAGGCAAGCTGCTACCATTAGCAGACGAAATCAAACGAGCAAAGGCTGGTCTTCGTGAATGCTCTGTCAGGGCGAGGTAGTTTTTATTTACTTTGCATTTTAGATTGGATTTGTAACTAGTTATAACATTGTAATATTTAACAGGGAACGTATGAAAATTTTCAATGAAGCCTTATCTGTATTTAACAAATTTTTCCCAAGCATACCATCAAAGAAGAGATCCCGATCAGATGGTTTCTCTAATGACCGGTCCAGTGTGTTATCAAATGATCGGTCAGTCTTGGGGACAAATGTAGGTAAGATTGGAATTCAGAGTCATGCCATTGCCAGTGGTTTTGAACTTGAGCAGCAAAAACCTGAAGAAAGGACTAAAAATGCTGTCCCAAACAAGCGCACTCGAACTTCTTTGCTGGATGTGAGGGTATGTTACTTTGGATGAATGTCTCATTTAATTAACTTGCAACAATTATTATAATTATCATATTGGTTTTTGGATTATTTTTGGGTAAAACTTAGACACAATACCTTAGGTGTAGTACATTAGGTTTCCCAATTAAATTCAAACACATAGATGAGTTGAATTTAATTGTCCTTTGAAAAGATAACATTATTTTTGTTTTATAGGTCAATGCAATCATGTGTTTGAATTAAATTGGGGAATCTAATGTACCACACTTACGGAACTGTACTTAAGTTTTTCCTTATTATGTTTTGATTTGTATTTGTTGCTGCCTTTTGACGATCACCATATGACGTTACAGTTCTTGTGGATAACATGATTTTTTATGTTTATGCATAATTTTTAGTATCTTACAATACTTGATATGTATCGTATTGAGTGAAAAAGTACTGTATCGTTGATATGTATCGAACATGCTCATGAATTGTACAATACATCGTATGAATTGTGTCATATTGTAAAATCGCACAATACATACCTATGTGGGCTTAAATTGTGTATTTTGTTAAAATTTATGCTTTAATTCAAGTCAACAAGTTGTTAGACTTGTTTTTAACATAAAATTATTGGGCTATTTGAATGAGCGTAATAAAAATTTGGACTACTCACTTGACACTTCACTTTCATATTTGCATTTTTGTTCCATGAATAAGGTATTAAATGAAAATATAATTAGTATTTATTTTTGTTATATCTTATGTTTGTTATAAGTTTCGAAGGAGTGGAATAGTCTTACTTTTGAAGATAGGGAGAGCTCCTTGGATCAATTGAAGGATTTGTTTGCTCTTACTCTTTTTGATTGGTCTCGGATTTGGGGTTTCACAGATTGTTCTTCTATTTTAAAGTTCTAAGTTTCTCTTAGATTTTCATTTTGAGTTGTCTGTTAAGAAGCTAGAATGCCTTGATATAAAAATAATAATTAAAACAAAAGAAAATGAAAAAATAGTAAATGTTGATGATAAGGAAGAAAATGTCAATGAAGAAATAATTTTGCAAAATGATGAACATGATGATAACATTGAATTAGATGGAATTGATTGGGAAAGATGACGAATATGATGAGAAAAAAATTATTAGTTTGGCTCATATGATATATATTACAAATCAATTTGAACATGGATGTTATAAACACATTTTTATTTGATTTGTTTAGTTAGCTTTGCTAAATATTATTACATAATTAATGATTAAATTAGTCATTAGTTGAATATATTAGAAATAATGAATTTTCCTTTTATATATATATTTATACTTTTTTTAGGTGTTTGTGTATCTTACGATACACGATATGATACATGAAAAAAATAAAATAAAATAAAACTGATTCATAATATGATTCACATTTTGACAACTGTGTTTATGTATATACATTACTGCCATATAATGTGAAAGCTCTTTTTCAGTTAAATTTTCCCTTTACAGTTATTACTTAGTTTGAACTTTTTTTTTTCTTCTCTAGATTGTGTGAGACGATATGGTATTTATTGTTGTTTATATGTTTTTATTAATTTCAGTTCTAGCAGGTAACTTATTTACTTTGTAGTTTCTTACATTATATGTATATGTGTTTGTGCACTTGTTCTGGTTATTGTTCTTATATTATATTATGCATTTGGTGGCATGCTGGATTTTCTTGCTCTATATGTTTTTATTTGGTCTACCTAAATTTTTGTGTGACATGCCCATTGCCTGAGTTATTATTCCTCTAAGAGGTGTCTGACATAGACTCTGATAAATCTAGATGGATGTGCAGAGTAATGCCATTGTCAGGCCATCTGGGGCTATAGATAGGGACAGAGAAATGCTAAGGCTTGCAAATAGTGGTGCAGTTCAGGCTGAGGATCGATCATTAAATATTGGTGTTGATGGTTGGGAAAAGACAAAAATGAAGAAGAAGCGTTCTGGTATTAAGCCAGATGTTTCTCCAGGTACAACGTCAACTAAACCAATTGATGGCTACCGGGAACCTAAACAGGGAATACAGCAAAGACCTGTTGCTGATGCCCGGTCGAGGTTAAGTAATGAATCCCATGGTTTCAGGTTTGACTTCTTACTAGTATTCATACATCTCATAGTGACTATTCTAATAATAGCATCTATTAAAAGTACCCACTTGGCAATGCAGGTTCTTTTAGTTGCCATTTTGTGTAGTTTTTTATTTATTTATTTTTTCCCTGAGAGAAACTTGATAACAGTTAGTACTTTGTAGGATACAGGTGTCCTCGGTAATCATTAAGAGCCTTTACTGAATAGCATAAAAACTAAAGAATGCTGTTCATGGCTGATAAACTTGTGTCCATATGTTGAAGCCTCTACTTAAAAAATATTGTGGGGGTAGATATGATTGTTGATAAAGATGATGTTCCTTATACTGTAATTGCATTGTTTCTCTCTTCTATTATCTTTTTTTTCCTTTCTGCGTATTCCCCATTAAATAGTATGTACTCTTATTCTTCTTAGGAGATCTAAACTTTTAAAAGGGGTAAAGTTTCTGCTTTATGCATCTGAGGTTTTTCACCATGTAGGTTTAGTTGGATGTTATTCTTAATTTTTATGGTTTAACAGATAGGTTTACTGCTAACATTGAGAGTAGTAAGGAAGTACAAATTAGCATCTTTTTAAAGTAGTAATGAATTAACTAGGCAAGAGGGCAAGTAAAGACACGCATAAATGGTAAATATTTTTTTTTGGGTTTCATTCTTTTATTTTTAAATTCATTTATTATTTTTTCTGAGTCATCATTCAATGCTGTATTATCCTTATATAGGCTACACTCAAGGTAAACAGTTAAGGAAAGCACCTCAATGTGTGATATTAATGGTTAGTACACCTTTGGTTTCACCTCATTGCATGAGGCATGCAACTATTTCCTTATGGATGCATATTTGGTTTATAGGACTCAAAGTTTAATGAAGTACAGGAAAATATATTTGCAATTTTGAACTTACAATATTCATTTTTATATTTCAAAATATCCAATAACTGACACTTTGTCTATTATATCATATTCACATACTGCTTAAAAGGTGAAAGCACTTGATGTTAAGGATACAAATCTCTGTTTAGATATTGTGTAATTTCTTTTTTGGCCTAGCAATGCTGATTGGTTAACTTTCTGCAAGTTTTAATTAGAATCAAGCCCATAAATTGAATTGTGAAGAATGAAAGAGTACTTTTCTTGAGGATTTAGCCTTGTAGCATAGAGGGGAAAAGGCTACCCTAACACAAAGAATTAAGTAAGTATAGGGGAAACTTAGATGTTAGGGCATCTGTTTCAAGTGACATTTCTTTGAACATTTAAGTCTTTTTTTTGAGGGGAGGAATTGACTGTCATTTTATGAAACAAACTTTAATTAATTTTAATTTTAATAATTATCATTTATAACTCTTTTTTTTGGTAAGTTTTATCATTAATAATTCTTTATTTGAGGGGTAATATTGAAATGTGTCTTTATATAGGCCAGGAGTCCCTAATGGAGTTGTTGGAGTTGGAAAATCAGATGGTAACTCTCAACAGACTGGCTTTGGCATGCGTTCATCTGTCCCTAGGACCGATGCCGACAATAGTTCCCTGATCAATGATAGGAGAGATCGTCCTATTGGTTCAGATAAGGAAAGGGTGAACATTAGAGCTATTAATAAGTATGTGCATCCTTATTTTCTTGAGTTTTGTTCACTTTGTCTTCTTGACCATATTATAATTGCAATTGTTTCTTATGAAAATTATTTTCTTCTTTGGAGGCTCGTGTTCCATTATTTTCAGTTGGAGGAGCCTTTAGTTTGATATTGAAAGCCCCCTTTTCTCTGACTTTTGTTTTATGTTTTTCTTAATAATAATTTTCATTTTCTTTGCGTTGTGCAATGCTCAGGACAAATGTTCGTGATGATTTTAATTCAGCTAGTCCTACTTCAAACACGAAAATGAATGCATCTGTTCGGGCTCCAAGATCAGGTTCTGGTGTTGCACCAAAGTTGTCCCCTGTTGTCCAGAGAGCGAATGTTCCTAATGACTGGGAACTATCTAATTGCACAAACAAGCCCCCTGCTGCTGTTGGATCCAATAATCGCAAACGAATGGCCTCAACACAGTCTTCATCCCCACCTGTTGCCCATTGGGCTGGCCAGAGGCCACAGAAGATCTCCCGTACTGCAAGAAGAAAAAATCTTGTTCCTATTGTTTCAAGTAATGATGAAACTCCTGCTCTGGATACTGGATCTGATGTTGTTGGTAATGACATTGGGTTGGGATTTGCCAGACGCATGCCTGGCAGTTCTCCTCAACAAGTGAAATTAAAAGGTGAAACCTTGTCTTCAGCCGCCTTATCTGAAAGTGAGGAGTCAGGGGCTGTGGAAACTAAATCCAGGGATAAATGCAAAAAGTCTGATGAGATAGATGAGAAGGTTGGGCAGAATGTACAAAAGGTGTCCGCTTTGGTCCTGCCGTCAAGAAAGAACAAGCCAATTACTGGGGAAGAAATTGGAGATAGTGTTCGAAGACAAGGGAGAACTGGGCGTGGTTTTACTTCCACAAGATCTCTCATGCCAATGACAGTTGAGAAGCTTGGTAATGTCGGAACAGCAAAACAGCTTAGGAGTGCCAGGCTTGGTCTTGATAAGACTGAAAGGTTAAGACATTTTCATCGAATATCTTTTTTTCTGGTTGTCTAATAAATTTCTCCCAAATTTGTTGTCTAACAATATTGGGCCACTTGGATTGATGTCTAATAGTTTTATGAAATCTTTCATTCAGCAAGGCAGGTCGTCCACCAACTAGGAAACTTTCTGACCGTAAGCCGTATGCTCGTCAAAAGCATACAGCGATCAATGCAGCAGATTTTCTCGGTAGTTGCACTACAACTGTTTAAGAGAACATTTATAAACCCTTAAGTTTCTGTGGTTATTTATTTTTTTCCTTTTAATCACTTTTGGTTTTATTTTATTTAGTTGGGTCAGATGATGGGCATGAGGAGCTATTGGCTGCGGCAACTGCTGTCATTAATCCTGGTATTGTTCTCACTGAAAATTTTGCATTCATCTTGTTGCCAAAATACTTGTAGTTGTTGGGTTAATTGATTTGATTGTCGCTGCAGCTCGTGCCTTTTCCAGCCCCTTTTGGAAGCAGATGGAGTCACTTTTTGGATTTATATCTGATGCTGACATTGCTTTCTTAAAGCAACAAGTAATGGCCCACCCTTTCTATTGCTAAATTTTATATCAGATATATAATCATATCTTGCAGACTTTGTTTTCACTGTGTTAAAAAAAAGTGGTATGGGTAAAGTTGGCAGCATAATTGCATTTCATATAACAAGTTATCTCTTTGACTTGGTGGAAACTTATCAGGTTTTAGTGTTTGTTTCTATGATTTATTGGATCAAAAATCCATTTGTTGTTTTAATTAATTAACAAGCAACCTGATATTTACCCTAAAATAAGACAAAAAGAAGTAAATTCTTTACATTGTAGTTGCTTTGGCAGATTTACTTGCTCTATTCAGATTTGTGGATGCAGTCTTTGTTAATCATAGGATATTCAAATGACATAAAGAAAAATGGTTATATGCATTTAAGTGATTTTGTTTTTGCCAATTTGGAGTTCTTCATGTTTTTCTATCTTGTATTTTACTGTTTTTGTCCTTTTATCTTCTCCCTTCCCATCTTCTTTATTTATTATTATCATTATTATTTTTTTTTTTATAGTTTACTATTTATTCTTTTGTTTATTTGTTTTATTATAAGAAGTTGTGTCACTGCACTAAGCAGTGGCGGCTCCAGGATATATTTTTAGGGGGGTCAATAAGAAAATGCATTTTGGGTAAAAAATGAATTTTATAGTCTACGTGATTTCTTTATTTTCAAAGTGCTATATTTACAAAATTTCATTAACACATTTCTAACAATTTTAGGTGATAATTT
This sequence comes from Quercus aquifolioides, assembly GCA_019022515.1. Classification (NCBI taxonomy): domain Eukaryota; kingdom Viridiplantae; phylum Streptophyta; class Magnoliopsida; order Fagales; family Fagaceae; genus Quercus; species Quercus aquifolioides. The sequence continues at coordinate 44,642,190 of CM032327.1, forward strand.
ATTATTAATTTTAATTTAAATTCACTACTGAAATTACTTTTTTCATCAGTAACAACCAGTAACATCTGTTACTTAAGATTTGTTATGAAAGTATTATGAATATAACGCTTCTTATATAAGATAAACTATAAGTTTAATGTATATTGTTTATTAATAAGATTTTTTTTTTTTTATAATAGTTTATTAATATAATAAAGATACTAATTATTGTTGCTAAGATTAAATCTTGGAAATTATTTATTGTTTTTAAATACTATAAACATATGAATTATTGTTGTTAAGTAAACTTCAAGCGAGATCTAAATACAATAAACTTTTATGTATTAGTTTGTTTCAAATTTTTATGATATAAATGATTTTTTTTTTTTTTTTAATTTAAGAAGAATAAATTTATACTTTTGTTGTTAGAGTTACTGTTTGACCAAAATATTGTCAAGATAATCATAATCAAGTTCATTTCTACTAGGCTTTAAAAAAATTTAGGTTTAGGGGGTTCAAAATTTTATTTTAAGAGGGTTAAAAAATAAATTAAAAAATTATATATAAGTTTTTTCTTTTTTTGGCCAGCTCAGGGGGTTCATTTGAACCCCCTGACCTGTTCCTAGAGCCGCCCATGCCCCTAGTCGGTGCTGCGTTTTGCGTGCTCAGCTTTGGCCTCTCCAATCTTTGCCTCTCCTCCTCTCAAAATGGGTTATGCTCAGTCTCTCCCTTTTGGGTATTTAGTTAATAATTATTTTGATTTAAAAATCTAGTTGGGGTTGGTTTTGTTTAGGATTGATGTTGGGTTTTTTTCTTAGGTTGCTCTGTTACAATTTTTTTTTTTTTTAAGATTTTAGTTCAAAATTTGTTTGGCATAAAAATTTTGAGGAATTTTGAGGGTGTTCCTGATTTTACTTGTACTTGAGGGTGTTCCTATTTTTTTTTTTTTTTTAAGGGTAAACAAATAAAAAAATTTAAATTATTATATATAAAAAAAAAAAAAAAAAATTTCAGGCCAGGGTGTTCCCAGGAACACCCTGGCCTCAATGTGGCGTCGCCACTGGCACTAAGGTTGTATTATTAAGTACGTGAGTATCAACTCTTAGAGCCTTGAACCTAATATTGAGAATTGAAACACACTTTTTTTTTTTTTCCTTTTTATAATGAATTTGAAGCTTACTAGCTACATGTTTAAGTACTCTTTTTTTTTAGCCAGTATCATATTTCTTGGTCACTTACAATTTTTAAAAAAAGTTTTTTCATGTAGTTTGGAGCAAGGTTTTCAGACCTGGACTGTTCATTGAACTGTAAAAGGGAGAGGTTCAAGGTTTTTGAGGTCAAACCGAGGTTGAACCGGGGTCGAACCGTGATGACATCATAATTAATTTAATAATTAATTAAAGCCTAAATCTAGATATTAAATTTATAAATATAGCAAAATTGACTAATATATCTATATATGTGAGAGAAATTTAATGATGGGAGAGGTTCAAGGTTTTTGAGGTCAAACTGAGGTTGAACCGGGGTCGAACCGTGATGACGTCATAATTAATTTAATAATTAATTAAAGCCTAAATCTAGATATTAAATTTATAAAACTAGCAAAATTGACTAATATATCTATATATGTGAGGGAAATTTAATGATTTTCAAGCATATATTTAATAATTAAATAAGAAAGTTAATAAAATAAAATAATAACCATGAAAACATTAAAATTTATGATTAATTTTTGAAGTAAAGTTGAATATCTTTGAAGGATTTTAATTATAATTTTTTTTTATTCCTTGTAAGAGATAGATAATTTAATTAAGTATAATAAAATTGTGTTAAATTGTTTTTATAAAAAAAAAAAAAAAATGCTAAGGGGTTGGACCGCACGGTTCTTGCCACCAGTTCGTGCGGTCAAACCCTAGTTTTAGGGGTTCATGGAATTGGCACATATGCCCGGTTTTTTATGCTTAAAAAATCGGTTTTCATTCTGGTTCCCGGTTTTCACGGTCCGACCTCCCGGTTCGGTCCGGTTCTGAGAACTATGGTTTGGAGTATAATGTTTTAAAATTTTTGTGGTTTCTGAATAGTGCAAATTAAGGTATGGTCTTTATCTGTCTATCTATATATAGTTTGGAGTGTCGTAGTTTTTTTAGTTAAAATCCTTTCATATTTAAGTGCAATTATAATATTTTTTTTATTTTTTATTTATTTTTCGTTTAATTTGTCAGGGAAAGCTTGATTACTTGGTTCCTACATCAACCCCAGTTCATTCTAATGTTAATGGCTGCAGTACTGTTCCTAATGGATTTGGGTTTATTGAACATGAGAGAGAGATGGAGCCTGCTACTGAAGCAAGAAGCATCGAACTTCTTGCAGAACAGTTAGTACCAGGTACAGGGGATCATAGTGTGATTCCTTTATGTCAGAGACTCATAGCAGCTCTCATTTCTGAGGAGGATTGTAGTAATGGAATTGAAGACCTAAAATTTAGTGCATATGAGATGGATGGAGATTTGGAATCAAATAGTTTGAACCACCAGTCATTAATTAACTTTCAGTTTGCTGGGCCTACTGCTTTTAATGGCTATAGGATAACTGGTAAGATGGAGCACGATGAACCCGAAAGTGATATGGTGGGCTTCCTGAACACAGGGATGAACTCAAACTTTGGTCATTCTCCAAATGGTTTACATTCAGATCAAACATTGATGCCTAGCATGGGCTGTTCAGAATATCAGTATGATAATATGCATATAAACGAAAAACTTCTCCTGGAGATTCAAAGTATTGGAATTTTTCCAGAACCTGTGGTAAGTTCACTTCTACCAGCACTCTAGTACTAATTTTACATTCTCTTTTGTTCCATTAGATGGTGGGTATTTTTTTATTGTTAAATATGATCTCAGAAATTATTTTGACAGTTACATAATTTGCTGCTTATATTTATCAAATGTTTGATTTCTGTATCATTATGAAAAAGCTGTCCCCTTAAGCTTCTACTCTTGTTCTGATATGTCCCCTTGAAGTTCTGCTCTTTTTCTGATTTTTTGTGTTGTTTTGGGGGGGGGGGGGGGGGGGTGATGGTGTAGGGGCTATGGGGTTTTATTTTTTCCTAGTTATGCTGGAATGCTTTATATCATGCTCTTTTACCTTTGTTATTGAGGTGTTTTAACTGTAGTATGTTGATTGCATGTTCTTTGTTATTCAGCCTGACATGGCACAGATGGAGGATGAAGGAATCAGTGACGAAATCAGTAGATTAGAAGAGAAGTCCCAAGGACAGGTATTTGATACCTTTTTATTTTTTTTAGGTAAATTTTATCAAGTATTCAAAACAGTCAGGCTCCCCTTGTTCACAGGTATTGTACTAGGGATACCACAATATTTATTGGAAATCACATAGATTAGAAGTTCCTCCTAGGGGGAAATGAGTGACCACTGAATGCAGCCATCACCATACATAGGTGGTAAGAAAAACTATTTTAGCTCCAAAAATGAATGTTTTACCCCTTCAAAAGTAGGCTGGTTTCTTTCCTACCAAATGGTCCACATAGCACTTAAGGGAATGGCCATCCCATATATCCACAAAACAATGTTGACCAAAACTCCCTTTCTGGCAAGCCTGAAAATCCACTACCCTCCTGACCAAAGCCCAATGTATACCAAACAAACAAAATCAAAGAGAGTAAATTGTGTGCAAGCACAATGAAGAAGGAAATGGTCTGTAGTCTCCCCACTGTTCTTGCACATGCAATATCACTCGACAGTACAAATATGAGGCCTCTGAAGATTATCCATAGAATTTTCCCCCTAGCTGCTGTCCAAGTGAAAAAAATTACTTTTAGCAGGAACCTTGACTTTCCAAATACTTTTCCACGAAATGTTTTGTGAACTACCAGGAGTAATAGCCTGATAATATGACCTGACTGCAAAAATACCACTCCTAACGGGATCCAGCACATCCGGTCTTCCCTATCCCTAGTAACCTTGGCGGACTTGAGAAGAGCCAAAAATGATTGTAGAATCCCCAACTTCTAATCATGAACAACCCAGGTAAACAAAACATCCCAATGCAAAACACCATTAGTCCAATTCATATGGTCTGTTACAGAAGCCTCTTTACTCTGAGTTATGCGAAATCGTGCCAGAAAGGCCTTCTTAAGAATGACATCCCCACACCATAAGTCTAGCCAAAACTGAATGCGGTAGCCATTACTGACCTCAACCCCGATAAAAGCAGTGAATTTCCCCCACCCATTTCGAATATGTTTCCAAAAGAGACCTTTAAGACCCCTGAAGTCCACCCTCCCAATATATTGCCAAATCTTGTAGCCACCATGGTTTTCCATAATGTATCAATATCCATAGCCCATAGGATACCCACCACAACTTTTTCCCAGCAAAGCACTGTTAAATCATACTAGGCTTCGGACCCCCAGTCCACCGTATTGAATTGGCTTATAGATTGTCGTCCAATTCACTTAGGTAAACTTAACCTCATCTCCTAAGGAAATAAGTGGGTAAGTTGTTGGAGAGTTTACTCTTAAGCGAAATGAAGTTGGAAAATAAAGCTTCTTCCTACCATCCAACTTCCTTTCCATCTTCTCCAGAATTGGGTCCCATATTGCTTTGAACTTATAACTAGTCCCCAATGGTAGTCCCAATTATTTCATAGGTAGAGTCAATATCATACAACCAAGAATCTCAGCCAAGCTCTGATATTTTTGGAACTTCTCCGGTGGGAACAATTTCGGATTTGCTTAAATTACTTTTTAACCCAAGGAGAGTTTTAAAACACTACAGAACTCCAAATAGCCAATCTCTTCTAGATCATTCCCACACCGAATCACCGTGTCATCTGCAAGCAAGAGATGTGAAATCATCAGAGGCTCACTTTCCCTTCCTCCCCCTGAATAAACCGCCCTTCTACAGCTTTTGAGAGTATCTTACTCAACACCTCCATCACTAGAACAAATAAAAGTGATGATAGTGGATCACTCTCCTTATTTGAACCTTTGCAAAAGCCTTTATGCTCTCTCTTCTTTATTGTGTTCATTTACAACCTCCTGTCTGCTTATGGTTAGTATGGAATAGTCTATGTAGTGGATATATGTCCATGCCTATTTTAGTTGAAAAAAATTTCAAGTAAATGTATTTATAATGGGAAAAAAAATGGAGTTGGAAATGGAAAAGGAATATTCGTTTTGCATGTATCATGACATTATTTATAGTTGAACTTTCCATCTTACAATGAGCTAGATTCTTTTTATAAGATTCTCATCATATGAATGTGTTTGTTGATGTGCTAGTTTTCCAAGAAGAAAGACTTGCTAGATAGACTGTTGAAGTCTTCCTCAGCCATGAAAGATCTTCAAGAAAAGTAAGATTTAATGCTTTATTTTCTGAAAATCTTCCATGCTATGTTTAACCTAAGCTTTTGTTCATCATGGTGTAAACAAAACATTCTATTCTTGTGTAGGGAGTTTGAACAACGTGCCCTTGACAGACTTGTGAGAATGGCCTATGAGAAGTATATGGTAATCTTCTTAATGTTCAGTATTCTGTATCTCCCTCTTTTGTCTTTAATTTGGAATTAGCTCCCATGTTCCTTGTTTGAAAATATTGATATGACTTTGGTGGGGCATAACCAAGAGCTAAAATGACATAGTGAAAAAGGAAAAAGGAAAAAAGATGGACAAAAAAATAAAATAAAATAAAACTTTAGCAAAATTGATATTAGCAGCCCCTAAAGCTTCTTGTAACTACTCCAGTGAGGGCCAGGAAGCAGAGTAGGTGTAATGCTGGACCATACAGAACAAAGAAGAGGAAAATAGGAGATAGTAATGGTTTGAGCATCTAAATTCTTCAGGTCCATGTTTGTTAAGTACATAACATCAACAACTGGAAGGGTTTCCTAAAATTATCGACTAAGGATGATCTTATCAGTTTCCATTTGGTGTTTCTTTAGAGGGACAATATTGTTGACTACCTCCCCTCACCCCCCCCCCCCCCCCCCCCCCCCCACCCAAAAAAAAAAAAAAACCTCCTTGCTCTCTTCAAGATGAAAATCTCTACTGTTAAGAGAGACAGAGAGAGAGAAAGGGGGGGTTGTGTGGGGGGGGGGGGGGGGGGGGGGGCGCATCAATTAAATAATAAAAAAAGGATGGAGAAAGTGAAAAATGCAGTATATTCTAGGTCTCAAGGAACCCTTAAAGTTTAAACCTTGCTATTTAATATTCTGATTTATGATGGCTTTCCTGAATGACTTCTTTTAAGATTTGCTTCAAGTTTGATTGTCATTATAGACAACTATTATTGAAAACCATGTCCACTGAAATGGGTCAAGAACCTATGGTTTTTGTCCAAGTTGTTTCCTGTTTCTATTGTTGCTCTTAAGTGGATTTAAATCTAATAATGAGGAATCTTGGGCCAGTATACAAGTGTTAAGCAACTGGATTTTCTTTTTCTTTGTTATTCTTGATAAGATATGGAGCTAAGACCTATGGCCACATTGCCCCATCCTTAATGGTGTGTTTTTTAGAGGGATTTTAGGGAGGATGGAAAATTTAGAAGAGAAAAGTGGAGAGATAGCATTTTAAGTGGTTGTTTGGTTGGGAGGGGGGAGGGAAAATAAGTGGTGGGGCCCGGGTGTTTTCTCCCTGGGCCCACCGAAAAGTTTTCTCACCAAAATGGGGAGAAAACTAGAAGGGGAGAAAAGCTCAATTTGGGCTAACCAAAATGCCCATGTGCACAGTGCACATGGGCGTTGTTCTTGCCAAATTTTTTTTTTTTAGCTGCGTTCTTGCCTTTTTTTTTCTTTTTCTTCTTCTGGGCATGTTCTTGCCATTTGCTTTTTTTTTTTCTTCTGTTTTTTCTACTACTTTTTTTTTGGCTTTTCTTGTACCTCTTAGTAATTTTTTTTTTAATTTTTTGGTGCTCATCTTGCTTTGGCTTGTGCTATTTAAAAAAAAAAAAAAAATTGAAGTGTCCATACACAATTTTTTTAATAACAAATTTGTTACTTTTTTGTTTTATTTAATGGGGGACATAATTGTAAATTTATACCAAATTCATTTTCCATCCTCTCATTTTTCTTTTCAACCAAACAAATAAGTTTTCCATCTCTACTTTTCCATCCTCTCAATCAAACACAAATGAGAGAAAACTAAATCTCTTCTATCCTTCTACTTTTCTATCCTCTTCCCATTTTTTATCCTCCCACTTTTCCTCTCCTCTAACCAAACGGACCCTAAAAGTCCTAGTTACAAGGCCTACTGGATCATGGTGTATTGCTGGCAGTCTTGTTATAGTTAGACTTTTCTTAGACTCAATTAAGGAGTGGTACTTGTAAGTTGTAACAAATTTATGAGAAAACTGTATACGTCAACCAACTTGTGAAAAAAATTTGGCAGTTAAGGTCTGTAAACACATGCTTCTATGGAGGATTTCTTCTTTTGATTCTCTTTAGATATTTTGTTTGGGGGGTAAATAAAAAAAATCTAAAATCTTGCAAATTATAGGAATCGCTGTTTAGTTGCAAAGTTGTTATATCAAATGGAGAGTGTCTCTAAGTTTGCACCAACAGCTTTTGATCCAAAAATTCTGACCATGGTGGATGACTCTATTTAAGCGTGCTCCCTGTCTGCATTGACTTCAGTGTGTGTGTATTTCATTTGTATATTCATCTTGATTTTCATTATATGTTTTTCCTGCAATTTCTTTACTGTTTGCTTTCATGTGTTCTTTCTTTTCTTTCTTTTTTCAATTTAACATAATTCTGATTGAGGGCATCTAGATTGTCTTGGGAAATTATTTTTGCCTCATCTGATTATCATGTCTGAGGCTATCACATGGTGAAATGCTGCTGGAGTTCTATTTCTGAAAGTTTATTTGCATATGTGGTGGATTGGAATTTAATACAGTTGTTGTTTTATAGACATGCTGGGGTCCTCATGGCACTGGTGGGAAGAGTTCCAGTAACAAAGTGGCCAAGCATGCTGCGATGGCATTTGTTAAACGGACATTAGAACGATATCATCAATTTGAAGATACAGGAAAGAGTTGCTTCAGCGAGCCCTTATTTAAGGATATGTTTCTTTCTAGGTCTTCCAACCTTAATGGTGCACGTCCAGCTGATTCTACCACAGAGGGTGAATCAACCAAACCATATGCCTCCATCCGTTCTATGGAAGGTAGGTTTTCTGGTATTTTCTCTGTTGCCTTATGGGAGAAATAATTGTGATCTGCTTAATGTTCCACGTATCTTTGAACATTTATTTTTTACATCCAGTATGATCCCTTAGGAAAAGTTCTTTGTGGGGATTTGCAGCCTTCGGATTTATTCCGTCTTTTTTGTTGTGTTAGTGTGATGTGATTTAGTTGTGGACTGTTATCTTTTTTTTCTTTTGCAGGTTCCTTGAGTTCACAGAAAAGCCCTTCACCATTTAGTCAAAATGCGGACAACCATGATATTAACTCCTTGGATGTGCTTCCACCTGTGAATCACTTATCTGAACAAACTACTAGTAGAGAAGATACATGGTCAAATAGGGTGAAGAAGAGGGAATTATTGCTCGATGATGTCGGTGGTACTATAGGTACTTCAAGTTCCCCATCAGGCATTGGTAGTTCTCTATCAAGTAGTGCCAAAGGAAAGAGAAGTGAGAGGGACAGAGATGGAAAGGGACACAGCAGAGAGATCATATCTAGAAATGGGAATACTAAAATTGGTCGGCCAGCTTTACCCAATGTTAAGCTGGAAAGGAAATCTAAAACAAAGCCTAAGAAAACAACTCAGCTATCTGCGTCTGTAAATGGTCTTGTTGGCAAGATGTCAGAGCAACCTAAACCAGCGTTGCCTTCAGTATCAAAGTCAAATGAACTTACTAAGAGTGGCAATGTCAAGGCAAAAGATGAGTTTGGCATGGATGTATTAGATGACTCTGAGTCTCTTGATTTATCCCATCTACAGTTACCGGGAATGGATGTATTAGGCGTGCCTGATGATCTCGATGATCAGGAGCAGGATCTGGGTTCATGGCTGAACATTGATGAAGATGGTTTGCAAGATGATGACTTCATGGGCCTTGAAATTCCAATGGATGACCTTTCAGATTTAAATATGATAGTTTGAAGTTGCTTTCTTTGTATAGTCTTGTTCATTATACCATTGACAAACAAAACAAAGTTGCTGTTGTCAAGAAATGACCCGTTACAGGGATGGTCATTCGGCTGTCCGGTTCACAATTAGGTTATATAAATTCTTTTGTAGGCTCCTGCACAAGTTGATTTTCGAGTGAACCTTTCGGATGTTTTGGATTTTGCTCCTGTATTAAGTTGGTGACTTCGACTGTAAATTTTTGTTCAAGGTACAAGTTAGTATGTCCTAGAAATTATATCTTAGCAAACACTGTATCTGGCTGTAGCTGTCACAAAGGAGAGAACAACGCCTCTTGTACGGTTGTACATACATTTTATATTTCTAATAAAATCAGCTTTTTGTTCTATTATCTGCTGGCTGGCTTACTCAAATTTGAGGTATTTCCTTCTTTCCATGCCTTTCTGTTTATGATTCCTTATGGACAATTTGACCCTATTGTCTGTTACTGTTGATGCTGTGGTAATGCATTAATCTCATTCTAGGTTTTGTGCATCAAGGATTTTTCTTTGAGAAGGTAGAATTCATTAAGTAGTGATCTGAATATAATCAAGGTCCAAGTTTTCATCAAACAAATTGTTTTTTGCTCTTTTACTTAATACTTTGCTGTATTTTCAGGTTTCTGATTTTTTGTAATCTCTCAGGCTAGCAGATGGTAAGATCTTTCTTACCAATCTTTGTTCTGTTTTTATTCTTTGAAAGTCATACACTGTATATATGGACTGTTAATAAGCTATAATTTTGTGATATTATTTCTTAAGGGTAGATGGTCATGCTCAGTGGCAGGAAGTCACATATGCCATTTTAAATGATGATGACTTTAGGGATTTTATTTTTGAACTAAACCTCATGATGATTGCAGGGAGCATGGTCAGGAATTAGTCATCTACCTTGGATTTTCTTGGCAGGATTTATTTTTAACCTGGAATGATTTGCCAGGGTGTCCTTTTCCTAAGTCCTGATTAATTTGCACGCAGTTGTGAATGGCTGAGGTATGTCTTTTAACTTAAGCCCTGGCCTTTGGTTGACAGAATCAAGTTTTTCATTTGTTTTAATGATTTTATCCGTTTTTCCTTAAAAGATTCATTCTATGATTTAATTTTACACGAGGATGCCTTGGCACATGGCATTGATGCTCACGAGGCTAGCCTTTAGTGCTATAAATGAGGTGAGCTGAGCCCAGCCAAGTATTTAGAAAATTAAAAGTTCAAGATAGATTTTTTTTTTTTTTTTTGGAGCACAAGTTGAGTTTGAGCTCATCACTAAGCTATATTGCACATTAAAGTTTCATTCCTTTTTATTGTCGAACAAGTTTGAGCTTGTTTATGAGCTACTTGATTAACTTATTATTCTCAAATATATAGTAAATATATAGTAAACACCACGACTAAAATTTATTACCTTTTCACAAATCTATGCTAATAATTAATAACTAAATTAAAGTTGAAATTAAATTATTTGCAGAAATTAGATAATATTATTTTCGTTTAAAAACTTATGAAAATTAGATTCACCTACCATGTATTGTATTAAAAAAAAAAAACATTTTTTTTAAAAATTATATATTATTTTTACTACGAAATGGACTATTTATATTATCAACAAATTACAAATAATATTTTAATATCTTATGAACTTGTGTACAAACTTACACAATCCAATATTGAGTCTATATTAATGCAATTTATACATTTATACATATAAATATATAATATTCTTTTTTATTTGGGGAGATAATATTCTATATGTTTGAATTTAGTCTCATGAACACATTATTATATTTGAGCTTAGCTCATTTAATAGTCAAGTCGTTGAGCCTAAACCTAGGCTCAAGTTTGGCTGTTTAGTAAATAAATGAATGTAAAAAAACAAAAAAAGAAAAGAAAAAAAAGTTCTAATCGAGCTGAGCTTAGCACAGTTCATTTACAGGCCTTATATAGGTTGGCTCTTAAGCCTTGCCAATTGAAAACATAAATTTTCTTAGTCATTTCATAATTACAGTTTTATGTTGTTAATGCAGTTGAGATCTCAAAACCACTGCATGACACAGGATATTGAAGTATTTTACTCTGCTCTCATTTTCCATTTATGCTGGTAGGTAATTTTTGAAGTTTATAATGCAGTGCTGTATATCTGCCCCTTACCAAAATAAGTTGGCTTTTAAGCGATCAGATCAAATGCTTTATTTTTGTTGGTGTGCCTTAGGTCTGTGTCTCGTTTGTACAAGGACCCTATGTATGTCTCGGCTTGTTGGCTAAGGAAATATAAATTTGCTGCCTTCAATAAATTTTAGTAATTTATCAAATATGTTTTATAGATTGAGTTTTACCATGTAATGCCCAGGTGATCAAACAAATTCAAGAGTGCTGAATTTATGTGAAGATGGTAAAGGTAGTAATTTTGTTGTTTTGGTGTGGTGATAGGAATAGATTACCTCCACACGGATACATGTGCTCATCCTGCTTGTAGTTGATTGCGATTTATCAAGCAATGGGATATAGTTATAGTGATAAAGTATGGTGTATACTATAAAAGCTTTCACTTGCACAGATTAATGGTCTGTTTGGATTGAGGGGAAGGGAGGGGGAGTAGAGTAGATTTGGTCCAAAATTAGCCTATTTTTAGTCAACTCAACTCTACTCTCCTTCCTTCCTCCCTCCATCCAAACGGGCTCTAAGGGTGCTTGGGGTTTGTGGGGTGGTTAGTGGTTCTAGGCTCTAGCACCTCTTGCAGTGATTTTGCATTAACCCTGCCAGTTCTCTCCCCCTATAACTGGCCAAGACAAAAACAAAATCACTATCACTATCACTATATCAACAAACACGATGAAGTGAGCCAATTGCCTGATTGTGAAAATATTTTTGTGAACGCGTGTCAACAGGTCTTTTTGCTGCACGAACATGTGTCGTGCTTGGATATGTTGGCAGTTAGAACCAATTTCTTTAGCGTACTTTGTGTTAAAAAATGAGTAAGAGAAAGCATTTAGTGTCTATTTGGATCACATTTGCACGTTTGCGTTTTTGCCTTTTTTTTTTTTTTTTTTTTTTTTTTGACCAGCGCATCTTGCACTGTTCATTGGACATGAACATTGTATTAAAGCAAAATTACAGTGTTTTTAGCTGTGAATAGTAACCCATAAATTATTTTTTTTATTGTTTTCAGTAATAAATTTTCAGTTTTCAACAAAATAAGTGGTATTCAAACACACACTTAACATTAATAAAAGTCCACTTCTCAAAAAAAAAAAAAAAAATGTAAAACTCTAGCAGTGGTATTGCACTGATGCACTCTATGACGTGTCCATTTTGTCTTGGGTTCAAATATCACCTCTCTTGTCCTACATGTTTACCTAGCAAAATAAATGAAGAAATAGAATGAAGTAGAAATTGAATAAAAAATATCTCTGTGGTCACACCAACAAAGACGCAAATATTCAATTTTTCTTTTAACTACATGTGAAGCTATACCTATCAAAAAATACATATATATGTCAAGCTATAAATAAGTCAAATTAATGTGAGGGTTCGTGTAAGCAACACCAGCCCTTGTTCTCAAGGTGCTTTAAACAACCTAAAGAATACTCTCAAACTTATGTTTGTTTTTGTTTTGTTTCTCCTCGCTCACTTCTTCAAATGCTTTATTATCATCGTCCTTCGCAATTTGCATACTATTCCCATTTTTTTTTAAGTGGTATTTATTTGACCCAACCATGGTCCGGGCCAGGTTTGGACCAGCTTTGAGCCTCCACTATGTCATAAAATACTGGTTCGGACCTGGACTTTAAGAACAAGCTGGGCCTAGAACAATGATCAGGCCCAAACTACTCATAATCCAGGTTTAAAAAAAAAAAAAAAAAAAAAAAAAATGAAGAGGAGGAACATTTCATTGGTAAAAAGACTACAAAGAGTCACGAGATACAAAGAGAGCAACAGCTTCAGGATAGGATTCAATCAACACCTACCCATCTTGAAATATAGCCTTCAAGCTTAAATCAAGGATTAGTAGATCAAATACTCCATGTAATTTTCAATCTCTAATTGTAACTAGGAACCAAAGTCGTGTACTTTATATTAGATTTTATCTAGGACCAAAACTATGTAATTTCTTATGATCAATGTACATTCATTCTCAAATCAATAAAATGATGAATTTTTCAGTTGTAATTTTCTTATTTTTTCCAATAATTAAATAAATGACGAATTCATTGTAAAACCCTTAATCTAGGTGAGAAATGTAATCAATCGAACTTTCATTTTGAGAGGCACCAACGTGAACTTACCCATTCACATGGGTTTGGCCAAACCAATTAATTCAAAATAGGTCGGGAGCTCGGTCTCTCACAATAAGCTTCACACACTCTATGGTGATGAAACTTTTGGGACTTTGGGATGGACTTATTTTAACTCATAACCTCTACATCAGTATGATCTTTATTGAGATAAAAGTCAAATCTATAGTTAAGATGCTCACATCCCATAATGCCTTATTGTTCTTCACTTCTTATTACCCTTGTAGAGTTGTAGTGCTATTATATTTCATTGTAGGTTCCTACTCCATCTTTTTGTATTTTATTTCATACTAACTTTTTACAACTTTGCTACAATGAACTTTTAATAGTAAGAGTTCACTGTAGCAAGTCCTAGTTGTTTTTTTTTTTTGGGGAATAATTTGGTTTTTACTCTCTCTCTCTCTCTCTCTCTCTCTCTCTCTCTCGTCCCTCTCTCTCTTAATCTCGGACTCACTCCCTCTCTCACTTAATTAATATTGGACACTTTTTCTCTCTCGGATCTGCGTGGAGATTGGCATTTGTGGAGGAGGTTGTGGGTTGTGGTGGAGATCTGTGTTTGTGTTGGAGATCTTTGGGTTTGGGTCATGGTTGTGGTTAGGGCATGTGGTTTGTTCCGATTTGGGTCATAGTGATTGTGGATGGGTATGTGGCTATGTCACGTTAGTTGCGATTTGTTTCGATTTAGGTTTGGGTTACAGTGGTTCTGGGTATGGTAGTTGCTACGATAGTAAGTTTGCTAGGTTTTGTTCCAATATGGTGGTTTGTTGCTGGTGATGGTGGGTTTTTTGGGTTTTGTGGTTTCTGGCAATAATGGATTTGGTGGTTGTTGTGAAAGAGAAAGTGTTGGATGAGAGAGAGAGAGAGAGAGAGAGAGAGAGAGAGTAATTAAATTAATAGTATTGATGTGGAAAAATAAGAAATAGAATGTAGCGTGAGTTATAAAATAATGTGTGTTAAGATAGGTAAATAAGCATTTTAGGGTGTTAAAAACTTAAAATAAGGTTTTTTTTTTTTTTTTTCAAAATTATTATTTTGCAAACTCAAATATGAATGCTTATAACTCAAAAACAAAGATATCATAAAATGTCATATTAATAGATACTCTTAAAGTAATTGTTAATAAATTATTTAAAAAAAAATTTAACATCACTTTCTTAAAAAATATAAAAAGTTCAAAAAATTAATTATTTTTTTCTTTTTCTATAAAATTTTTAAATTTTTTTTTTAAATTAATAATGTAGGGATAAGGGTCCAAAATTGTATATTGGGCCTTGAGCCTTAGTCGAGGACGTCGGTTGGTCTGAGAGCGAATAAACGATTGTGGAGGTGTTAAGTTTAGAACCCATGAGCAGGTTGCAAACGGAAATGTTGGGAAAGGTAGTTCGAGGAGAAGTATCTCCTTGAATGAACGAGGCACAGATTAAATGTATATCCTGTCATTCAAAATGACCTTCCAGGAAGCCCCACTGATGGGGACATGCATTATGAACGTATTGGAAGGATGGGAGCTAGAAAATATCTAAGGAAAAGCTGCTGCCACCGCTTTGAATGTTCTGCAGCTAACTTTCTGGCCGCATTTATGTGGAGAAGATCCCTGAACATTGCTGCATTGGCTACCCCAACACACAAATGGCCTGAGTGGGTGTCCGATGGGACAATTACTCAAGTAGTAGCTTGGATGATCAGCAAGTGGAGGGCCAAAATTGTCTGAAAAGAGCTATATAATGTAAGAGACCCCAAGAGAAAAGAGGATCGAAAAATAGAGAGAGAAAAGACTGTAGCAATCAAAATTGTATTAGTAATCTGTTCAATTGATTCATATTAGAACTTATCTCCTCGGACCGTGCCAAGAGTGAATTTATTTGGATCAATCCTTCTTGCTTTTGTTTGATTATCTTTCAAACCCATTCTAGCCGTTGTCCAACTCATTATGACCTAGTTCTCTAACTCACTCTCTATAAATTTATTGTACTAGGCTCACTGGGCCAATATCCCTTTACCTTTTGGGCTTGGGCTCCAAAACGTGTCCCTACAATTAACGTTGTCTGTGGGAAGAACTTGTGTGATAGTGAGTGTAATGGTCAACTATGGTAGGATCAGGTCCTCATCAGCAAGAGTCCATGGGGTCCTAACGACAGGATGATTTCCTTAATCTTGAACGTAGGAGAGATCGAGAGGGTAGCGCGCATACTATGCATACAAGCGGAAGCCACTCTCGAGTTGGAAGTCACATATCTCAAGAGCAACATAACAGAGCCATGTAATTGGAGATTGACCAGTTAAAAAGGAAGTTGCATCATGCACGGCGAGAACAAACCCCCTCCAATTCTGATGTTTCCTCTGAGGGTGAAAAGGATGCCAGTTATAGGCGAAGGTTAAGAACTCCATCCAGCGAGTCTTTTTCCGACGATGAAGAACACCATCACAAACGTAGGTACAAGAGCCCGCCTTGCAGAGGCCTGGGAAATGACGCTATGAGCAAAGCATTAAACCAGATTTCCAAGTCGCCCTTCATGCACAAGATTGAAGGGGTAAGGCTTCCTTGGTGGTTCCATTAGCCAATGTTTACCATTTACAATGGTCGAACGGACCCTGTGGAGCATGTGAGCCACTTCAATCAGAGAATGACTGTCCATTCCAAAGATGAAGCTTTGATGTGCAAGGTGTTCCCATCCAGTTTGGGATCCGTGGCGATGAGATGGTTCGACGGCCTAAGGGCAAATTTCACAGTTTCCTTTAAGGAGCTCACCCGGGCATTTGGCTCTCATTTTATTACGTGTAGTAGGGTTCCTCGGGGCCCTTGGATTCCTTACTGTCCTTATCCATGCGAGAAGGGGAGACTCTGAAGACATACTCGGACAAATACTAGGAGATGTACAATGAGATAGATGGTGACTTTGATGATGTGGCTATCAGTACTTTTAAGGTTGGCCTCCCAACTGAGCACGGTTTAAGAAAATCTTTGACTGGTAAACCTGTCACCAGTGTGCGCCAACTCATGGACCAGATTGATAAGTATAAGAGGGTTGAGGAAGATCAGCAGCAGGGGAAAGAAAAGGCTAAGGTTATCCCTCAGGAGAAGAGGGATTTCAAGTCGGATCGGTATAATAGCAACCGACCTCGGAGAGACTTTGTTGGGCAACCGGGGCTTGCTAGTACTTAGGTGATTAATGCGGTGTTCCGAGAACCGGTGCACTAGGTTCTGGAGAAGATCAAGAATGAGTCGTTCTTCAAATGACCAAATAAGATGGCAGGAAACCCCATGAGGCGCAATCAGAGCCTTTATTGCCAATATCACCAGGACCAGGGACATACTACAGTAGACTGTAGAAATTTGTGGGACCATTTGGACCAGCTGGTTCGAGAAGGAAAGTTGAAGCAGCTTTTGCATCATTCTAGTGGCTAGGGGAGCCAGACAGGTTCGTAACCCTGAAGAGATGCTTCTTTAAGACCTCATTTAGGCACGATAAATGTCATCTTCGTTGCTCTAGGGAGGACCGGATCCTGTCCCTCCAAAGTAATGTCTGTCGCTCAGCTGTTCATCGAGGACTCTAATTTTGAGCCAAAGAGGGCTAAAGTGAGTATCCAACCAGCGTTAAGCTTTTCGGATGAAGATAAGGTTGGAACCATACAGCCCCACGATGATGCTTTGGTGGTCACGCTCAGGATTGGAGGATATGATGTGAAGAGGGTAATGGTGGATTAGGGTAGTGGTGCTGAGATCATGTACCCTGATTTGTACAAGGGGTTGAACTTGAGACCCGAGGATTTGACAGCCTACGATTCTCCGTTGGTGAGTTTTGATGGGAAGGTTGTCATTCCGAAAGGCCAGATTAGACTGCTCGTGTAGGCTGGCATAGAAGTTGTGGAGGTGGACTTCATTGTGATGGACGCTTATTCCCCCTATACGGCCATTGTGGCCAAACCCTGGCTTCATGCATTAGGAGCCGTCTCTTCTACTTTGCATCAGAAGGTGAAATATCCGTCGTGGTGTCAGATTGAAGAGATTGTTGGGAGTCAATCCATGATTAGGCAGTGCTTGGTGGCTGCCATTTTACATCAGCCCAAAGCTGAATCTTCGGCCTCTGTTGAGAGAGGCTTATAGTAATCAACAAATCTGGTGCCGCCTGTCAATAGAACGACCGAGGAGGCGAAATGTGAAGATTTGGAAAAAATTGTTGTAGGTGACGATCTGGAGAATTTTTTTCAGGTCGGGGTTCAGCTGCCTCCTCAGGAGAAGGAGGAGCTGATAGAATTTCTCAGAGGAAGCGCTAATGTGTTCGCATGGAATGTTTACGAGGCTCCGGGGGTGGATCCCAGCTTCATCTGTCATTATCTAAATGTTAATCCATCTGTCACTCCTAAAAAGCAACTACCTTAGTGCTTATCCAAGGAGCACTCTGATGCTGTCAAAGATGATGTGACAAAGCTTAAACAAGTTGGAGCCATTAAGGAAGTGTTTTACCCTGAATGACTGGCCAATACTGTGGTGGTAAAGAAGAAAAATAGGAACTGGCAAGTGTGCGTAGACTTTATAGACTTGAACAAAGCCTGTCCAAAAGACCCCTTCCCCATGTCTCGGATAGACCAATTGGTAGATGCAACAGTGGGCCATCCTCGGATGAGTTTCTTGGATGCCTTCTAGGGATACCATCAGATACCACTAGCCTCGGACGATCAGGAGAAGACAGCTTTTGTCACCCCTACTAAAAACTACCATTACAAGGTGATGCATTTCGGTCTAAAAAACGCGGGATCTACCTATCAGAGGATGATGACTAGGATGTTTGAGCCACAATTGGGCAAGAATATTGAGATCTACATAGATGACATGGTCCTGAAAAGTAAGGTGGCGTCCAAGCATGTAGGAGACCTCGGGAACATTTTTAAAATTTTGAGGAAACACAAGTTGTGCCTTAACGCTTCTAAGTGCTCTTTTAGTGTGGGATCAGGCAAGTTTTTGGGCTATATGGTCACTCATCGTAGAATTGAAGTCAATCCCGACCAGATTAAAGCAATTAACAACCTACAACCACCTCAGAATCCCAAGGAAGTCCAGAAGCTAACAGGAATGACTGCTGCCTTGAATCGGTTCATTTCTTAGTCAGCTGATAGATGCCGACCCTTCTTCCTGTTGATGAATAAATGGAAAAGATTTGAGTGGACTGAAGAGTGTGCCTTGGCTTTTCAACAACTCAAGGAATACCTCTCTCGGCCACCTATCATGTCCAGTTTTGAGGTGGATGAAGTCCTGTTTGCTTACATTGCCGTGACCCTTCATGCGGTAAGCTTGGTGTTGTTGCAGGTTGATGGTGGTGTGCAAAGGCCAGTTTATTATGTGATCAAGTCATTACATGAGGCCGAGGTCCATTATCTACCCTTGGAGTAGGCCATTTTGGCAATAGTGCATGCTACACGTAAACTCCCTCACTATTTTCAATCACACACAGTTGTTGTCCTGACCTAACTTCTGTTGAGGTCTCTACTGCAGAGTGCTGATTACACAGGGAGGATTGCCAAGTGGGGTACGATCCTAGGGGCTTTTGACATCAAGTACATGCCCCGTACCTCTGTCAAGGGTCAGGTCCTCGCAGACTTGGTGGCCGAGTTCACTAAATACCCATTGGAGAAAGTGGTAGAGACACAAGGCATGGATGGAAAATCAGTTGGCACAATCTCTCTATAAGAATCTTTATTCTAAAAGGTATATGTTGATGGTGCAGCGAATCAAAGGGGCTCTGGAGTGGAGTTAGTTCTGGTTTCTCCTGAAAAAATCACCATTGAAAAGTCATTAAGATTGAGCTTCTCGGTCACAAATAACGAAGCTGATTATGAGGCTTTACTGGAAGGAATGTCCATGGTTCAGAGAATGAGCGGAAAGGCAGTGGAGATGTTCTCAGACTCAAGATTGGTCGTAGGCCAAGTGAAGGGAGATTTAGAAGCAAGAAATGAGAGAATGCAAGGATACTTGAGTCAAGTTAAGCACTTGCAATCAGGGTTTGAATCTTTTAGCCTATTACACATCCTTAGAAGCGGAAACATACATGCCAATTCCCTAGCCATGCTTGCAACCTCCTCGGGGCAGAGCTTTTCTCGGGTCATCCTTGTAGAGGACTTGTGCAAACCCACATAGGTAAGAAGAGAGATGGTCTATGTTCACCAAGTTAGAATAGGGCCTAGCTAGATGGACCCCGTGGTACTATTCTTGAAGGAGGATATTCTACCCGAGGAGAAATTAGAGGCTAACAAGATACGGAGAAAGGCTCATTGGTTCTGGCTATTTAAGGACTAGAAATTGTACAAGCGCTCATTTTCTAGGCCATATCTACTCTGCATACACCCGAAGGCATCAGAACTACTCCTAGAGGAGTTACATGAAGGGATTTATGGAAGCCACAAAGGAGGCAGATCTTTGTCTCACAGAGCTATCACACAGGGCTATTGGTGGTTAAACATGCAAAAAGAAGCACAAGAATATGTGAAGAAGTGTGATCAATGCCAAAGATTTGCACCAAACTTACACCAACCAGGAGGAGTCCTTAATCCCTTGTCCAGCCCTTGGTCATTCGCTCAATGGGGCTTACACATTGTTGGTCCTTTCCCCAAGGCAGTAGGGAACAAGAGGTATTTGCTGGTTGGCACGGACTACTTCACTAAGTGGGTTGAAGCTAAGCCCTTAGCAAATATCAGGGACATGAATGCCAAGAAAATTGTTTAGAAAAATATTGTCACACGGTTTGGGGTCCCTCGTACCCTCATCTCGGACAATGGTCTTCAGTTTGATAGTAAATCTTTCAGGAGATACTGTTGTGACTTGAGAATTACGAATAGATGTTCTACTCCAGCTTATCCCCAAGGGAATGGACAAGCCAAGGCTGTTAACAAGGTCATAGTGAATGGACTCAATAAGAGGTTGGATGATGCGAAGGGAAAATGGGTGGAAGATCTGTCGCATGTTCTCTGGACGTACCGAACCATACCTCACAGATCAACAGGAAAGACCCCATTTTCAATGACTTATGGAGCCGAAGCGGTTATTCCTTTAGAGACCGACTTCCCAACGCTGATGACAAGTTCTTTCAATTCGAGCGATAACAATGGATTGCTAGAAAAGAACTTAGATTTTATTGAAGAAATGAGAGAAAATGCAATGGTCCAATTGGCATATTACCAACACAAGCTCAAGCAAGGTTATGATGCCAATGTGAAGCTGAGACTGTTAGTGCCTGGTGACTTGGTGTTGAGAAAGGTTCTAAGTACTGCAAAGAACCCAGCATGGGGAAAGTTGGGGCCCAACTGGGAGGGGCCATATCGCATCATCTCGGTGGCTGGTATAGGAGCATATTTCCTCGAAGACCTAGATGAACATGTAATACCACGCCCTTGGAATGTAAACAACTTGAAAAAAGGTATTATTATTAATGAAAGTTTCCTTTGTCATATGCTCATTTATTGTGTAAATACATCGTACTTCCCATTGTGATCTTTCTAAGTATTTAAACAGAACTTTAGTCATGCTTGGCTCCTCAGACCACATGCTTTGGGGAAATTGGCACTCTATGACATCTTTCTAAGTGTTTAAACAGAACCTTAGTCATACCTGACTCCTCAGACCACATGCTTTGGGGAAATTGGCACTCTATGACATCTTTCTAAGTGTTTAAACAGAACCTTAGTCATGCCTGACTCCTCGGACCACATGCTTTGGGGGAAATTAGCACTGTATGACACCTTCCTAAGTGTTAAATAGAAACTTAGTCATGCTTGGCCCCTCGGACCACGTGCTTTGGGGAAATTAACACTCTATGACATCCACTTATTTTCCTAAGTGTCAAACAGATCCCAGGTTATACCTAACTCCTCGGATCACTGACTTTGAGTAAATTAAAGTTTTTGGATTTTTATCTAAGTGTTGAGCAAAGTGAAGACTGCCTACCTTATTTATTTCTTACAAGGTACCTTATTCATCTTGCTTTTCAAAAAGGTCTAATCCTCGATATGAATGTTTGATAATTCTCTTTGTTGCTTGTACTTGTTCGATTTATTTAAATTATCAGTAATATATTACTATTATCCTTTATTAAAGAAAAAATAGCAGCAGTTCAGTGCAATTTGCAACATGGTTAAGCTTAAAAGCATATAAAGTAAGGGCACATAGAGTAAAAAGAAAAACCTTTTCATTGACTGAAAGAGAAAGTACATTATTTTCAATGGCAGAATGCCATCATAAAAAAAAAAAATAAAAAAAAAACTACAAAAGAAAATCTTAAGTGCTAAGCATTGGACTTTGGAGGAGGAGGGTCTTTTTTCTGGTCCGGCTGGGAGATAGGAACGTCCTTGGCCTTAGGATCAACCTCTTTAGTCTTGGCCTCGGTTTCCTTTCCCTTAGCTGCAGCTTTCTAGGCCTTGGTAGCATCTTTAGCCTCTGAGGGGGGCTTGGTCTCTTGCCCTTGCCTTTGTCTTTGGCCACCTCAGCCCTTTGGTCTTGATCACCAGCTTGGCTGGATCATTTCGAAGCCTCAAGAAGGGGGAGAGTAACCTGAGTAGTCAAAGGCTGCCCTGAAGACTCTGGGGTAAGGGCAGAGGGAGATGGGAGGGCAGCTGGGACTTCACGAATTTTTGGGTGGTAGTATACACTCCAGGTCGCCTTCACTCCGAGTTCGCAGGGACTCCTACAAGGTTAAGGGCCTCCTCCCATGTCACATTGCAGTAATCCTTGCATACCTCGGCTAGTTCCTCAGTGAGCCTGACTTGTGTTTCTTCCATGCCAAGGGCGTAGGATGCTTGCTTTTCAGCCTCTGCTGCCTCATTGGCCAACTGAGCTGCCTCCTTAGCCTTCTGCAGATCTGCCTTCAACTCCAACATAACTTGCCTTGAAGTGGCCAGCTCTATCTCGGTTTGATAATGCAACTTGCGCTGGTCCTCAGCTTGAGTCTGGGCATTTTTTAATCTTGCCTCAACACTCTTTCTTTCCCTTTCCTTAGCAGTTAGCTTGGAGAGCAGCTCATTGTTTTCCTCCTTCGCGGCCCCCAAGGCCTTTTCAGTCTCGAGGTGGAGGTGGATCTCGTTCTTAACATCGCTTCGGGCCTTCTTGACCTATTCCTTGGCCACAAAGACCTCCTGGGTGATCTGCACAAAAACAGTATAGCAACCCCATGTGAACAAAAGAGAAAAAACGTATTAGTACTTAAATAAATAAAAGTGTGTGGATGTGAACTTACCATGGAAAGGTTCCTTTTTAGGGATATAAAGAGGTCCGGCTGCCTCATCTTCCTCACAACGTCCATGTACTTGGGTAGAAGAAGTGGCTGCTCCAAGGCTTTAGCTATATGGGCAGAATGACCTCTTTGGAAATAACTGACAGAGGCGTTCCAAGGGATGGCAGCCCCATCCACCTCCAGCCGAGGAGACCAAGTACGGTGCTGAAGGCGCACCTCGACCCCAATTTGCTCCTCCCAGCTGTCCACAGAATTGGCCATCTTGTCCCTAGGGTCTCTAGCCACTTTCTGTTGTTTGGTACCCTTCTGAAGGGCCACCTCCCCTTCCTCAAGCTCTTGCACTAGTCTCTTCTTCTTTAGATTTGGATTAGCATGCAGTCCGAGGTCATTAGGGGGTAGAGGGGGAGGAGGGGGAAGAGTGGGAGGAACTTGGTACTTAGGGACTTCTTTTGAAGTTGACCCCTTGTTCTTTGAGTCCATGAGCTCTTTTAGGCCCTTGTTCCCTCGGTTTAATTTCATCTCGTCTTCCTCTTCTTTGGGGGTGCTGTCTGGACGGGCAATCACTAGAATCAGGGCGTGAACACCTGAGTGCCTATTAGGCTCATCCTCGGCGTCCGAGATGTGAACTACTTGAGCCCCTCGAGTCTCCTCTTCTTCAAAGTGAAATTTGTCTATCTCCTCCTCGAGTGATGAGCGTAAAGAGGCAATCTCCTCCCTTGGTGGTGGTGTTGCTTCAGGCAGAACCCATTGAAGTGGCAGTACGACTGGTGGAAGGTCTTCTTGGGCTAGAAAATTTGGGAGCGACATGTCAATCCGAGCCAGCCGCAGGTCACTTGCTCTTATGGCGTGGCCTATTTCTTGATATATCTCCGAGATGGGCTCGAAGTCCAAGATCAAGTGGACGGCTCGCAATTGCCTATCCTCACTTATAAAGATCTCGGACCTCAGCAAATAGTTGAGAGCTACAACGTTGGTTAGACTGAGCCTGGGCGCTACGTGCCTCTTGTCTGCAAAAATAGCCGAGGAGCAGAACATGGTTAGAAAGTTAAAATCATCATCAAAGAAAGCAAAACGAAAGAGAAATAATAACATAGTTAGGGTCAAAAGATCTAAATCTCTTGCTAAGGAACCTAACTCTAAGGTATCCCACCTGGCTCTCCCTCTCGGACAGGGAAGTGAAGGCCATTATGCCACGCTCCCGAAACTATCAGGTAGTCGTCTTTCATACCCTTATTAGATTTGGGGAGGCATGAGACGAGCCTAACGATAGGCGATCTGAACTTGAGGTAAAACCCCGCGTCAGCGAGTGAGTGGCACTCGTACATATGGACCACATCATACTAAGTGAGCCTGAAACCCAGATACTCGTTTAGAGCATTGACGCTACCTAAGACCCTAAAAAGGTTAGGTGCACACTGATGAGGACACAACCTATGGTTAATGAGGTAGTCTCAAGTTATTCTACCCATAGGAAGAGTCATTCCTCCTTCTATAAAAGCTATCATAGGAATGATGACTTCCCCCTCTTCTCTATGTGTTAGTAGTTGGTCTGGAGCACAATACCGCAGAGCAACTTCCTGTGGTATGTGATATCTGGCCTTAAAGGCCTTTATTTTTGCAGGGGAGTCTACAATGTGCTTAAACTTACCCATTTGGACAAACTACAAGGAAACGAATGAAGTTTCAAGGGAAAGAATATGAATTGGAAGGCCGAGAAGAAATGAACCTAGGAAAAGAAGAAACTTACGGAAATTAACACTTGTGGTGGATTTGATGCTTCTCAAAGGTTTAAATTTTAAAAGGAGAGGATCGAGAAATCTTGAAGGTTTAAGAAGAGTTGAAGATTTGAGAGTTGGGAGTCTCTGAAAAAGCTTGAGGACTTGTGAGATGAGGGAAAATGATTTCCCCGAGTCCCTTTTATAGGGGATGAAATTGAGTGGGAGTTATCCCGCTCAAAATTCAAGGAGAAATGTCAACCGTAGGATCTGCGTCTCACCGTTGGATGCGGGGAACAAAGCGTTGCCTAGAGCAATTAATGGCGCATCATGGGCTACGAAGCGTCAGTGACGGTTATGGGGTGCGCAAAACGTACTCCCACATGTGTAAACTTAAGAATTTAATGATCTTAACTCTTAACAAGTCAAAACCCCACTTTTTCTCCTTGGATAAGAGGGAAAAACCGGAGTTTTGAGGGGCTATTGTAGGGATAAGGACCCAAAATTGTATATTGGGCCTTGGGCCTTGGTTGAGGAGGTTGGTTGGTCCGAGAGCGAATAAACGGTTGTGGAGGTGTTAAGTTCAGAATCCTATGAGCAGGTTGCAAATAGAAAGGTTGGGAAAGGTAGTGCGAGGAGAAGTATCACCTCGGATGAACGAGACATAGATCAAATGTATATCTTGTCGTTCAAAGTGACCTTTCAGGAAGCCCCACTGATGGGGACATGCATTATGAACATACTGGAAGGATGAGAGCTAGGAAATATCTAAGGAAAAACTATTGTCACTGCATTGAATGTTCTGCAACTAACTTTCTGGTCGCATTTATGTGAAGAAGACCCCTGAGCAGTGTTGCATTGGCTACCCCAACGCATAAAGGGCCTCAATGGGTGTCCGATGGGACAAACACTCAAGTAGTAGCTTGGATGATTAGCAAGTGGAGGGCCAAGATTGTCTAAAAAGAGCTATATAATGTAAGAGACCCCAAGAGAAAAGAGGGTCCGAAAATAGAGAGAGAAAAGACTGTAGCAATCAAAATTGTATTAGTAATTTGTTCAATTGATTCATATTAGAACTTATCTCCTCGGACCATGCCGAGAGTGAATTTATTTGGATCAATCATTCTTGCTTTTGTTTGATTATCTTTTAAATCCATTCTAGCCATTGTCCAACTCATTATGGCCTAGCTCTCTAACCCACTTTCTATAAATTTATTGTACTGAGCTCACTGGGCCAATATCTCTTTACTTTTTGGGTTTTGGCTCCAAAATGTGTCCCTAGGAGTAACATTAACTTTTTCTATCATTAAAAATATTGTAAAATTTTGTTGTGAGCTGTGACTATACTTTTTAAGACCTCGATCTGTTGGATAATGTTTGGGTTAAGAAAACCATGCAAAAAGGTCGGTTGAACATGTGGCGAGAAACAAGAGGATTGAGGTTGGTGCAGGCTCTTTAGCATGCAAATTTGGGACTATCTGGCCTTTTGCCCTTAGTTTTTTTTTTTTATAGCAATTTGCCCCTGTTTGCAAACTATATAGGGGCGTGCCCCTGTTTCAATACTCGATTACTTTAAAATCGAGTTTCAATGAAATACTCGATTCATAAAAAATCAAGTTATGCCTAATCAAACTTAAAAAAAAAAAAAAAAAAAAAAAAATTGCATGGAACTCGAATTTCAGAAAATCGAGTTCCATGCAAAAAAATTTTTATAGCTGAGAGCCCTATAGTGGCGTTTTTATACCCTATAGTGATGTTTTAAAGTCCTATAGCGGCGTTTTCCTGCAAAAAATTTTTATAAGTGACCACCCCATACCAGGTTCAGAGAGCCCTATAGTGGCGTTTTTAAGTCCTATAGTGACGTTTTGAAGCCCTATAGCGGTGTTTTCCTGCAAATTTTTTTTTTAAGTGTGATCACCCATCAGGAAGTTCTATAGTGGCGTTTTTACCCTATAGTGACGTTTTTAAGCCCTATAGTGGCGTTTTTGAACTCGATTTCCATAAACTCAAGTTCCATGCATTTTTTTTTTTTGATCGGGCATAACTCGATTTTCTTCGAATCGAGTATTTCATAGAAACTCGATTTTAAGGTAATCGAGTATCGAAACAGGGGCATATTTTTATATAGTTTCAAAATAGAGACATATTGCTAATTTTTTAAAAAATTAAGGGCAAAAAGTCAGATAGTCCTGCAAATTTGTGAGGAAAAGAATCACAAAATATAGTTTTCTCTTACTTGGGAGGTTAATTTGTCAGTGCATGCATGTACCTAAATGATACACAACACAGGTGTTACAACAAGATCAAAAACAAACGATACACTTGTTCATCTCCCTTAAAACTCTCACTCTTACTTTATCACGTCACTTTGGTCACCGACTCCCTGAATTTCAAAACATGTTGACAGTGACTTTCGAATCTCTACCTGTCTTAGATATATTCTGCATTACATTTTAAAAAATGAAACATCTTTCATTAAAATAAAAAATAAAAAAATCAAACTATCTTGTAAGGTCTCCCCCATGTATACTATATAGTCTTTCATATATAATATTTGATATATTTTATGATTAATTCTACACAGATGTCACAACCTCATGACACACACGTAGGAGGTTGAATCTTCCATGAGAATTAATGCATCAGATTATTCTTGATTCATGTAATAAACCTGAAAAATAAGTATTAAATTTTAATCATGTAAGATGTACTAGTATAATTGATCTAAATATATATAAAATAAGAATAGCTGTGATTATCAATGGAATATACCTGTTTAGCTGATTTTTTTATTTTTTATTTTATTTTTTGACATTATGATGGAAGGAACCTCAAAGAAAAATAAAGCCAAATCTTTTATTGTATGTGCTTGTTAGATTTTTGACAATAAATAATTAATATGTAATATTTTAAATTCTTCAATTAAATTCAACCATATAATCTTAAAAAATATTAACCATATAAGACTATTATATCCATATAATTGTATCACATTAATCAATAAATAATATGATTAAATATAATTGGGGAACTAATTACTTAAATTATTTGCTCAAAGATTTTTTTTTTCTTTCTTTTAAAAGTCCAATTGTGCCAACAAAGGTTAACTACTTTATTTTTCTAACAAAGATATGGCTCTGCCTGTTGGACACGTGTATTATTATTATTATTTTTATTTTATTTTAATAGTCTAACGTAATCGTGAATTCGTGATTTGTATGATTTTAAAAAATAATAATATCTTTTAACAGAAAAAAGAAAAAAAATATCTTTAAAAAAAGAAAAAAGAAATAATCGTAATTTGTCTGTTTTATGAGAAGGATCCTCTTCTTGTCTTTGTCCACTTCTTTTTCATGCTTTAATATCAGTATTTTGAAACAGTAAGCAAAGGAACTCACACATCCATTCTTGCTTTGGTCTGTGTTTTCATTGTTTTTGGAAAGTATACATTGATAATGTTTCAGCAAATACTAGTATATTCTTGATACTTGATAGTTGAGTTGATACTGTTTTGAGAAACTCTAGAATGAGAGATCTCTAGAGATGTGAATGACAAAGTAGGTGGTGACTTGTTTTTTGTTTTTTTTGTTGCACTAAGAATAAAAGAAGGTGTTTTAGTTGAAACATGAAAGTAACTAAAATGGGTTGCCTCAAATTCAGGTAACTTATTTGGACCTGTGTTTTTTCAAGGCTTCACTATCTTATTTTGATTGTTTCTTTTCTTTTTCTTGGGTTTGTTAGATGCTGGGAAAAGTTTTTTCTAGGCTTCACTGTCTGATTAGGTTCACTTTTTTTTTTGTCTATGGATCAAAGGGTTGGTTGAAGCGGTAGAAAGAAACGATTTTGGATCATATTTATAGTCTTTTGTCTCCTTCTGGTTGATGGGGTTAAATAGAGAAGCGTCCAAAACTGGAAAGGTTTAATAGGGTCTGCAGGTATCTATTTCTAGCACGTAGTTTCAGTATATTCTTAGATTCTCACAAAATGGAAATTCAAATCCTTTTGTCTAACAATTTTTATTTCATTCATCCTTAGCTCCTTCACTTTGCTCAAGCATCTGGGTTTTTTTTTTTATCTCAGATTATAGTAAATTCCTTTATTTTCTTTTTGTTGAGTATAGGGATATTTCCAATCAAAGTCAATTAATACACACTGAAACCATCATATGTTTCACTGAATCCAACCTATATGAGAATAAAAGTGAAGTAGTTGAAGAATTGTAGTTTATGTGATTCTAGAGAGCTAGGAAAGTCCGAAGTTTTACTGTTACAAGGCAAAAGTGAATCATGAAGGAGATGTCTCCACCCATTTCCTTTCCATTTAGGCTAGATAATATGATCTGTAATGATTCATTGATAACAACCCACAAGGAAATCAATGGGCTCAAGTTTCTTGCAAACACAACCTTCTTGTTGTCAAAACCTACAACAAAGCCAAATCCATCTTATGAGTCAATTTCAGGTGGAAAAGAAGGTTGTGGTAGTAATATTCCACAAAGTAGAATTAGTATAGTATCACAATCTGCAGAAGTAGAGAACAGGAAAGCAGGAGGAACCACTGTGTCAAATTTCGTTACTAAAAATGGAGGTGATAAGATTGATCGGAGAAACCAGGAAGATGTGCTCATGTCATTAGATGGGAATAGTTCAGAGATAAGTACAACTGTGATGAATTTTGAGATTGTTGACAAGTCCAAATTGAAAGAATCAAATGTTGAGTTGGAGCATGCACAAGATCCTTTTGCAATGGTGTTGGATCTTGAGAGTAAGGAAGGCAGTGGATGTAATGGATCTGATCCAAAATTATTTACTGCTCCTTCTGAGCCTGGGGTGCTGCTGGAAAAGAAGATATGTAGAACAAGTAGCAAAAATATATTTGAACTGGATTCTCATCCCCTTTGGGGTTTCACATCCATTTGTGGAATGAGGCCACAGATGGAGGATGATGTTGCGGTTGTACCCCGATTCTTGCATATTCCTGCTAGAATGCTGTTGGATGAACATGTTCCTAATTGCATGAATCATCATTCAAGTCCTTTAACTGCCCATTTCTTTGGTGTCTATGATGGTCATGGCGGCTGTCAGGTATGGTTATGCCACTTTTCTTCTAATTTCTCATTAGATTATACATGTGTTC
The DNA here is from genome assembly GCA_019022515.1 of Quercus aquifolioides. NCBI lineage: Eukaryota > Viridiplantae > Streptophyta > Magnoliopsida > Fagales > Fagaceae > Quercus > Quercus aquifolioides. Next base: position 44,671,677 of record CM032327.1, read on the forward strand.
AAGTTTATTGATTTCATTGGAGGGGCTTTATTTTTATAGGTTGCAAATTATTGCCACGAACGTCTACATTTGGCTTTGACTGAGGAGATAGAAATTTCCAAAGCAAGCTTGTCCGATGGATGTACTGGGATTAGTTGTCAGGAGCTGTGGAAGAAAGCCTTCCTCAATTGTTTTGTCAAAGTTGATGAAGAGATTGGGGTAGTTCACCGTGGCAACAGTGGAAGCAACTCTGAGGCTAATCAAATACCTATTGCCCCTGAAACTGTTGGTTCTACTGCTGTGGTTGCCATTTTGTGTTCAACCCACCTAATAGTTGCAAATTGTGGGGATTCAAGAGCAGTTTTGTCTCGTGGAAAAGTGGTTATTCCATTGTCAGTAGATCACAAAGTAAGGCATGTCTTTGTAGTTTTACACTTGGTCACAGAAAGTCCCCCCCTGAGATATTTATCTTTCTAGTTACCTTTATGCTGTTTTCAGCCAAATAGAGATGATGAACTTGCAAGGATAGAAGCTGCAGGAGGCAAGGTCATAGAATGGGAAGGGTCCCGTGTTTTTGGTGTCCTTGCAATGTCCAGGTCCATTGGTATGCATCTTTGATCCTTGATCTCAGGAAAATGATCATCTCGTTTGAAATCGATCCATTTTATTGTTTAAATTAAATATTATAAATCTAAATATATATTTAGTGTCATGTCACATTCTCTATACTATTATATCAAAGAAATCAACTATAAATATCTCAGTTGTCTGATTATTTTTATGAGTTCAAAACTAGAAATAAACATGTAAGAGTGAATGACTGGCAAAAAAAGTATATGAACTAGCTGCAGAAAGCGAACAATGATCTTGTCACACCAAAGACAACCATATAGGGATCGCATTGTATACACATGCACGGCCACATACACATACTTAGTGTCAATATCATAATAACATCTTGTTGATGCCATAACATTGCTCAGTTTAACAAGAGTTCCTTTTCATGTAGGCTATTCCAGCATTTCTGAGCTGATAGCTTCCTATATTTTAGTTGCCACTAACACTGAAACTATTATTCATGCACAAGAACATTTGGTTTAAGTTATTAAATGAACTTCCCAATCAGAAAACCTCTAGAGATCCTTCTAATTTATATAGAGAACATGCTATACCATTTTGATTGAAATGTCCAAATTCCATGCTGATGAAGGTGATCAATCTGACTTCTGATTCGCTCTATTGTCCTCAGGTGATAATTACATGAAACCATGGGTCATTCCGGATCCAGAAGTGATGTTTGTTCCCCGGTCGAAGGAAGACGAATGCCTGGTTTTGGCCAGTGATGGTTTATGGGATGTCATGACAAACGAGGAGGTTTGTGATATTGCAAGAAAGCGGATCCTTGTGTGGCACAAAAAGCATGGTAATACCCTACCCGCAGAAAGGAATGATGGCGTTGATCCTGCAGCTCAAGCTGCAGCAGAGTACCTCTCAAGGCTTGCTCTCCAAAAGGGAAGTAAAGACAACATCACTGTCATAGTGGTAGACTTGAAAGCTCAAAGGAAGATTAAGAGAAAACTCTAATAGGAAGTTTCACCCATCTACTGGAATATTTGAGATATGAGATAATAGATCAATAATATGGTCCAGCACTTCAATTTTTACATGGGCTGATTGTGATACGATGGTATACTGAAAGTTGCAATACAGACTACAGAGTACATATTAATTAGATTTGTCATGCACCTCCTTCCTGAGCTGGTTTAGGTAATAAGTTAATAGCGAGTATTTGCAGTTTTTATTGTCATCTTGATATGAATATGTACTCGTACAGCCACATTGTTGTCCAGGCAGGGACTTAATTTGTAATTTAATTGCCCTATGTTTTAGTTTCCTCTTGCAGCAAGTAGGAAAATTGTCCAGGAATCAAATTCCACCACAATCTTTCCGAAACCCAAACCAAGTTAAGATTATCGAAATTCTGCTTGCACTAAGGTTTGTGCGAAAAGCTCAAAGAGAGTTCAACAAATAATGATCCCCCCAACACCCTAAAAAATAAAAAAAACCATCACATAAGAAGCATGGACACAGATATTGGTAACAGACAACAATTTTTGAAAAAATAGGACACGGACATAGTGGAACACATCTATTAAATAATTATTAAATATATTTATATTTATATTTTCTATATATTATTAAGCATTTATTTTTCATGTAGTGCCGTATATCAAATTAAGAGTAATAATGGATAATAAAGCAAATTCATAACTATTAAAGGATGTTTAGAAATTAGAATAAAAACAAATAATAAATATATTTAATAATTTTCAAATACGCTATTACTATCAGAGCATGGATGCTCCATTTGTTTTGTGAAATGGCATTCGATTCCTCTTGTTCTCATGTCCCGGCTATGTCTTTTATTTTATTTTTTTATTATTTAAATGACAAGGTTGAGACATGCATGCAGAAGTGTCTCAAATGTATCAAGTGTCTGACACGGGTACGACACCCTAAATAAAGTGTATGTGCTTCGTAGCCCACCACCAAACCAAAAGCTTGGGGAAGAGGCTATATATATATATATTTGTTTGCAAATGCACATTCATGAAAAAAAGTTACTAGAACATGTTGAAATTGCAATATTCAAACACCAAGTCTGATGCATTTGCAACTCTAGGCAGGCAACTAAACAAATCTTGGCAGGTTCCTCAAGGATAATTTCATACAATTATTATTTCTATAGGTTTAACAATAATTCCTATTCCTTGTATCATTGCACATACGCCGCCTTTCCTTGACAACATAAAACCCAACCTTATGATACATTTTCTCTTCAGATTCCGATTCTTCTGGATTGGGACACCCTGACCGCCAATCTTTAAAGATCTACCTTAGTGCTTGCCGGCATAAGCTCAAGAAACCACTTTATTTCAGTTGCACTGAATACTAAAAATCATTCACCATGTCTTCAAAACTTCTGGCAAGCTGTTCTTTCAAATCTCAGTTTCATATGATAGTATGCTTGCAAGTGGGAACTCTACCAAAGGTTAAATATAAACTTATTACAGAATAGCAAGAGATTTATGCTTTCAAGTTCAGCATTGAAAATCAAGACTTGGACATACGATACAAGTTTTATAGGGTTGCAAGTGGAGATCCCGCACTGGTGAAGTAAGATGAGAGATCGATGTCCAAGTCTTCATACATGGCAATGAAAGGGTGGGTCTGTGTTTCAAAACAGTAAAATAGCATCAGATTTATACTAAACAAACATCCTACTTTATTTGTTCAACATTAACTATAAAGCTGGAATAGAATTGCAGGGATTATCCATACCATAAGTTCATGTGCTGACGGTCTATCTTTTGGTTCTTTCTGTACACTAAAATAAACAAAAGATCCCCAGGATAGGGATATAACCTCATGAGATCAGAAGTTGCAAACATACAGGATAAAAATAAAACAACCAGATGTCAAATATGTTAGCCAACTATTGGTAGGTTACACACACACCCAATGGATCTTGAACCTATAATGAAGAATAATGAAGTCTATTCGACTCTTCATAACTTAAATACTTAAACAAGCAAAATTTAATCTTTACCATGCAGAAATAAATGAGCTGAATTCTTGAGAAAAGTGATCAGAAGGTGCAGAAGGTGGCGGTTTCTCAACAATAGCTTCCATGAGCTCATAAAAGTTAGCCCATCCTTCACTCTGCTCTGATGGTGAATATGGGAACTGGCCTGTTGCGCACTCAAGCAATACTAATCCCAAGCTCCAAATGTCACTTTTGGAGTTATATTTGCCTCCAACAATTCTCTCTGGCTATAAAACACATTGCACATAAACAACTGGTAAATGTCATACATAGCCAAATAGACACTTATTAACAGCTACCAAAAAGAAAACAGTGACAAACAAGAGATAAGTATGACATTTATAAGATTTATCAAATTACTCACAGACATATAGTTGTATGTGCCAAGAAAAGTATTAGCCTGGCCAGAAGTGCTATCCATTATTGCACTCACACCAAAGTCAGTAATCTTGACCTCCCCTCTATGATTTATCAACAAATTAGAAGGTTTTAGATCCCTGTGGATAATGTGTTTTTCATGATGAAGATACAGCAAACCCTTCAGCACCTGCATCAATGAATAAAAAGGAAGAACAGGAAAATAACATGCTTGAATTAATATTTGCTATAGCTAAAATTTCATATAAGTATATGATATTCAAATTTCCCACCTGCTTACAGATGGCAGCAAGATATGGCTCTGGAATTGTTTTGACCTTTTTCAGAAAATCTAATAGAGATCCACCATCCATGTACTCTAATATGATTGAAATGACACCATTATTATAGAAAGACTGGTAACAGACAACAACATACGGACATTGTGCTGACTGATTTATTTTCAATTCCTGAGCAATTAGCTTGCGATAAGACTCCTCGATATTCATTTGAATTACCTGGATACGGGAGAATTCATAAGAACTAATGTTAAAGCAAGGAGAGATATGTAAATAGTAAAATGTGAACAAATGTTAGTTGGATTGAATATCTGAAAGCTTAGAGATAAACAATTCTGCATGGAAGTAGCCTCTAATGCTGGTTGACAGGAATGTTGACTCACAAAGCCAGATAGCAACAAAAAGAAAAGAGTATCATTTGAGACATCAATTGACAGGATTTGTTAGTAGCGTCCTTTTTTTTGCTGACTTAATAGCACGATTTAAAACTTAACCTGTTAAAATTTAGAGGTAAACTAAATAGCTCTTTTAAGGACTATAAGAACTATCAAATTGTTTCCCTTAAATTCTGATAAAATAATCACTGATATCTTTTAAAAAGCAATCCAAATGGATTACATCAGGTGGTAGAAACATATAGAAGCTCTCAACCTCACTCATCTTGAAAATGTGGTTTTAAATGTCAAAATGTAATAAGAAGTGAAGGAGGATATTTTGACTCCAAAATAAGAGGATGAATGATGTAAGGACCAGTGTCAGATAATGACTGAAATAGATATAGCTTCAAGAACTCTTTGATCTATCTTCTACTCCCAACTAAACAAGGTTTTTAAGTTAGGATCTGGCTTTTGTCCAGTGGCCAGTGCCACTGGACACGTTGGATTGCGGACACGTGTCCAAGCCTAGACACGTGTCTGTATCCTGACGGGTCCAGTGGCCACTGGCCACTGGACAGAAGCTGAACCCTTTAAGTTATTGATGCCCAACGCCATAGCTGCGATAATGCTCAATATGTAATCTTGTGAAGATGAGACATGTAAAACTATGACAGTTGTATTGCTACTGCTTGAAATTAGAACTAGAGGAAAACAATAAGGACACTGACTTTGTTAAAGCACATTAGAAGATAAATGACTAAATTTTTTTAAAAAGAATGAAGTAAGAAAATGCATGATTAATGTAAAATAGTGTTAAATTTTGCACTACCTTCAATGCAAAAAACTGGCCAGTCCATTTGTGTTGCACCAATTGCACAATTCCTCCATTTCCTTTTCCAATGACTTTAATTGTGTCTAGATCCGCTAAACTCAACTGGTCGTCTGATGGCTTGATAGGGGGTGGCTGAACACATAGGCATACACATAAAACAAATTACAAGGTATTCTTGAAAAAAACATAGAGAAGTCGGAACATAGTCAAGATGATAAAACCTATCATGGAGGAAATTCCTCAGGGCATAACATATTTTAAATCCATCATTTGACAAATTAGAAATGCAGATAAAATTTCAATAAATGAGTAAATGACATTCGGTGGGTGGATCTCATTTTTCTTTAGCCCAATAGTCAGATTACTAAGTATATTCCGAAGCAAGCCATGATCAATTTCTTTCTAACCAAGTGGGGTATCACAAAAACCAAAGCATACCAATTCTTTGAGGCAACTAGGCAAGCTATAGCTCACCTGGTCCCCTTTGAAGACAAGACAATGTAAGGTTCAGTTTTATATGAAAATTTTGTAACTTTCCACAAATCAGAATGAGCCAAAAACAATCAGCCTTTCATTATAAAGCTTCAAGCTATCACAAACTAATATAACCATGGATTCAACAGGGGTATTAGTGCTTTGTGAAGGTTTTGAATATTCAACTAACAACTTCTCACCGGAGAGGGGCACAACAAGCTTTGAGAAGCCAGTGTTAAAGTCTTCAGCATTTTTATAATCACTTAACTTGGCTTCCCAACTTAAATTAAACAAAAAAGAATGAAAATTCAATTAAAGCCTGTAATTTTAACTATTTGGGAACCAATAAACCAAAACCCCTCAATGCTCCTAACACTGCAAACTTCAAGATACAAATTTTTTTTGCTGATTTGAACATAGAGAAGCTAAAATTCAGAGAAACAAAATATAAATAATTTAAAACACCGATCTAAACCAGATGACCCAGTTGTTCTCAATTGAAAGCTTATAAAAATTTCTTCAAATTAAGTACTTCCAGAAACCCAAATTGAAAATTTGAAATATGTACGAATCTTACAGCTTCAACTTCGCTTTGAGTAACAATTCGAACCCCATCTCTATTCACCAGTAGATCGTCAACCATAAACGTTCCGCTTTGAGTCCTACCAATTTTCCACAACCCCAATTACTCAAAAAAAAAAAAAAAAAAAAAACTTTATAAAGTGGAAGAGAGAGAGAGAGAGAGAGTTACAGGAACTTGGAGAAGGAAATCTCATCAGGAGGAGGGAGAGAAAGCTTGAGGTTAGGGATTAAGCTTCCCTTCTTCATTTCTATCTCTGCCTTTGCTTTCTTCTACTTCCAACTTTTGTGGTGCAGAGCAAAACAGAGCAGAAGAAGAAGAGTGAGGGTTTGTGAGAGAGAGCCTTATAATGTGAGAGAGTTCTGAGAGAATTAATTAAAAAAAAAATATAGTCTTGGAGTTGGGATAGTACGAAGTCTATATAAAAAGTATTGGCTGGCAGTCACCAGTCACCACCAACATGGCAACACCATTAACACCTATGAAACCAGCAAGAAAAGCAAAGAAAATAAACACACTGACTTTACTTCCGCTTACTTTTCTTCTCACTATTGTGTATTTGTATTTGTATATATTGTTGTTTTGTTTACCTTTACCTGCGCCTCCTTTTTTTTCTACTTCCACTTTTTTTTTTTTTTTCCAAAGTCTTTCTTTCTTTCTTTTCCTCCTTTTCTTGTCCTCTAATCCACTCACGACACATTGCATGTTAGATTAGTAGATTACCCAAATATGCAAAATGGAATTCCTACTACTTCACGTGAAAATTCAAAGACTTGGACCAAAAATTTTATGAGTCTGTCTTATAATAAGCATAGATTAAGGTTGAGCTTTTTTTTTTTGGTATTACCGACTTTTAATGCAGTGGAATCTGTTTGATTTTTTTCTTTATTTATGCAATCAAGCATCCATTAACAAATCATATGTTTTAGGGGAAATAAAAAATGAATTGAAAGTCATGTATCCCATTATTCACATCTTATTCCTTGCATTTAATAGTGATCACATCATTTAAAACTATAATAACATGACTTTTAGATTCTATTCATTCTTTAGATAGACTTTTAAATTTATAATTTTTTTTAGAACAAGACTCATAATAATTAACCTAAACCATAAAAGGAATTCATTTATTTTATGTATCTAAGTAAGTAGTTGACACTCAAAATTTTGGGGCTAAAGTTTGGTAATTGTTTGTTTTCAACGAAATACATGATGTCACATCATTTAAAATTTTAAATGATGTAGCATTATATTCATCTTTAAAATTTGTAATATTAATCTAAATCATGAAATAGAGACAATTCCTTGCCTAAATAAGCAAATGTTGGCTTCTTGAATTTCCTTTTAGGCAAAACTATATTGTCAATTCTAAAATTTGGATAAGTACAATTTTTTCTTTTCTCTTTTTGAGAAACAAATTCATACACAAGAGAGATGGAATGAGGTTTTGACACAAATGCACAGCTCAATCAAGTACTATCTTAATCCCTGAAAAAAAAAAAAAAAAAAAAAAAAAAAAGAAGAAGAAGAAGAAGAAGAAGAAGAAGTTTACAACAGTATGTTTTGGAGAGAATGTTTGCTTATTTACGCTAACCAAAAATACATACATTTGCAAAAATTTTAGTACAAAAAAATAAGTTTTCAAATTTCAAGAACTAAAATAAAACCTAACCCAATATTAAGGACCAATCATATATTTCACATATTCTTTTTTAAATAATAAATCCATTTTTCTTCACTGTATTAGTAGTTATATGGGTAATTTAATTTAATTGTAGAAGGTGACTCTTATTTTATTTTTATATGTTTTTTATTTAGATAATTTATTTCAAAATGTTCTGTAGTATATATTTTATCATTTTATTTATTATTATTATTTTGTTAGGTTAAAAGAGGATATCACCAAATTATTTTCCCTTGGTAATTGTATAATATTGTATAATAGAATGGATATGTGTGACTTTCAAAATCATGAAAATTGATATTGAGGATGCAATTTGATCAAGAGCTAAATTCAATATGTGAACACCTGCACCAAAAAAAAAAAAAAAAAAATCGTTCAAGTTAAGGCGAGAGAATCCTCTTATGCTTAAGTTAGTAACAAACTTGAGGGCAACAGAATATCTCAAAAGTTAAGAATGTGTTCGAATAATTTAAGGTTAGAGAAAATTCTTAAGTATTTTCGAAGTATGGAGAAATTGTGCTCTCTTCACTCAAATTTATGGTGGACCCCACCATAAATGTGAGAAAAAGAAACATTATTCTCTATGTTCCAGGACTACTTAAGAATTACTTATGATTTAGTGATATAGTTATTTATATCGCAGTTGGAGACTGAATTATTCCAAGATTCTTGAGATTCAAAGACCATCTTCTTTATTTCAGAAGTTATCCCTTAGGAGGGATTCACAAACATAAAATTTGGAACTAATAAGGGTACGTTTGGTACATTGAATAGGAATTACAACAAGAATTGTAATATTTATTACTAGGAATAAAATGTGTTGTAATGTAATAACTAAATTTATTCATTAGTTTAGTTGTGAGTTATAACATTAGATTCAACTTAACATTTATTTTAGGAAATTTTTTACTCATACAATTATATTTCCTTTAAAATTATTATTTTTAAATTTAAGAGAGATATGTGTTATTTTTTATAATTTTTTATTTTTATAATTGTTGGATATATATGGAAAGTTTGTTTACCCAATATAGTAAGGTTTGAAATTATTGCACTTATTAAGGAATAGCTAATACAACATTTTAAAAATGAATAATTATTTTTCATTTTGAAAAATAGATATTCATAAGGAATGATTATTCCTTATAATAAAAGCATAACCAAACTAAAGAATAACTAAATTATAGGAATAACTATTACATTTTAGCGTCTATTACAGTTTACCAAACATGCCTTAAAGATATGCATAAACCTTTCATTTATTTATTTTTTTTGGTGTGGAGATTTGACCTTAATGAAATTGGCAAGTCCTAAGCCGTTAAGATGTTGTGGCCAAGCTGGTAAAAACCATTAATCCGAGCTTCCACGTCAGTCTCCAACTGCCATGTCATAAACCTTCTCCACCATATATTAAATATGATAATAGTGGAGGGTTGTGGATGATTTTGTGTGTGTGAAATTGTGAATGGATACATTATTTTAAAATATTAAAGCGAACATATTATCTGGTGTATTGTTGGGAATTGGGATTGTGTGTGTTGAAAATGTATTTTATTATTAAAAATAATGTCCTTGTGTTTAAAATTTATTTTAAATAGTAATGTGAACACATTATCTGGTGTATGGTTTTTGAGCGTGGGATTGGTGTTGAAAGTTTTATTTATTTATTTATTATAAAAACTAATGTTCTTGTTATTTTATATTATCGGGGAGAAGTGTGGTTCAATAAGATTTTTATTCAGCAAAATATATATATATATATATATATATATATATATATTATCGGGGAGAAGTGTTTTATTCTAGAAAGGTGAAGCAAAAAAAAAGCTTTACACTATTTTTATTTCCTATTGTTATTTTATTTTTGTGTGAATATATTAATTTTGTATACTCTGATGTAATACTAATAGGCTTGAGCCTCGGACTTGACCATCTAGGTCACTCAGAAATTTCTCAGATCGTGACAGGGCTTCGTTCACACTGGGATTAGATTGTTTGGTTAGAAAATTTAGCAACTTCCCATATGAACATGGCGCACGTGTTTTTGAGTTTGACTAGTATTTATATCTATTTGAATTTTTCTCTCAAAAAAAAAAAAAAATCTATTTGAATTTCATAACATAAAATCCCTTCCGCTCAATACATAAATTTACGTCATTGAATCAAACGTATGGAGCGGACCACGAGAAAGGAAACAAAGGAAGGTGACGAACATTATTTCGAGATGCACTCAACATGTATTAGTTTGTGTTAAACAATGTTAGATATACTTCCATAAAAAAAACAAAACAAAACAATGTTGGATAGACATTGCATCAATGATCAATTATGGAAATTGATGCGATGCTTTTCCAAAGTCCAAACTATGCTTTTCTTTTTTCCACACTTGTCATTTCATGGTTCTCTTAATTTTTAGGCATACATTGACCGTAAGAAATTTATTTGCTAAACTATACTTTTAGTTCTTAATGTGTGAGTTGGTTGGATTTTAAACCCTTGTTAATCAGGTTCTAAGTACAAGTAGTTTCTTAATCATGTTATGAATGGTCCTTGGTTAATGAAATCAATCACTAATATTGCGTAATCCAGGGTGTAGCCAGGAATTATTACTTGGGTGGACTGATTTGTAGTAGCAATATACTAAATATAATAGATTGCAAGGTAGACAATAGATTGCATGATTTGAAGGTGAATATTATGACCAATTTGAATGTGATTTAAACCACAAAGCTTGAAAACTATGACAATGATTATCCGGTTCTTTGTATGGATACTCTATATCTTTAGAGGTTGATATGGACCGACTATGAGATAAGCACATCAGATTTCCTTTTGTTTGTTGACAGAGAATTTATATATTTATTCACATGATCCTAGATCACAGTTTATCTCCTCGGATTGAATTCTTGAACATTTGGAGGGACGCTCATCTGCCATTTGAAGTATTAATAGTTGTTTCAAGTGTCCTAAGTTCTAAATGATTAATATTTTTTTCCTTAAAGAATGCATCAATTGTTTGTCGTTTGCTCATTATTTAGAACTTAATTTCAAATCCAATTCAAAAAATCATAAACTAACTGGGAAGAAAGATATAATAAATTATCATATAAAATTTATTCTTGCATGAAATATAAAATACACCATTAATTAAATAATGACCCTTTAGGATAAAAAATTAAATAAACAAAAGTATAAACATACAACTTAACCAAATAAATTAGCAACACCCCACTACCTTGCATGTTGTTTTGGGCCCATTTTTGTTTTATTTCAGTACAATAATAGATGTCTATTGGAACTTTTTTTTTGGCTGAAAAGATGTCTATTGGACTAAAGAAATCAAAGAAGTTTTGGAATAATTTTTTGGGGTGGGGAGTGGCGGCGGGGCAGATAATTATATTAGGAAGGGCCCATGTCATTTTTCTGCCCCCTCAAAGGAGCCATGTGGCTCTACCCCTGCAAATAAAAATAGTGGATATAAAGAACATGGCACTATGGTGACCCAGGGGAAACTAATGGAAAAATAATGATAGAAAACCACCAGGAGGGTTAGAGTATTTACAGTTGGAAATCTCATCCTATCCTATTTTACCATCTCAAAAAATTACTTTATCAATTATAACATACCATTCTTCAATACACCCAACATTCCAAAATTCGATTTCTTTCCCTAGTTTATTTAAATATTCTTTTATTTTTTTATTTTTTTACTATTTCTCTCTCTCTCTTTTCCTTTTTGTCTCTATCCCTTAACCTCTGGCACAAGAACAGATAAGGAAAAAAAAAAAACATCCAGTCTCTTTGGGTCTAAAATATCACCACCACCGTAGTAAAACCACTGTCACTCACATCCCAGCAAACCCACCACGCCACTAGCTAGCAACCACCACCACAACCACAATAGCCACCACCACGCCAGTATATGGAAAGGAGATGCTCTTTCTAGGAAACCAAACAGTTCACAAACAACAAAAAAACCCAGAACCTTCTCTTATTTTCTTTCATCTTCACACCAAACAAAAACAGAACACAATCCAAGAGTTTCAAACCCAAAAAAAAGAAAAAAAAAAGAATCAAACATGCAAAAGAAACCCACCGATGCTTCGTCGGAATCACCATCGGAGCCATTGGAGCTTCGATTCAAACCCATCGGAGCCCTCACGCCGATCCAAACCCAGACCACTGACCCACCGTCGTCAAAACCCACGATCTCCATCGTTGTCAAAACCCACACCTCCAAAGAAACCCATCACCGATGCTCGTCGGAATCACTATCGGAGCAATCAGAGCTCCGATTCAAACCCATTGGAGCCATCAGAGCCCTCACACCGAGCCATCGGAGCCATCCGATTCCACCGTTAAGGAAGCCACGGGGTCTTGGTCTGAAGAGAGTAGAGAGCAGAGGAGAAAGAGAGAAGGAAGAGAGAGAAAGAAAGAGAAATAATGAGAAAGAGAGAGAAATTCCCGGGTTAATAAACAGGGGAGAGAGTATTAAAAAATTATTATTTTTTATAACATTAAGCTACAGTACCATCTTACAAATAAGATGGTACTGTAGCAATATCTCAAAAAAATTTGGCATTCCCAAGTTTGGCCTTCCAGTTGCTGAGCATTTATTGGCCTTGTATGCCAAATGTATCTTACATTTGGCATATGAGAAGCCCACTGCTGATGCTCTTAGGCCTAAAAACCCCAAGACAAAACTAAATCCACAGACTGAATAGAAATTTGATAATACCAAATAACTCTATTCATAGTAAAATTTACTATAGTTGCCCAAATTAGCTCCAAGACCACAAATTTCTTCAATTATGGAGATATTGCACACGAATCTCAGTCAACTTTAAGTACCCAGTTGAAGATTTTGGTCTATTACTGGTGTTCTGGAATATGCAGCAACTTTAAACACTTCGAATCTAAATATGCTTCAAGCTTAGATCACTAGTAGCGGATTTTGAGAGCGGGTGGCACAACAACCTTAAGATGTTCTCTCTAGAAGTCTCCAAAATTCTTTGGCATGTCCACTGGGGTTTTCTTTTTATACCATAGGCTAAAAAGAACTAAGCCCTTGTGACAAGAATTCGATCTTTCATTGTTCAACCAATCCACTTAAGCTCGATCTATTGAAAAGCTGCAAGTTGTCCGTTCAATCGATTGAATAGCTATTGAAAGTTGTCAAAATGTTGAAACTTGCACAATGACTTGTAGATTTTGGGTAGATGTCTTGATAGTGAACAAAATGCTTCTAAAACTGCATACAAGACTCGTTTGCTCATGATTTGCCAACCTAATGTCTGAGACTCTAGACTCAACATAGTTATTTTAATTTTGGCTTGTTTATGTTTAAGAATTTTGACCCTTCATATTTGATTTCATTTTCATATTGGATATGTCATCCATTTCTATTAGTAATATGATTGTTAATTGTCAGATAAATGTTGTCCATTGAAACATGTCACTTATATAAGTTTTTATTTTTACTTGTAACTAATCATTAAGTGTTAGATAAGTGTTGTCCATTTAGACACACTATCCATATAAGTCTTATTCTAATAATAAATTGACCTTTAAGTACTAGATAAGTAATGTCCAATAAGATACATTACCCTTATAATGTTAGGTGTCATCAAATTATTAACAGAAATTAATGACATGACTAATATGAATCTAGAATAAAACATAAATGATTAGAATAAAAAAAACTCAAAATTTTAAGGAATAAAATGATACTTTAGTCAACTTTTCTTTCCTCGTGCTATATGAATAGTATCAAGTATCAACTTTAAAAACATAAAAGTTGTTTCCACCATGTTCAATTGTCTATGTTCATTCAAAGAAAATACCAATTGATCTTATTTATTAATTTGCTCAAAAGGGAAAAAGAAAGGGACCCATGAAGAAGTGACAATCGTGAGAAGTGCAATCTGTGCCTGTGGTCATTAAAAATACGACTACAGAATACAGACTCATTTTTTGCATATAGATTTTAGACAGATATAAACCAGGAGGCAGAGAATTTAGTACCAAACTACCAATGTACCATGCAGTCTTGTTTTCTCTCTCTCTCTTCTTTGCTTTTGGGTTGGCAAAAGGCGAGCATTGTATCTCCAGCTATCAGAAAATACCGCAATAGTGGAAGTGGAAAATCCAGTTTGTCACCAGTGGATGGTTGGTAGGCTTGTGAAATTTCTAGGTGATTTTCCTCATCTTTATATTTTACCTATAAAATTACAATTGTCAAATTTGTAGTTTGGATTAGCTTATTTTCACTCAAAGAGAATGGCGCACTCTTAAAAGAATTACAATTTTTTTTTAGGATAATTGTATGTTTACATTCTCAAATTTTAAAACTTTAGAGTGTAAAATTTAAATACCCTCAAATTTTAAGGAATAAAATCCAAACACCCCTAAAATTTAGAAGGTAAAATCCAAATTTTGAAACATTATAGTGTAAAATCCAAACACCCCCAAACTTTATGGGGTAAAATCTAAATTCTGAAACTTTAAGATGTAAAATTCAAACACTCCCAAACTTTAAGGGTGTAATTTGTAATATACCATTTTTTTAATATTAGAGTGAAATGTTTAATAGAATCGTAATAAGGATTCCAATGAACATAAACATTAGATGTTCAAGGTCTCACTAGTTAGAAATCTACAATATTCTTGCTCACTAGGCCAAAGGCCAATCGGTCGGGTTGGTCGGAGGTACGCTGACGGTCTAGTTAGTAAAGAAGTTAACAAAGTAAGGTCAAAGAAAATGACAAGGTGTTGAGATGATGGAATGTATATATTTCTCTTTGGAGTTTATATAAGTTCTTTCAGTTGCAGTAGGTATGTAATTCCCCATATTGTTATGTGGTAAATCTGACATCATGTTATCCCTTCATGATGCTTAAGAGAAACTAAGCGATGGGCACCTTCCCTATGGTTGCAAGGGGGAAGGCTCTATCACCTTGCATTTAATATAATTGGCGGTAGATGAGCCATAATACATGTAGGATTTGAAGGAAGATATTTAAACTTTGTTTGTTTTACTATAAAATGTTTTCAAATGTAAAATATAAAAATTTTCAAATACAAACCACCAAAACTGACAACTTAGTCGCAAGAGTTGCAAGTCCGGCAGCCGGATTGCCAACACTGGCTATCGGACTATCGATTGCGATCACCAAACCACTAGATCTGGTAACCTAACCAGCAAATGGGTGAAAGAGCCATTTTGTATTTTTGTAAAATGTTTTACTAAGTTTTTAAAAGTAAAAAGTTTTATAACATTTTATAAAATATTTTTCAACCAACGAAAAACATTTTCAAGTTTAATCAGATTTTACAATCAAACAAACATGGTAAATTGCGGAATGTTTTCTGTAAAACATTTTACAGCGAAACAAATACAACATTAGTTTCCTTAGATTGGTTGGATGAGGGAAGAGAGAATAGATTAATTTGGAGCGAAATTTTTTTGTGGGGCCCAGCATTTTACTATTAGCCCAAATTAGGTGAAAAGAGAGGGAAAGGAAAAGAGACATGTCAAAACTTTTTACTTATATTATGAAATTACTAAAATGCTCCTCATAAGTTAAAAGTATTTTACTATTTAAATTTAAGGGGCACAAATGTAAAAACACACATTTTTCTTTCCCTTCTATTTGTAAACCAAACAAAAATATTGATAAATATTGAAGTTCATAAAAAATAAAAGAACAAAAATATTGATTATTTCTCACTTCCTTTCCTTCCTAATTATCCTAACACCCCAAAAGAAAAACTTTTCTTTCCCCTTTTCCTTTCTCTTTCCCCTAGCTTCCTATTTTTATTTTTTTGTGGAGCCCAACATTTGCTGTCAGCCCATATTGGGTGGAAAGAGAGGTAAAGGAAGAGAGGCATGTCAAAACTTTTGACTTTTATATTATGAAATTACTAAAAGTATTTTACTACTTAATTTTTCAAGGGGCACAAATGTAAAAAGACACATTTTGCCCCTTAAATATTGAAGTTCATCAATTTTTTTTTTTTTTGATTATTTCTTACTTCCTTTCCTTCCTAATTACCCTAACAACCCAAAAGGAAAACTTTCCTTTCCCCTTTTCCTTTCTCTTTCCCTTACCTTCCTCTTTTCCTTTCTCTTTCCTTCCCTCAACTACAACAAACATATAGTCTAACACTACATACAAATGACTAAATTTTGCTTGTCATTTGTATTAGAAGAAAAATAATAGTTAGCAGCTGGACCCTCCGACTTGACCACCAAAGTCAGTCAGCAACTTCCTAGATCGTGAGAGGTCTTCGTTCACACTTGGGTTTTGTTTGATGAGAAATTGTTGCCAATGAAAATGATTAGACATGTGCATGTGTTTTTGACTAACTGATTCATGAACCTCTTCGGCCCTAAACATAAATTTATGTCATTGAATCAAACTTTTCGGATTGCTTGAAGAAAGAAAGAAAAAGGAAAATCATAGGAACAAACATTATAGTGCGATGCACAACACTCAACGTTACATCTGTTTGCGTATCATGACTCTTTGATGCTGACACTAGATGCTTATCCAAAGCCAAAACTATGCTTTTGTATTTTCCGCTCCTGTCCTGTCATAGTTTTTACTTTTTATTAGTTTTCTACTTATGCAATATAAACCATTTAGAAAACTTTTCATTGCAGGAGCTATATAATTATAAACATAATTGTCAATTTGAATGGTAAAAAGTTTTAACGATAGTAATCATTTAGCATATTGAACAAGCAGGAGTATTTCTGAAAGACATGGGGATTATATGATTGGTTCCACCATGTTCAAGTGTCACATTTTCAATGAAAGGAATAGCAGCTGAAGTTGATCAATTTATACTGCACATAAAGAGAAATACGGGGACCCATGTAGAAGTGACACTTATGAGAAACACCAACGGTAATTTCCTCAAGCTTCCAAAACATTGGACCAGAACAGTAAGAAGCACTAGACTTTTAGACAGAAATGGCAAGCCAGTATTATTAAATGGCCCATGCACTAGACTTTTAGAAAGGGCAAAATTTGGTAAATAGTACATTTTTCGGTTAAAATTTGGTACCTAGCATGCGTTTGAACTTATTTAGTTAGTTAGACTGTTTTTGGAACTCGAGTTTGACAAAATTTGGTAAATAGTACATTTTTCGGTTAAAATTCGGTAACTAGCACGCGTTTGAACTTATTTAGTTAGTTAGACTGTTTTTGAAACTCGAGTTTGTCAAACTCGAGTTCCAACCCAAAATTGAGTTTCCCAAACTCGATTTACTCTTGGATTCATCTAACGTAGATTCAAAAAAGAAAAAAAGAAAAACACGTGGAACTCGAGTGTAGTAAACTCGAGTTCCATTTAAAAAAAAAATTTACCTGCAAGGAACTCGAGTTTGCTAGACTCGAGTTCCAAGCAAGAAAAAAAAATCTCCCAAGAACTCAAGTTCCATGTGTTATTATTTTTTTTTTTAATCCACGTCAGATGAATCCAAGAGTAAATCGAGTTTGGGAAACTTGATTTTGGGTTGGAACTCGAGTTCCAAAAACAGTTCAACTTACTAAATATTTTTAGCCGCATGCTATTTATCTAATATTTTTCTAAAAAGATGTTGTTTAGCAAATTTTGACTTTAGAGAGCGCTAGAGGATTGCATGGACCTTATTTTTTATTTTTATTTTTTTGGAGTGTGTCTCTAATGAACATAAATTCTCCGTCTCACTTTTTAGAGTAAACTACATATTTGATCCCTAATCTTTACATTAAATGTCAATTTGGTCCTTAACTTTTCAAATGTGTCAATTTGGTTCTTAACCTTTTGATATTGAATTAAAAAAGTACCTACCGTTAAGTAGTAGATGGAGAATACTGACGTGGCTAACAGTTAAAATAAAATATTGGTTTTAGGCCACCTAAGATTGCCATTTGGACTGCCATGTCAGCCTAAAAAAAAATGACGTGAGGCTTATTAATCTCTGATGATGTTGAAATCGTCAGTCAGAATGATCGTCCAGAGGGAAGCCGTCCATAGCCAACAAGATCCTGAAAGGGTAAATGGGAAATGGAAGAAGTGTGGGTTACTAGTGTGGTGCCTGCCACAAAGTCTCCGATGATAAAGTTAGAATGACTAGAAGAAAAAAGAAGATACAATACTAGAATATGATAGCTAGAGTGTCCGTACCTTCTCAGGTCTTGGGGTGCTGGTATATATATGCACTTGTTTCTTCCTTCTAGCCATTGGTGGTGCTTTAATGGTGGTTTCAATGTGTTATCTGTAACGCCTCTATGGGGTGTTAATGATAAGATGTCTCTCCAACGGTATGGAGGCTCATTATTGTCATGTAACACTTCGTCATTGATTGTGGGTGAATGGCCTCATCTTCGTCTGGCGGGTACCATGAGACGGACGAAGATTGATGTTACCTTCATCCACTGTCTTCTCTATGGATGAGGATATAATTAGGACTATCAGCTGCCCCCTATTCTGAGGTCGTCCATCTTTGGGATGATCATAGGAATATGGAGAGTTTTTTTGTGTGTGTGTGTGTGTGTGTGGTTGTGGCACTTAGGGTTCCGCTCCCCGTATTAATTGCTTCGTGGCGGTGTGGCACTCATCGTGGCCATGTGTCATATTCTGACCGGCTGAAGGGTCTTGTTTCTGGTGAAACCTTTTAGCTTTCCTACGCTTTTCGAGGCAAACCTTTTTAACCCTTGCCTTTCTCCTCTCATTTCTTCATTTTCCCTGCGTTTAGTTCTTCTGACTTCACAGCTACTCCTTCCTCCTTCGTGCTTTTTGCTCTCTGTCTTCTCAGTTTCTTCCTTTTTCAGGTATGCCCCTTATTTACGCCCTTTTTTTCCTTTTGGAGTTTTGCTGCTTTCCTTTCTTTGTGCTCCTATTTCCTTTTTAGAGTTGTATTGTTCCCCTTAATGGTTGATTATTTTGAAATTAGGCACACTTCTCCCTCCATCGCCTTCTTTTTTGCTAGTTTAGGGGCGGTAATAGACTCCTCTAGTGACCAATTAGGTGCGCTTTCAGATTGCTTTAGTGACCAACACCTACAGATTGGGGATTTTGTTCTAGGTGATAGTAGCCTTGGTTTGGTGTTGGTTAATCTATACCCATTGTTGTGCCAATCTTTAGCTTGGTTTAAGTCTATGCATGGAGTTTTAAGGAGGGAAAGTATGGGGTTTGAGTTTAGATCGAGTGACTTGGAAACCGGTTCGTCATCTAGCGCTAGCACGACTGGGGTTGAGACAAATACAGCTACCTTCGTGCCTTCTTCCGTACCTTTGTCCTCTCGCCCTCCCATTTCTACTACACCTCGAACCTTTCACGCCCTTAAAGAAAAGTGTTCTTTGAAAGTAGTTACTTTTGGTAGGTTCAAGGATAGGTTCTAGTTCCCTGAAGAGACCAGGGTTCGTATCCCTAGGAAAGGTGAAAAGGCCTGTGCCTTCGCTCATGCTGAGGTTTGCTTTTATGAGGTTGTGTTCTTGTGCAGTCTCAAATTTCTTGTCCACCCATTCATAATGGAGCTTCTCCACCACCTGAACATAGCTTCGGGGTAGCTTATGCTAAATTCTTGGAGAATCGTCATAAGCTGTATGGTGATTTGGACGACCATAACTGACGGGGATATGATCACGCTTAATGAGTTCGTCCACCTCTATCGCTTAAAAGAGTCCAAGGAGTTTGGGTATTATGAACTTGTGCCCTGGGATAGAAAGTCTCGTCTCGTTGTCAACCTCTTATCATCCTTCCGTTATTGGAAGTCTAGGTATTTCTTTGTGTCGGGTGATGGTTGGGAGACCCTTTCTGACGACTTTTGGGGGGACGTCCCTAGGCTGCTACGTCGGTGGGAGACCCCTCAGCTTGGTGTGTTTGCCTCCCACGAGATGTTTTTCTTTTTTGATCTACTATTTGTATTAATCGTCCATTCTAACCTTGTGTATTCTTCTGCTTTGTAGTGAAAGAGCGTCCTGAGCTTGTAAGTAGGTTCAAGGAGCATGTTCAAGAGGCTGTTAAGTACGTAAGTACTATTGAAGATTTTGACGAGCTAGTTGATCCACGAACTTTGGCTCGTCAATGTTTAGGGCTGGAGCCTTCTCAATATGTCCTCAGTGCAATTGATCGAGAAGAGAGGAAGCATGAGTTATCCTGATATTGGAAAATGGATCGTCTTTTCCTCCTTTCGCCCTCTTTTTTTTACTTTAACTTTGTTTTTCCTTTCCGCAGCAATGATGACCAAGTTTAATCAAGAGTTGTATGCCAAAATTAAAGCGAAGAAGAACGAGCCCCTCTCCAGCATCAGTACGCGGAGGTTGAGGGTTGTAGAGAAGGAAAAGGAAAAAGAAGTGATGGAGAAAAGGTCGTCCACTCCTACCCTGGACGAAGGGCATGCCGCTTCCCCTGGCATTTCTGTCGAGGAGGTCATTCCTCGTACCAAGAAGCGCAAGACTGGAGATAAGGGGAATGAGAAAGTGGGGGCCAGCATCTAGGCGAATGCTGGGACGGCTGTGGCTCGGGCAAACGAGGTCATGATGCCTGAGGATTTAAAGGAAATCTCTACTGCCCTCCCACAAGATGGTGAACCGTCATGTGCATAAGCTCGTCCAGGTAGTTTATCGTTCCTCTTTGTTTTATTTCTTCTTTCTTCTGTCCTTAGCTGATCTTGATTCTTTGCGTAACTGTGATTGCTAGGTGTTGGGGGAGACGATGCACATTACTTCCCAGTACCTGATGAGTGAGGAGAAAGCTGTGGTGGCCACCTCCAAGGCGGAAGCGTTGGAGGTAGAAGCTTCTGGGCTTAGGAAGGATCTGATAGAAGCCATGGATGCCAACAACTCGTCCAAAGAAAAGATCTAGGCCTTAACTGAGCAATTGAACGCAGAGAAGCTGCTGGTGAAGCAGAAGGATGAGCAAATCGCCACTGCTAACTAGAAAATGAAGAATGCTGTTGCCAAGGCCGTCCACGCTTTCCAACTCATGGACGAGTATAATGCAGTTTTATTTGGCTGGTACTTTAAAGGTTTTGAACTGTTGAGGAGATATTTAGTGAAGCACGGTCCTGAGACCGATTTGGAGGATTTGGACTTTGAGGCCATAGATAAAGAGATCGAAGCAGGCTACCCAGGTTGCTGCTGCTAAAAACCCTCTAGCACTCGAAATAGAGGACGACGCCCCTCCAGCTTAGCTTTTTTTTTTTTTTTTTTTTTTTTGCCCTGCATGTTTTGGGGCTGTTAAATAATTTACACCTTTTGGATGCTCTGCATGTTTTAGGGCTTTTGAACAATTTATAACATTTCTCTCTCTCTCTCTCTATATATATATGTGTGTGTGTGTGTGTGTGTGTGTTTATTCCCTCCGTATGATTTATGAATGGTTTACATTTCTTGTCTTGCCTTTCTTTGTTGGGGCATATTCTTCGACTTTCTTGGGACTTAGAGAAAAATTTTTGTTGGAACATGCTCTTCATCCTTCTTGGGACTTAGAAATATTTTTGTTGGAACATGCTCTTCGTCCTTCTTGGGACTTAGAAATAATTTTGTTGGAACATGCTCTTCCTCCTTCTTGGGACTTAAAATGATTTACATCCTTTTGTGGACGATGTACGTCCACTTAGATAATCTTTAGAACGATTTTCATCCTTTTGAGGAATTTTATCGTTTTTTTTTGTGTGGACGATGTACATCCATTTAAGGAATCTTATCGTCTCTTTTTATTTATTTATTTATGTGGACGATGTACATCCATTTAAGGAATCTTATCGTTTTTATTTTTTATGGACGATGTACATCCTTTTAAGGAATCTTATCGGCTTAACTTGGTAGAGAATTTTCATATCCCGTTGGCGATTTACTTCAGACATAAGGGGAAAAGTTAGGCAGAAACATTAGGTATTAAACACTAAATAATGAGTTTATTGATCTTCTTAAGAGAAAAGAAACATTAGGTATCACTGATTGCTTACAAACGGGCTACAATTTCTACTTGTAATACATTTTCAGATGTTCAATATTCCAAGGACGGGGCATCCTTCCAAGTCTTCTAGGTGATAACTTCCACGTCGAGAGTAGTGGACGACTTCATATGGTCCTTCCCATGTTGGCCCTAACTTGCCTTGTGCTGGATCCTTCGTTGCAGATGTTACTTTTCACAAGATGAGGTCTCCAATGTTGAACCTTTTGAGCTTTACCCTTTGGTTGTAGTACTCGGCCATCTTCTACTGGTACTTGGCCATTCTCTAAGAGGCTTAGTCTCTGATTTCGTCCAAATAATCCAGGTTCAGCTTCAATTCGTTGCCGTTGCTGCGTTCGTCAAAGAACTCCTTCCTGAGGCTTGTGAGCCCTATTTTGACAGGGATGACTGCCTCTGTGCCATATGTCAGGTTGAAGGGCATCTCTCCTGTTGGGGTTCTTGTTATGGTTTTGTAAGCCCATAAAACGCTTGGTAACTCCTCGGGCCATACTCCCTTTGCCCCCACTAATCAGGCCTCGATGATCTTTAGTAATGTTCGATTTGTTACTTTTGTCTGTCCATTGGCTTGAGGATGTCCCGAGATGAATATTTGTTTTTTATGCCAAGGTTCGAACAAAACGATATGAATCCTTGACTGTCGAACTGACGACCATTATCTGAGATGATCGTCTGTAGGATCCTGAACCTTCACACAATATTTTTCCATACAAAACTTCGTACCTTTGCTTCTATGATCGTGGCTAGTGCTTCTGTCTCCACCCACTTCATGAAGTAGTCGATAGCGACGAGTAAGAACTTTACTTGATTCTTTCCTTGTGGCAGAGGCCCCATAATGTCAATTCCCCATTGTACAAATGGCCAAGGCGAAGAGATGGTCGTCATCTTCTCTCCTGGGACTCGCTGGACGTTTCTATACCTTTGGCAACTGTCACATTTCTTGACGAAATCCGTTGCGTCTTGTTGCATTATGGGCCAGAAGTAGCCTGCCCTCATAATCTTTCTTACGAGGACTTTGCTCCCATGTGATCACCGCAAATGCCCTCGTGAACCTCTTCCAGAATAGACTTGGCTTCTTCTTCTTCAACACACCTTAAGTAAGGCTATGAGTAGCCTCTTTTGTAAAGCTCGTCATTCAGCATCGTGAACTGGGCAGCCCGTTTTTGGATTTTCTTGGCTTCGTCAGGATTTGGTGGCAATCATCCATCCTTAAGATAGGATAGGATTGGGCTCATCCATCCTGGGCATGCACAAGAAAGGTCTGGAATTCTTCGATACTGGGAGAGTTCTGTTCTTCCAGTTTCTAATTAGTCACATTTGCCTCATTATCTGCTGACGCATTCCTAGCCACTTCGTCAGCTTCTGCATTCTGATCTTGTGGGACTTGAGCAAATTCTACCTGATCAAAGTTGCTTACCAATTGATTCGTCAACTTGAGGTATCTATGAATCCTTGTCTCCTTTGCTTCGAAATTTCCCTTGACTTGCCCTATGACAAGCTATGAATCACTCCTTAGCAAGGCATTTTTAGCTCCAAGTGCCTGGGCTATCCTCAGCCCTGTCAGTATAGCCTCGTACTCTGCTTCATTGTTGGTTATGGGAAATTTAAGTTGAACTCCATATTTCAAAATATCCCCCTTAGGGGAAGTGATGACAACGCTCGCTTCACCTCTCTTCTGCGTGGATGACCCGTTCATATGGATCATCCAAAGTTCTTCCTAGTTGTCTTCATGCTCAGGGGTGGTGAATTCTGCTATGAAATCCGCCAACGCCTGGGCTTTTATGGCCATTCGGGGTCGATATTCTATATCGAACTGACTAAGCTCGATGGCCCACTGTACCATTTATCCAGCAGCCTCAGGTTTATTCATGGCTTTCTTAATGGGTTGGTCCATCATTACTACGATCGAGTTGCCCTGAAAGTATGGACGAAGCTTTTTGGAGGCCACTATTAGGGCGAAGGCGATCTTCTTTACTCGCGGGTATCGGGCTTCAGCTCTTTGGAAGGCCTAGCTGACATAATACACTGGGCGTTGTATCTTATTTTCTTCCCTGATTAAGGCTGCGCTTACTGCTGTTGTAAACAAGGCTAAGTACAGGAACAAGTCTTCTCCCTCCTTGGACGAACTCAGGAATAGAGGGTTGCCTAGGTAACTCTTTAGCTTCTGGAATCCTGTTTCGCACTCGTCCATCCATACGAAAGCCTGTTTCAAGGTTTTGAAGAAAGGAAGGCATTTGTCTGTTGCTTTAGAGACGAACCTGTTGAAGGCTGTCACCCTTCCCGTTAAAGATTGCACTTCTTTGACCATCTTTGGGGAGGACATCTGAAGGATGGCTCTCACCTTTTCTAGATTTGCTTCTATTCCTCTTTGTGATACCATGAAGTCGAGGAACTTTCCATAGGAGACTCCAAAAGGCACATTTGGCCGGGTTCAGCTTCATACTATATTACCTGAGTGTGTTGAACGTCTTTTTGAGATTGTCTAGATGATTCTCCTCTTCTTTACTCTTGACAAGCATGTCATCCACATATACTTCTACTATCCTCCTAATCTGCTTGCTGAACATCTGGTTTACCAATCTCTGGTACGTGGCTCCTACGTTTTTCAAACCGAAAGGCATGACCCTGTAACAGTAGAGACCTCGGCTGGTGATAAAAGCGGTCTTCTCCTGATCCTACTCTGCCATTTGTATTTGGTTATACCCGGAGAAGGCGTCCATAAAGGTAAGAAGTTTGTGCCCGGCCGTCGAGTCCATAAGCTAGTCAATCCTAGGCAAAGGGAAGTTGTCCTTCGGGCAGGCACTATTCAAATCCGTGAAGTCAACGCACATTTTCCATTTCTCGTTTGCCTTTTTGACCATGACAATGTTGGCCAACCACTTGGGATAGTATACTTCTCTGATGAAGTTAGCAACATGTAGTTTGTTCACCTCGTCCATGACAGCTTTGTTCCGTTCAGGAGCGAAAACTCTTCTTCTCTACTGAACGGGCTTTTTCTCAGGGTCCACATTTAGGCGGTGTTGAATGATGTTAGCTGGTATGCCAGGCATATCTTCATGACTCCAAGCAAATACATCCAGGTTACTCCTCAGAAAGCTGATGATTTCTTCCTTTGTCTGGGGGTTTAGACTTGTCCTTACTTGGGTCGTCTTTGTTGGATCTCCCTCGACCAACTCAATCGTCTCTAGTTTCTTGGCAATTTCTGGCGTCTTTTCTTCAATCATCCATGTATGGTTTTCTTTTGACGCTAAGACGGCTTGGTAACATTCTCGTGCTAGCACCTGATTTCCTTTTATTTCCCTAACTCCTTATTCTATTGGGAATTTCACCTTCAGGCAATACGTGGAAGTAGTTGTTTTCCAACGATTGAGTGTAGGCCTTCCTATGATCACATTGTAGGACGAAGGTGAGTCTACTACCAAGAAGTTGTGTTTATTGGTTACTTGGAGAGGGTACGAGCTAGCCGTGACCATCAGCGTTACTATTCCCCAGGGGTACACCTTGTCTCCACTGAAATTGACAAGTGGGGATTCGAATGGACGAAGTCTCTTCGGGTCTGCCTTTAACTGCTGGAAGGCAGAGAGGTAAATGATATCTATCGAGCTCCCGTTGTCTACCAAAACTCTTCTGGTATTGAATCCTTCAATCATGAGCATAATGACCAACAGGTCATCATGAGGTTGTTTCACCCCTCTGGCATCTTCTTCTAAGAATAGCATATCTTGGTCTGCCCGCCTTTACTTTAGAGGTGGCATGCCATGGACGCTGTTCACCTGCCTCTAGTATGACTTCTTGAGGGACTTAAATGACCCCCTTGTAAACGGCCCTCCTGTGATGGTCTTTATCTCCCTTATGGTGCTTTGTGGACGAAGGGGCATGTGATCTTCGTCCTTCTGAGGGACTTCGTGTTGACCCTTGTTATCATCCCTGGATCTGCTGGAATCTCCCTTCTTCACGAACTTCTGCAACTTCCCTTTTCGTATGACCTCTTCTATCTGTTCCTTCAGGTCCCTGCAGTCCTCTGTGTAATGCCCGTGATCTTTGTGGAAAAGACAGCACTTTCTCTTGTCACGCACATTGGGCGATGAGTGTAATGGCCTAGGCCATTTGAGGTAGTGCTCGTCTTTAATCTGCGCCAAAATCTAGTCAACGGGCATGACTAAAAGGGTGAACTTTACCGGACGAGGGTTTTTATCATCTATTCGTCTGTTCCTTTCAACGTTTTGGCGATCTGTTCGATCCCTTTTTCGTCCTCTTCGGTCATCTTCCTTCTCTTTCTTCTTCTCATTGGGCTTCTCTACCCCTTCTATTGCTGCCAAGGCGTCCTCAACATTCATATACTTCTGCGTCTTCAAGAGCATTTTCGCCATCGTTTTAAGGGGATTCTTCACTAAGGAGACCACGAACTCTCTGGACTTCAATCCAGCCTTGAAGGTTGTCAGCTGTACTTTATCATCTGCTTCGTCTATGATCTCAGGGTTTCCTTCTCTTCTTGCTTGATGGTGAGCGAATGGTCTGTTGGCCTTTTTAAGCACTGCCCGCCGACGAAATGATGGAGGAAGGAACTGCCTAGCTGCTTAAAGTTATCAATGGACGATGTTGGTAGCTTAGTGAACCACTCCCTAGCTGCTCCTTTTAAGGTAGTGGGGAAAGAACGATAAAGTATCTTGTCAAGGGGTTGCTGGAGACCCAAAGTCATCTTGAAAGTGTTAAGATGATCCAAGGGATCCTTCAATCTGTCAAATGGCTCGAGCTGTGGTAAACGAAACTTTAAAGGTACCGGGCATTCCAGGATCGCTATGGTGAAAGGTGAATCTGTCCTTTTGACCATTCTATCCAGACTCTGGTTTGTTTTCTCCTTGATTGCATTCTTCAGCTTGTCCATCTCTTTTCGCATTTCTTTGAGAAGGTCTGAGCTTCTGGAGTACCTAGTCGTCTTTTCTGGCTGTCTTCGTCATCATCTCGGTTGGTCTCTAAGCGATTGTCTTCTTGTTGTAGTCACTGTCTCATTTCTTGGTTCTATCTGGTAAGCTCCTCCATAGTGGCTGCGAGCATCTGAATTTGCAGAGCTAATGCTGCAGGATCTTGGTTAACGTTGGACTCCATCTAGACTTGTGAGTTGAGTTGAACTGTACTTTCGAACCTAGGTGCAAAGAAAGTCATTCCCCACAGACGGCGCTAAACTGATGATGTTGAAATTGTCAGTCAGAATGATCGTCTAGAGGGAAGCCGTCCACAGCCAATAAGATCCTGAAAGGGTAAATGGGAAATGGAAGAAGAGTGGGTCATCAGTGTGGTGCTTGCCACAAAGTCTCTGATGATAAAGTTGGAATGGCTAGAAGAAAAAAGAAGATACAATACTAGAATATGATAGCTAGAGTGTTCGTACCTTCTCAGGTCTTGGGGTGCTGGTATATATATGCACTTATTTCTTCCTTCTAGCCATTGGTGGTGCTTTAATGGTGGTTTTAATGTGTTATCTGTAACGCCCCTGTGGGGTGTTAATGATAAGGTGTCTCTCCAACGGTATGGAGGCTCATTATTGTCATGTAACGTTTTGTCATTGATTGTGGGTGAATGGCCTCATCTTTGTCTAGCGGGTACCATGAGACGGACGAAGATTGATGTTACCCTCATCCACTGTCTTCTCTATGGACGAGGATATAATCGGGACTATCAATCTCTTTTTTATTTTTGCTAATTGTCCTTTTTATACTTTAGTGTTGTTGCAGTTCTATTTTCTAAAAACATCATTTTATTTTTATTTTTATTTTTAATTTTGGTTTGGTTCTGATCAACATGCCTTGTTTAATTGAAGTCCAAAGGCTGGGTTTGTTCTTCAACAACCATGAATTCTTAAAACAATCCAACAGCTATGTCACCACCAAGAAATCGTATCAACCCCATAAATTCCAAAGCCCACAACTATAATCCCCAAAATTTGCTGCCTAATCCTCAAATCCAACCAAAAATTACCCTTCGCCGCTACTTAAACCACCGCTGCAAAACCTCGTCAAACCCACAATGAAACCTCAACTGATACGTGCCCATGACTCTTTATTCCATTAGATGAATCACCCAAATCTTCCATCCTATCTTGAGTCTATGCTAGCAATTAAAGTGGCAAAGTCCAAGAGGAGAATAGATTTAGAGAGAGAGAGAATAAGCGAGATGGTTTTCACCGTTTGGCCGCTTTCTCTCTCTTTTATTGTTTGGTCTTCTTCTCCACCTTTTTCTCTCTCTGGCAACAAGGCTTGCCTCTCAATTTTGCTGTTTGGCCTCCATAACCATCTCCTTGAATCAACGAGATAGTTTTCATCCTCTGGCCATTTGGTTGTCATCCATGCTTGTTTGGTCATTTGGTTGCTTATTTATTAATTGGAAAAGAGGTGGAGGAGTTGATCTGGGTTGTTTGGCTCAATTTAAGTTTTGTTGATGTTGATTTGGGCTATATCATCATCATGTATGTGAAGAGGTTAATTTTGGACAAAGAGCAAGGAAGAAAAAAAATTAGTGGGGCGATCTGGGTTGAAAGGAACATAGACAGAGGAAGAAAAATAGTAAAGGCATAGTTGATTTGGGTTGGAGAGGAACACCGAACAAATGAAGAAAAAATAATAAATAATGAAGAAAATAATAATTTAAAAGTTGAAATATTGAGTTTTCTAAACTGGGGTATTTTTTATTTATTTATTTATGTTAGGTTGAGGTAGCAGTCTAGGTGGCAGTCTTATGTGGCCTAAAATCAATATTTTATATTGAACATTAGCCATGTTAGCATTTTCTATCTACCATGTAACGGTAGTGGCCATTTTGACACAATACTAAAAGATTAGGGACCAAATTGACACATTTGAAAGGTTAGGGACCAAATTGACATTCAGCATAAAGGTTAGGGATCAAATATGTAGTTTACCCCACTTTTTATGTTCCACTTTTTATGTTCCATTTTATGTTTTACCAATCACAATTTGTCATGTATTTGTTTAACTTTCCTTATAGAATATTCAAAGTTTAAAATAGAATACAATTAAATACATAACAACTTGTGATTAATGAAACATAAAGTGAAACACAAAAAATGGTACAGATGATTTGTATTAATCTATAACTCTCAGGCATCTTGAGAGTGTGAAGATCAACTTTGTCACTGGTGGATGGTGGATGATGTATCCAAATCCATCCCTTGTTAATTGAATTGATCAACATAAACCAAGTGAGTTTTGAATTGACAATTCACTCTTTATGTACATTTATAGGAAGTGTCAGCTAAGTCAGAACTATGACCCCAATAAAGAATAAATACACATATTACATGCATAGCAAATAGCGTAGTACTATGATACAAACCAATCCAGCGAGTATGTAGTATGTACAACCAAGTTCATATAGCCCCACTACCCCACAAGTGTTGTTAAGAAACAACTTTATATCAATAAATTCAACATTTAGATAGATTTTTTTACTAATTTTATAAGATGTAGAACTAATAAAGTCAATTTTTTGAGTTTCACTTGTCATTTCAGTGTTATTTTCAGTCATTTCGTCAATTTATACCAATTTTTTAATAGATAAACCTCACAATAAATCATCCTAAACGGGTATCATTAACATTTCCTTAGCGATTTGGCAGCATCTTTTCTGGTTGCCTAAATAGACTCTGAAGTCCCATTGGTCTATGCATGTCGGCACCAACTGACCAAAGACTAAAGGATGAAAAATAAAAGTCCGGTACTGTGGTAAGGGCAAAGCTTGGCTCCCCATGTCAGTGGACAGGAGGACACAATGCAAACATACAGTCAAATTTGGATGCCTGTGTGATAGTACTTATTGTTCCTAACAACAATAATCGATAAATAAATTGAATTTCATTACATTCAACATATAATATAAATGATTAAAATTCACATAAATTAGAATTTATCATAAAAATTAGAGGATAATGGAGAGCTATTACCTTGATGATGCTTCAAATTAATCTCATGACAAGAAAAGCAAATTACTGTCAATTCATATATGTTTTTAGATGACAGGGTTGAGACGTAGACTATTGTCTTGAGACGATACACGCATTTACGGGATTTCAGATGTAGTAGACTAAACATTGTGCGTGTTGCCCCCGAAATACAATAACCCAACCATCTTTGCTGATTATCCTTACAAGTCTATACTACTTGTAAGTTGTAGGATATGAAGCTCTCAATAGTACTTTTTTTTTTATCCAGAAATATAGTATATACAAGGACATATTATTTTCATAAAAAATGAGAAAACTAACCGTGTGTAAATATATGAATAGTTTTCTATTACATGAAAATATATATGGAAAAAAGTTTCTCTTCTCTAATGCTATGTTTGGAAGTTTGGAGGGAGAGGAGAGTAGAGAGGAATGATTATCCTGCACCTTGTTTGGATGTTCTTAAAATTAAGTAAGAGAAAGGAGAATAATTAGCATTTCATAATTTGTAATTTTGTTAATATGGTAAGGGTAAATTTGGTAATTCATTTGGTCAAGTATTTCTATGCTCTACTCTCTCTACAAATCTCTCCAATTTGGGGGAATTAAAAATGAGAGGTTAGAAGTAGTTATAATCCCTCCAAACCCCTTCAAATCCCCCCTCCCCCTCACTCTTAAAAAACATCCAAATAAGATAATTTAACTTACTCTTCCTCCTTCTACTCTACTCTCCTTCCATCCAAGCAAGTTAGAAAGATCATGTCACTTTGGGTTTTAAAAACATTTACTTTATTGCTGTTATGATTATCTTCTTCTTCTTCTTCTTCTTCTTTTTTTTTTCCTTTTTTTTGTTGTTGTTGTTGTTGTTGTTGTTGTTTGTGTGTGTGTGTAACGTGTGGCTATTGAATTGCACATAAAAATAATTAAGATACTAGCCTTTTTGAACATAATAATGCAGCGGATTCAAAATCCTGATTTGAAAAGTTTCAGCTCTATGACATATAAGTTTGTGGTCAAAAACAATTTTAAGCTATGCGTTGGAGCAAATTAAAAAGCTTTGAAAAGGGTAAAAGAAAACCAATGCCATTATTAGAGACATTATTATATTGATTGAATTTTAAATGTATAAAACCGATTTCATTATTTCACTTTTTTTTTAGGGAGATCATTTCACTTGAATGACCATTTAATCAAAATTATGATTTTTGTAATAATATTCCAACAGTACTATATTTTACTTTTTGAATGATGTGGTCACCCTGTGCTTCCTTGACCTTGACCTTCCAGAATCAGCAAGTTGCAATTCTACGGAGCAAAAGACTGACACACAGGGAGCCCACCATATCAAAAATAAAGAATAGTATCACAATTATACTATCTAACAACAAGAACTTATCAAGGAAAAATAAACTTTGATGGGCAAGTTTAGGGAGGGTAGTGTAGAACTTATTTGCCATCAGAAAGAAGACAGAAAAGAAAGAGAAACGAGACTGAGAATCATACTCTCAAAACAGAATGCTGCCAACATAAGGATAGCCACAACCACTAGCATCAGCCTATCATCCCACCACAACTTCCAAAAATTGTGCAATACCATCAAAGCTATGGCACCATACTCCCCGCATACATGTCGGAGATGTCGCTATTGTCATCACCACTATCGTCACCACTTACACATTTACCTCCACTATTACATCCATCTATACTTCACTCTCAACCCTAATCACCATTCATTGGTATAGTACAAGCAAGACTAGAAATGCTTGAATATAGGTATCAGTCATGGTAGAAAAGTCAGATAGACAAAATTGTGCACCAAATGTGCACACAAGCTCATACACATGGAGTGGAGTTCAAAGCCATCTACGCTTACCTAGTCTCTCACCACTCAATGCTTCCTTATCTAAGCATTGTAAACATGCTTCCAATAGAATAAGCAATCTATTGCCATTAACATCCTTTGCCAGTAAAGAGTATGTTTTCACCAACGTTTTACCATGTTGCTATAATTAAAATAGATTTCTCATAAGTACCTTTTTTGTGGATATAATTTATCAGAAGTACTAAAGCTATAACATTTAATCACTCTCATTAATTTAAGGATTTATGTATTCAAAGAAAAAAATTTCACACCCAAAAATTAAAATAACATTTATATTGCTGTGTTCAACACTACAATTTAATCACCTCAGATTACCCATAGAAAACTATAATATATACAAGTATCTGTCCATATTGCTTAAAATTAATGCCACAGTAAAAAGAATTAGGGAAAAAAAAAAAAACTGTCACACACGTCCATCCTGGTTGCACACACTTACCAAATAGATCACTCTGTTATGATGAATGGATTAACTTCAAGATTCAATGATGTTGAATGAAAATTTAGATAACAGCTGTGGCACGCCTGATATGATTGGTCCATATGTCTGCAATCCAACAATAAAATGCTTCAAACTCAGCTGATAAACTTATTTCCACTAAATTCTATACAGGAAGTTGGATATCCAAGAAGATCATATTATTCCATCTCATTTTAGATGGAATCTTAATACAAGTTGGTGATGCAAGGTCATCAAAATATACTGAAAGAAGGTCAATTATTGAAATTTGAAAATGTTCATGTGTCAAAAAAGTGCTAAGAAATTAAAAAAGGAATTGAATGCAACAAATAAAAAGCTGGACTTTTCTCAAATATAATGTGAATCACAATGTTGATTAAATCTCCATGAGAAATTATCAATCTTTAGAAGGAATATGGAGTTCAATACCTTGTGATTTTCATGAATCTGGCATAGAGGAACTGCGAGCAATTTAAGGTTTTTTGGTACGATAAACTTCCGACTATCTGGCAACCTCACAAGAAAGAGTTTCGTGCACTCCTACAAACAATAAAATCATAAGAAGTAAATTTCCAAAGACATCAAAACCCAGAGTGGTTTAAAGCAGACCAACTACCTTAGGACATTTTACATTAGGTGGCAAGTATGGATACACTAATGTTTCAAAGTCAGGCTTCCACCACATCCCAAGGCATTCTCCCACCTATCAAATACAGTATTCATATTAACATATTGCAATGAGAATACTGATATGAAAGCGATAAACTTAAAGGACCTTTCTGATACCTCCCATTCAATCCCATCACCACTTTCATCGGCAGAAAGCTTTCTTGACAGCTTACGTCTCAATCCATCAATATCTGTACATTCAATTCAAAAGGTTCCCAGTTCAGCAAACCCTTAGAAAAATAACCCATGACTGAACATGATTCACCTTTCCTATTTGATGTATGATGATTTGTCCATCTACCTGATTCACCCAGTCTCAAGCGGCCACCAGGAAGCTTAAAGATGGAATTCCTTACTTGCAACAGCAACAAATGTGGATGTTTGAACAACTCAACCTGAAAAGATGCATCTTTTTAGTATAGTCTAATATGCCAGAATATCTCACTAAATGTTACACAAATCATACTATTTTAGGAGAAACCTCAAGGATACTTAAAACTATTAATGAAGAAAAGAGAGTCCACATAAAAGATATCAATTTTCCATATCCCTGACCCCCTCCTCAAAAGAACAAAAAGCTGAATAATAAAAGATAAATCATGAATAAAAATTTCCTTGAAGATTAATATATAATATGGTCTTTATAATTTAGAGTTCTATCATACATACCATTAAATTCTTCAATCAAATCCATATAGTATTGCATCTTATTGAGGCCTCAATGTGGGCCTTCTCCCAACAAACATGTTTTTATTATAAAAAAATCAGCCTGTGCATGTTTAAAAAGAGCCACAATATGTAAAAAAGCATAGATAAAGTGGAATTAGGCCACCAGCCCCACCTCAATATATAGCTGCCATCCCAACCAAGATTTAAAAACTCTTCTGCCTTGGCTCTTTTATAGCGAATAAAACAACTCATAAAGACAGTTAGTCTCTTCCTTCGATTCATATCTGCTTGCTTATACATTGGAATGAAATTGTAATTCAAATGATTCACTCACATTGCTTTTACAATTTGCTTCCAACTAATACGAATGAAAAAATTTCTTTTGTCCACAACACCAACTGATAATTCTGTGTCTTCAATGCCAAATTTAGCAACATCCATAAACACTTTCAATAATTGATATACAGTTATCTACTGCAATTTTTATTATATTCAAGCAAATTTTGCAATTTCAGTCCAATCAACCCTAATCAATGGCCGGTAGTTTGCGCACTCAATGATAAGCTGTTATAAATAACACAAAATTTTATGAAGAGTTGCTTGTAGTCACACTTTTAGAATGCCATATCAGTAGATGATGTGGATGTTTCACGATTCATATATTCTCGGCCATTTTACTTCACATAATAAACAACAATTTCAAGCAGAACCAATATCATGCTTAACAAGCACTGTAACCAGCACTAATATCATAATTAGCAAGCACTCTAAAAAGAGCTGGGGTCACTGATGAATAAACACATACTAATTTATTAACCTCTAATCCCATAACAAGCAAAATTGGCTTCCTCATATTACAGCAATTTACACTCATGCACAAACATAAAAACAAAGAAATTATGAATTAACACACAAACACTTTATGATAAAATTTAACAGAAAACTTGCAATTTGCAAACCAAAAAAAAAATAATAATAAATAATATAATATCATCATGATAATTTGATAAAGACTAAATGACTAACCAGAATAACAGCTTGCACACAAGTCCTTAACCCATGAGCAGCATAGCTAGACAAATTAAACAAAAATAAATAAATAACCAATAAACTAATCCGAAACAAAGCAAACCCAATTGAGTACACATAGTGAGTGAGAGTGTATGGATGGGTATACTTGGATTTCATCCTCTGAACACGATCAGCCAAGGTCTCATCCTTAAAGGGTATGACTTCTTTGGATCCAAAATAGTAGTTACTCAGAGAGTATATGTCTATTACAGTAGCATGACTCTGATCATCGCTGTTGTCACTACTTTGACTGAAATTACCGTTTGAACGCACTTCATCTCCCATTGCCCTGAAACTCAAGCAAGCACACTGAGAAAAGTAAACTTTGAAGAAGAAGAAAGAAAGAAAAAGGTGCGAACTTTGTCTCTGCTATTACAGTTTGGGTTTGGAACGTGGCGTTTCCAGAGACTTGGACGGTTCCTATATGTGCGTAGGATGTTGTGTCAGCGAGGATGTTGTGGGCTTTTTGGTGAGGGAGGAAAGGTTCTGTGTATTTAGGCCTGTTATAATTTCTGGGCCTTAGTTCTCTCTCTCTCCAATTGTCGGGTTGGTTTGAATTGAAACAAAGTCCCGTTTGGTAAGGGAAGTTTTCAGTATTTAAAGGCTGAAAATTATGGGCAAAAAAAAACAATGCATTTGATAGAAGATTTCATTTAGAAGTGTTTGAATTACGTTTTTTATTTTAAATTATTTAAACATTAAATTTAGAAAACTCCTCTTACCTATTTTTATTTTTTGAGTAACAATACTGAATAGCATTGTTGTAAATATTTTAAAGGCGAAAACCACATTTTCATCCTTATATTTTCACACGATTTCTACTTTGGTCCCTAACTTTTTTTTTCACCGCTTTTAGTCCCTATCCTGGAAAACGCCTCTCGTTTTAGTCCATGCCGTTACCTCAGAGACGGAAAATGCTGACGTGGCAAACGGATGGTACTATTGGCTGACGTGGTCATTAAAATAATAATAAAAAATATTATTTGGTATTAAAAAAAATTAAAAATTAATTTTAACTAACTAAAAAAAAATTAAAACAAAAACAAAAATCAAAATCAAAATTTATATGAATTAAGATCAAAAATTATCCTGAAGAAGAACACTAAGAACACCAACTCAGAGCCCCAGTGCCCAGTTATCATTCTACACTTTCTTCTTAAATCATCACACTCTCTCAAGATAACAGATCGGAACCGAAACTTCTAGAATGCGACGAGATTGTGTATTGTAGCGAAATCAGAATCAAAGTCAGAGTCGGAGATGGGGAAGCAGAGCGCGTGGGTGGCGATTCAGAAGAAGCGGTGGCCGCTGCTGATTCTCGCTCTGCTTCGCTCTTCACCACAATGCTTTTCTTCACCCGAACCTCATTCGATTCCTGCACCACCAATAGTCCCAGCTCTGCTACAAGTAATAGCATTGTTATCAACAACAATCGTTTTGGAGAAGAAGAGAAAGACAAATTTACAAACGCTCAGATTCACTCAAAAGCCGATCCGAATCCTCTAGATTTCATGAAGTCGAAGCTTGTGCTCTAGGTTTCCCACGAACTCTCTCTTTCTGGTAACATTGTTATTTTCCGTTTAGTTCTTCGGAAAATAAAATTAATTAATTTTTTGAAAAAAATTTAATTTAAATTTTCAGGTGGGCTGTTGTTGTTAATGGGCTGGGTTGGTGTTTGGGTTGGCCGGATCTGTGTTTGGGTGTCCGGAAATGGTGGTTTGGTGTTTGGGTGGCTGTGGGTTGGTGTTTAGGTGGCTGGGTTGGTGTTTGGGTTGGCCGGATCTGTGCTTGGGTGGCCGGAAATGGTGGTTTGGTGTTTGGGTGGCTGTGGGTTGGTGTTTGGGTTGGCCGGATCTGTGTTTGGGTTGGCTGGATCTGTGTTTGGGTGGCCGAAATGGTGGTTTGGTGTTGGTGTTCTTAGTGTTCTTCTTCAGGATACTTTTTGATCTTAATTCATATAAATTTTGATTTTAATTTTTGTTTTTGTTTTAATTTTTTTTTTTAGTTAGTTAAAATTAGTTTTTAATTTTTTTTAATACCAATTAATATTTTATTATTATTTTAATGACCACGTCAGCCAACCGTGCCATCCGTTTGCCACGTCAGCATTTTCCGTCTCTGAGGTAACGGCAGGGACTAAAACGAGAGGCGTTTTCCAGGATAGAGACTAAAAGCGGTGAAAAAAAAAGTTAGGGACCAAAGTAGAAATCGTGTGAAAATATAAGTACGAAAATGTGATTTTCGCCTATTTTAAAAAGCATGGGATCCACTGAATTGACAGCACATTAAACCGTTTCTCTCTCTTACTTTCACACGCTCTCTCTCTCTGTTTTTTTTCTTTCTTTCACACTTATCT
Source organism: Quercus aquifolioides (assembly GCA_019022515.1). NCBI lineage: Eukaryota > Viridiplantae > Streptophyta > Magnoliopsida > Fagales > Fagaceae > Quercus > Quercus aquifolioides. The sequence continues at coordinate 44,708,898 of CM032327.1, forward strand.
TTATCTTCTCTCTCTTTCTTTCTTCCACACTTATCTAACCCTTTTTTTATTTTTCGGTGTGTAGGAGTGTATAACGTTCCAGATGAATGTAGATTTTATGATTATTGTTTAATAATTTAAGATCATGATTAATCCCGCTATCATTCACTTGTTCTTTTGGCCCACTGATCCTATAACTATAAGTCTATAAGCAGCCTCAAGTAACAAAGTTTGACCTTATCTTCTAAAAAAAAAATTATCTGAGCTTTTTTTAATCTTGACGGATATTTGATTCTGCAAAAGAGCTTGGCAGAAGAGATGGGAGGTAGGGAGAAAAGGAGATGGATGAAGCAGATAAGACTAGAAGAGAACCAAAAAGAAGAGAAAGAATAAGGAGTGCAATGGTAATGAGAGGGAATTTCTCTCTCATCAAATAAAATAATAGTAAATTACTATACATGCCAGATAAATACAAGCTTTTTTTTATAAAAAAAATACACTTATACTAAACATACAATTATATTTTTTCACTTCTAAAAATATGTTATTTGATGAAGCGTAAATTCATCAGTCAATCATCAGATGGAAGAAATCTCCGGTCACCGGTGTGGTGCCTGCCATAGAGCCTCCGATGCCAAAGTCAGTATATAATGCTATTCGAAACTGGACAAAGTAAAGATAAAAGTCTCTTAGTGTGTATATACCTTGTCATTGGCAATGTGTGGGCTTTTAATACTCTTTCATGGCCTCTAGCCGTTGGAGTAGTTATGGAGATCTTAATGCTCCCTCTGGTAACGTTTGGGGGCAGTGTAATGTGGCATCAATGTGCTCCAACGGTCCATACAGTTGGCCTTCTAGCCGTTCTGGGTTTAATTGACTGCATTGAATGACCTGGATGTCTTCGTCAGTAACGTGAATGATTACTTCGTCACTCCTGAGGGTGTCCTCGTCCATAAATGGGGTCGTCCGTGTGGGATGGACTCGTCAGTTCCGTCATTATTAGAAATATGTTACCAAACACATTTTTTTTTCTTCATTATGAGCACTTTAAACATGTATTTTTACAACACTTTTTAAACCACAATTTTCACATTATTTTGAACTACAATACTTGAAATCTACAGGCCCAAACTCTTTCATTCCTTTTTGTTGCAACTCAATCATATATTAAAAATAATAAAGATAACAGCCAATCACCCATCGACGAAAGTGTTCGAACAAAGGCGAATGATTGTCTACCCAAGGGAGCACACCCATTCTCCAACAAAAGAGCCCCCATGCCACAACTTGATGAATGAACTCCTTTAGAGCTGGATCGGAGAAAAGTCCCCCCTTCAAATCAACATTTAATACTTTGCTCTCTCGCCACTTCTTATGCATTATGTGCAAAGTGTAGTGCCCCTACTACACATTTTTTGGGGTGAAAACCCTGTCAACTTGTCCCCTTAGCTTGCTTGAGGGAATGGTTTATTATCAGAATGATGGGGAGCTGATCACCAACTCACCCTAAGAAAAAAAAAAAAACTATACTATGGACCCTCACAACTCAAAGAAGAGAGAGATGTTCACCAAAACAATTATTCTTAACATTTTTACTCAAAGCTTTGAAATCCTTACAATTAACTTAGTATTTGAAGTGCCATTGATCAGTCTTCAGGTTGATTAGAACTTAGAAGCCTAGAAAGTGGAATGTTTTAATCGTGTAAGCTTGGATCCAAAGAATAGGAATATCAAACTTTTACCCACCGTATACAAGTATGTGAAAAAAATATTGTTTTTAGAGGGGGAGGGGGTATCCTAATATTTTCTTCCAAGCTAAGCAAAGGGTATGGCTGGTTGGTTCACTTTGCTTCAAGATGATAAAAGTAATAAGGAGGTCAAGTGGTTCATTGATTTGATTAATCGAAACACCTTGTCCTTGGCGTTGGCACCTTGCTATTCAACAGATGACACTAACACTTAAGCAATCATCGTCGCAACCTCCCATTTTGTGAATGTGTCACCATCTCGTTGAGAAAGAAAAGATCAATTACTATTTATAACAACCCAAGACCTTTTTATAAAGTCATATATAATATGCTTATAGACTGTTATCCTTATATCACGGCTTGATTGAATTTAGAGTCAAGCCAGTCAAGCAAGCAGGCAACCACCAAATCAATGGTTCGGTTGGATATAAAACTTTCTCCAATGTTTTGAAGTAATCAATTCATGTGTACATGCTTTTTCTTTTCTTTTTTCTTTTTTTTGTTGAAATCAAAAGCGATAGAAACCATGTACATGTTGAATCATGACTTAAGGCAATCATAACTATGATAATTACTGCTTGCTAGTACTATGTTTAGGCTAGAGTCCACAAAAAATTTTAAAAATAATAATGAGATTGTTAAAGAAAGAAAATATGAAACATGCAATATTGGCCTCAAAATCTAGGTACCTATCATGAGGGATGCCCTTATCGAGTGGGAGAAATGCATGCATTTATTAGTGCATTACACAAAATGATGGGTAAACCGATGAATACCCTATTTATTTAGTTATTTATGACATATTGCAACTTGCTTTTTACCACGATGCACTCTTAACATGATGATTACTCCACAAACATAAGTTTTTGTGATGTGGGGAGGCAATAACCAAGGTTCAAGTCTCCAAGAAAAAACTTTTTCACACATATATACTTAAATTGGGTTAAAGTAGAATTTTTATTTCAAATAAAAAAATATAAAGGTGAAGAAGAAAATGTGATTGCCTTTTATTAGTTTGTTGAGAAATCATGGTAATTTTAAAATTTTGAAATTAAAAGCAAGTTGTTGTTGTACATCTTTTTTTTTTTTCCTTACCCCTTATGAAAGGTCAGTGGGTGCACATGGCGGATTAATGTTATTTGCAATGGATTTTTATGATTCGACAGTTTTTGTCAGATTTATTGGCATAGATAATTTTATTTTTTTACTTGGTTTATGCATATATTTTAGTTGATGATTTTAATTAAACTTTTGAATCCTCTCATCCGATGTATTTATTTTTGTGGTTTGTTTGTATCCATGTATTTTATGGAAGTTTCAATTTGATTAAGAGAATGAAAATAAGGGCATTGTAATCAAATTAACAGTAAAATTCATTTTTTATTATTAAAAAAAAAGAGTAAAATTCACTAATTCATGTCATCATTTCATAAAAAGATTATTTTTTCTCCCTTAATTTTTTGTAAAACTTGTGAAATAAGTAACTACCGAAGCTATTGAATTTTTTATTTTTATTTTTTATATATGTTTAATCTTTGTTTTCAAAATCCCTTTTGTACGGCCTGTTTAGGATTAGCATATTTCTTGGTTTATTTCACTTATCCAAATTTAAATGCAACTTTTAAAACTTCATTTTTTTTTTTTTAGATATAATTTATTTTTAAGCAAAATAAACAAGTGAAAATAAGTTAATAAAAGGGTCATACTAGCAGGCGTCCTTAAGGCATTTGTTAATGGATTATTTTAGAAAAATTTTAATACTACTTTCATGAGAAATAATAAAAAACTATAAAAAAAATCAATTTTTTTTTTGTTCATAAAAAGTTTCTAAAAATGTCCTAAATTAATGTCGTTAGGACAATTGTTAACTTTTTCCTTAATAAAATAACATTACAATCTTTTGCTAAAAAAAAAAAGAAAAACTACCACGTTATGGGCTTTTCTCGAAGCATTGGGTCTACGGTCTACCACAAGCTTCTTAGCTGAACCTTAGGCCTTTAGAAACGATCTTATCATGTGTAGAAACCTTAGTCTTGTTGCGATTGAGATTGAGCTTGATGCCCATGTAATGACTAATTCTATTACCACAAACATTACTAACTCTTCTTTTGTAGTTGATTGTAGGCAATCGATTTCCCAATATCTCCAAATGAAAGTGAGCCATTGCTACCAAAAAGGTGAATGGATGCATTGATGCTCTAAGTAGAATGGGAAGTCATCAGCATACTGATTTAGTTCATTTTAATTTTCCTCCTCTTGTTTCTCAAAAAAATAAAAATTAATAAATAAATTTTCTCCTCTTAATCTTTTGGATGTGTATTTGTCAAACCTTTGTGAATTGTACTCTAACAAGCTTTGTTGAATGAAGTTTCCATTTTACCCACACAAAAAAAAACTAAAATAAAAATATTATCCTAAATCCTAAGTACATTATTCTCCTACAGGTTTTCAACCATTTGGGAATAAAAATACTATTACAAAAATGGGACTAATAGCCTCTATCAACTAAATCCCAAAAGCAACCTACCAAAAAAAAAAAGCTTCCAGAAATATTTTGAGAAAAAAGTTAACAAATGTCCTAATGTTATTAGTTTAAGAAATATTTTAAAAAAATTTTATAGATAAAGAAAAAAATAGCTGATTTTTTTTTTTTACAATTATTTATATTTATTATAAAAGTGGTATCAAAATTTTATTAAAATAATCTATTAATAAATGTCCTAAGCGCACCTGTTAACCAAACTCATATTTTAATAATTTTGATAAAAGGTGTATATATGATTAAAGAGCAAGACTTATGTACAGTACGTGTTGTTCTTTAGGTTTTTCATTTAAAATTTTGCTATATGAATTTTTTTTCATGAGATGAAAGTGTATTTTTTAATTAAGTAGTTACATGATTGAATCTTAAGAAAAAAAACCTAAAGAACAGCACTTAAGATAATGTACCTAAATTTTGCCAATCATTAAAACATGGGATACCATCCAAACTTTCAATCCAATCATTGCCGGCAATAATTCTTCCATATGCCAAGTACAAACAACAGGAGGAATATCCCAAATTAAAAAAATAATGATAATTAAAAAAGAAAGAGGAATTAAGAGCACAAAAGAAAATAATTTCTTACTCAGTGGTGGCATCTACCAATAAAAATCCAGGAAAAATGAAAGTCAAACTAAGGGTATACCTGCCTTTGGAGCTTTTACCCAATCAAACTTCTCAGCTAGCTGCCTTAACTTTTTAGCGTGCGTTAGGCTCCGTTTAAAAAGTTAATTTATTTTATTATTGAGCTTATTTTTATTATTATTTATAAATTTTATTATACTTTTTAGTATTATTTATGAATTTTATTATACTATTTTAGCTAATTTTTATCTTCATTATTTAAAATACTTTTAACAAAAAAAATTTTAATTTTAATAAAATAAACGAATTTTAAACGTATATAAATTCTGACAAATAGTGTGTTTTTTTTTTGTGGGTGCGTGTATTTTTTAAGGAATAGTTTTCTTGTCTTTTGAGAGAGAGGTAAGAATTTTTAAAGAATAGTGAGTTGAGTAAACTTGAAAGGCTTGGACTTTTCTTTTCTGTGGCAGAGACAAAATAGAGAGAGAGAGAGAGAGAGAGAGAGAGAGCCTTCAGTTGTTTAACGCTGAAGGGGATCCTTATTTATCACATAAAACTATACCCAATTGCAAAGGTCCCATATTTTTAGTCCTTTCTCTATTTCCGATCTGCAGGAAGAAGCAGAAATTCAAAAAAAAGTTTCATTTCTCAGTTCTTGTTCTTCAAAGGCAAGTTTCTTTCTTATATGCTGCACTTTGTTTTATTTTCTTGTTCTTTTCTTTATTTTCTTGATTGTTTTGATGGAATTTTGTTTTTTATGTTCTGGGTATATGTGCTAGTATAAATTAAGTTATGAATTGCTGTTCTTTTTTGTGTATTTTGGAGAGCTTTTGGCTCAGTGATTGATGGGTGTAAGCAATTTATGTACAGTTTAGTTCGTTTTCGTTGTTTATGAATGATACTGGGTGGTTTAGGAACTGAAAGGAGACTTGTTCTAGTTGTGTGTGGTATATTTATAGCTACTACTTATTAAATTTCATTGCTCTGGATGGGTTTTGGTATGGAAGGTTATTACAATGTAAATTGGGCGTGGTTAAATTTATCAGGCTCTAAGGACTAAGATAGATATACATGCACCTGCTTCAAACCTTTGATCTCTTTAATTGGTTACAATATAGACTTGGCTTTATAGATTCATTTGTGTGCACTGCCTCTATATGCGGCAATCTAAGCTCTTAAGGTTGAAAGAAGTGCCAAGGAAATAATAGAAGACAACAAAATATGTCTTATTGATAGTCTACTCTAGATAATAATGAGATAGGCATCAGGGTACAATTTGTTTCGGCTCCCTCTGCTTGAGGGTTACACTTTATTGCCTACAAATCAAGTTAAATGATTTTTTTAAAGACTTAATGGGATTTGGAAACTATCATTCTAGTCTGCAAATTGGGTTGTTGTTCTAGATATTTGTCAAACTTTTTCCTTGTGTTGATTGGAGCATGGTGATGTTTGTGTTGTGTCTCTGTAATATGCTGCAATCGTGAGAAGCTATAAGTAAATAAACTTGACTTTTTTAACACCCACAGAAAAAGGAAAAGAAGATAAAGATAAAAGGCACAGCTCTTTGTTAGGTATTCACCCTCTACTCCTTATAAACACACATATCATGGGAATGATTCATAGTTTTGCTATTCCTTTATGATTTGCTTGTTCCATTCCTTTATGAATTCCCAAACAAAGTGTAAAGGAAGAGTTTATGCCATCAGAATATGCATTCCTTCTTGTGCCTCAGTGCAAGCTGATCCTGATTAGTTTGTTGAAGATTCTTGGGAATAAGTTTTTGTTATTGTTGTGCATAAAATTGGGGAAAACCCTTTATGGACTTCATGCACCCTTTATTAACTCTCGTGTGTTTTTTGTTAATGTACATGTGGTATGGAAATGAGGCACAATTTTACATAAAATACCTAAGAAAAAGACAAATGAAGTTCTCAATGATATAATGAATTCAAGATTCCCTCTTTTCAATTATTTTCCTCTATTCTCTCTGAAACACAGTGGAGGAAGAGTGATTGCATAATCACAAAGTTTTGTGATAGTATTAAATCTGACATGCTCCTTTAAACTTGCAAAGCAGGTATCTTGTTAGGGTCGCAACACAACTAAGGGCTTCAACTTGTGGAATACATTTGAGCTTGCGCAATGGATAAAAGTACTCAAATTTTCTTAAACATTTGTTTTTTCTTATTTTTGTGCTAATAGTTGCATGTCAATAGCCAGTCAAATGTTCATTGCATTGGAAAGAGTTGTAATCTATTATCCCTTCTTGTTTCTTGTTCCTCTTCATTGTTTTTACCCCTTTAGAAATGTTGGTTTTGCTCATGCAAGCCAGGGTTGATGAGGGTGCGAATGCTGCCCACAAAACATGTCCAGAGGCTGGCACTCTCTACTTGGAAAGTTGCCATGTTTGTAGCCTTTCCACATGAGTCTTCTGCGACCTTTAAAAAGAATACTGATGCATGTAAAACATGGTTAACAGAAAAATTAATAAATACAATGGAAGTTTTACTTTCTAGCAATAAATTGGCACTTCTTGTTGTTGCAGATGCTACTAGAACTGGCCTTGAGTTGGTGAGATCAATCTCTGATAAGCATCTTGGTCTTTTGAGATCATCCACTCGATATGTTTCTCTACTTAAAGGTATTAATCCTACTTGGACTAAAAGCATACTCAATTAGGAGATTAAATACATTCTTGTGGTACATGTTAAAATACCTCCCCTTTAATTTGTTCATGTTCCAGTTGTTGTGCCTTTTTCTTTGGGTAATTTGTTCATGTTCCATTATGCTTTTAATTTCTCCCTGTTTGGTGTTGGCTCCCCTGCTGGATTGGTATTGTTCAACTTGTCTAAATCTAGCGATAGCACACTAGGGCTATTAATCTCAAGGACTTAGATATTTGTTGGATTTGTTTCCAAGTAGAATCTACTTTCATCACTTCTCTTAGGGCATGTTTGGTATGTTGTAATGGTAATGGAATGAGTTATTCATGTGGAATAACTATTTGGTTATTTGATTGCATCTTCATTACAGGGAATAGTTATTCCTTAGATTGAGGAATATGTATTCCTCTTGAAAAGGGTTGTAATAGTATTCCTTAGCAGGTGTAATAACTTTTAAAATTAATATATTTCTAAAAATACAAAATTTATATATGCAAATAACAATTATAATATAGATATAATAATAATTAATTTTATTCTAATTTTACAACGAAACATATGAATGGTGGTAATAGTCTTTATGTTATAACATATTTTATTGCCAAAAATAAAAAACTACCCTTCTTATCATAATCTTCATTCAGTGTACCAAATGTGCCCAATGTAATTTATGAGGACATGGAAGTTCTTATTTTTCATTTGCATTAATTTTTTCAAATCTTGTTGCTCGTGTCATTTTCATTTAAATTTCTGCTTGATCTGATAATATGAGATCTCTTGATTGTTGATATAACAAAATCTTCTTAGCAAGCATTTCTTTTTGTTAAAGTGTTTTTGTGGTGATGGTAGGGCAAATAACAGATGCTATGGGCCATGAAAAGGGCAAATATACTCTCGTTAAAGATTTGGAACACTCCCAACTTGGGACTTATGACAAGCCCCTTCCATGCTTTGGCTGTGGGATTGGATGGTTTTCGTAAGTATATCATCTAGTTCCTTCTCCCTTCTTCAACTGCATAGTGCATATGTAGTTGTCTAATGGCTTTATTTTATGTTGCAGATTTCTTTTAGGGTTTGTGTTCCCACTTCTTTGGTACTATGCGACGATTCTCTATTTTGGAAATTACTACCGCAGGGATCCTAGGGAGCGAGCAGGACTAGCAGCCTCAGCAATTGCTGTAATTACTCTCTCTCTCTCAACCTTATGATGTTATTCCTTATATTAAAAAGTCAAGCATCCAACTGCTTTTAAATTGAGTTGTTAAAATTCATTGTGTTTCTCCCTTTTCTTTGTTCTGTGTGGTGTTAAGTTTCTCTATCTTAAAGAAGGGTTTTTTTTTTTTAATCATTGCAGGCACTGGCTTTTACTGTAGTGTTGTTCATCGTTGCAGCTATTCTTTTCTTTTAGTCCCGGTGGCTCGAGTCTCAAAATGCTACTAAACACCTTTGCGAGAATCAACAACTGAAGTGGAATTGCGAGGACATGTAGATAACACAGCAGAAGAGAAAGGGGAAAAAAGATAGTCCCATGACTGTCCCCCAAGAAAAATTGAGATTAGATGATAAAATCCAATACTACTTGTTTCAAAATGTTTTGAATTATATGGACAAATAGAAGAGAATTTGTTTACATGTAAACTTGACACAAGTTTTCATAAATATATATTTGATAGTTCATTTGAAGCTCGGAACATGGGCAAGGAACCCAATGGGTCAATTGGGATGTCATTCATTTCCCGTTCATGTGTGAGGGTCCCAATGGTACACAGAGGAGAAAGCCATCATAATGATAGTTACACCATACCTTCCAGAGACATTATCCATGGCCAACCATAAAATCATCCACACGCCTTAAAAATAAAGCAATCCAACGATCCAGAACAATGGGGTTGGCTCACCGACAGGGAAATGGCTTTGTCCAATATGGATGCCCATTGGGACCATATACCAGTCAGATGCAGAAGCCATGTTTGCTGAATTAAATAGTTTGTGTCTGGTATAGATATAGATTGATGTTCTGTTTGGATAACTTATAAATTAAGCCATTTCTGGATGTTGAGATATGAAAATCTTATTTTACAAATGGTGATTGTGATGGGCCCTTTTAACTAATAGTATCAGATTGTGTTCTCATATGGTGGTTGTGATGCTTGTACCAAAATTGCCATCACCTTTTTTTGGTAGTCTTCAAAATGGATACCTGAGGCTGAAAATACAATGGATTCACAATAATATGATTAGAGGCCAGTTAACAGCCAAGAATTGACGTTTCCAAAATACTTGCATATAGCATGTCACTCAGATGTCAAAGAGCAGCATAGAAAGGGTTCGTTTCTTTTTTCTGTTTGAAAAATAAAGAGAAAATTTTAGTTGAAACAAAACCACAACTCTTCTCTTGCTCAGGTAGTTTAATAAAAAATGACTGTCTTCTATAAGATAATATAAAATCACAAAGTTCAATTCCTTGAAAAAATGGAGATCAAAATATTTCTTCTGAAAACTTTTCTAGCAGAAGAAATGAGAGAAAAACTACAACAAGACACAGATATGGAAGCCACGTACAAAAGGAGCAGCAGCTAAGCTTCATTCTTAATTAAATGAGACAAGCAAATGCCTGCAAAGACTGGACTAGAAAGATTACACCAAGAGATGCAAGGACTTCCTTTCTAGGCTCTCTCCAAAATGTGCTTCAATCTTTAGCCACCAGCCGGACATACTTGTTCTCTACGGTGAATCTAGAGCTTGAATTGATCTGGCATTAAACAAGAAAATCATGAAATAATCAAAGGTCAGTTCCAGGTTCAACTCATATCATAAATCATATAATAAATAGACAAAAAGCACAATCCTAAGGTGGGCTGACCTTGTGCTCAAGCGTATCACTGAGTTTGGTTTCATCTTCTGTTGTGCCAGATTCATGGAGAGCCTTGAGAACAAGTTTTCTTAATTTCCTCATCTTCAGAACTCCATCAGGATTCTGCCTCTCATTAAAACACAAATAGGAAACATAAGTGTGTACTTGATAAAGAGCACAAATGCAATATCAAAATAAGCTGTTTCAGAAAGGACTCTGAAGTATGCCTTTTATCTTAATCCCCATACTGGGGAATAGGAAGTGGGTCTCTTTTTCCTGCTGTCAATTTTATATCACCTATACAATCTGAAAACATGTAGCTAAGCAGAGAAATATATACACAACCAAAAGAAAATATGTAAATGAACATAAAAAGAGTAATTATTCAAGATTCATACAGATTTCAAGGCTGATGTGATCAGCTTCTTCCACTTTATTTTCCGTATCGTATCTTCTCTGGTTGAGCTAGGTTCTGCCAATGTATCATTCTTCAACTGACTCTTTATTTCATCTGCTTCTGCTTTTTCGCTGTGAATAACTTCCCCATCACCTAAGTCACCAGGAGTATCATCCTTGGTCTTTTTTCTTGAATCATCTTTTGCAGATGCATCAAGTTTTCTCTTTTTCTTCAATGGTGAAGTTCCTTTATCTGCTTCTGACTTTTTATGCTCAGTATCAGATTTGGGTGGATCTTGTGAATTTGGTCCCTTTGCGCATTTATTGTCAAGCAATTCATCTTTTTGAGTATCTTCAGTTGGAAGCTTTGTCTCTGGAGCAGATTCTTCTGGTTGTTTTGCGGCATGGAAAGCTCGGGCTTTTGCCTTGTGCTTCTTTCCTTCAGCATGGAGAAGCAGGGTCTGCTTACTAGTAGTGCTGGTATTGCAGAGGCTGAAATCACAATGAGCAACAACTCAGATCCAATCATGAAGTAACCACAAGTCATCTGTTGGGTTCTACAAATAAAATTCCCAGTCTTCCACATACTTACTATAGAGAAAATGTCAATCATCATTGTAATTAGTTTTGTGCAGAGAGAATTACAAATGGAGTCTAAAGTTATAAATATACTTTGAATATGGCCTTTTTTTAAAAAGGGAGGGAGGGGGAGGGGGGGGGGGGGGATTCTCCAAGTCAAAGGGCACCTTTACACTATGTTTGGAGGGAGAGGGGAGTAGAGGGTAAGGAGGGGAAGGAGAGGAGAGTAAATTAAAGTGGAGGGGAATGGTTACCCTTTCACCTTGTTTGGATACTTTAAAATTTTAGGAAGAGGAGAGGGGAGGGGAATTTCATATAGATTGACAATTTTCACCTTATTTTATTAATTTTAAAGAAATAAATATAAATTGACAATGTAGGGCTGTCCAAATAACGTAGAGACCCAATGAACCGCTCGACCTGGACCGATTTGCTGGGTTCGGATGATTTTGATGGAAAGCAGCGGTTGGTGGCAGTTCTCCATGGTCAAAACCCTGATTGAAACAGGTCGAGAGTCAGATTTCCCCCCTTGGGAAAATGAAATCCGACCCGTCCAATATCCTTCTCTTCCTTTTTCAGCGAGTTCTAAGTCCATATCTGGTAAGAGATCTTGAGATCTCTACTAGATCTGGATGAGTTCTTGAGATCTTTGACCAAATCTGGCGGAGATCTCAAGTTCTCTGACCAGATCTGGTGGAGCTCTCCTCTCCCCACTGTTTTAATGACTCTGACCGAAATCTGACTGCCACCTGTTGAGACTCGAGCCGTCAAAACCGCCATTCCTTATGGGTCTATGGAGAATTCTGTTCTCCCCCACCCGAACTGATCAGGTCAAGTTTGGGTTGAGCACAAACCCGACCAAGACCGACCTATGGACGCCCTTAATTGACATCTTAAGGGCAAAATTGACATTTTAATTTTTTTTAATCCCCTCCACTCTTAATAACGAGGGGTTAGGATGGGTAAGATACCCCTCCAAACCCCTTCAAACCCCTCCCCCCTCTTAAAAAACATCCAAACAAAGTTCATTAAACCATTCCCCTCCCATTCCCTCTACTCTCCTCTCCAAACAAACTGTTACACTGTCTAATTGATTTGATGATTAAACATTCTCACAGATTAGGATACAAAGTTCAAAAAGATATAAAACATACCTACAAAACCATGGTGGGCGTTCAGATAACCCAACATTTATATCAAAATCAACTTGTTGCTTTGAATCCTTGCTGGGCTTGGCGCTCGAACCATTTGAAACTTTCACTTGGCCTTTTGGACCATATTTTTCCTGAAACCAAAAACAAACAAATGACATCCTCAGTCCCGACGCAATATTATTCTTATAGCTTATACCCAAGTCGACAAATGAAGTAGATAACATCAGTTAATAAAACAGAAACACATTTTTGCCCAATAGTGAGAGATAAATTTAGCCCAGCATACATAAGATTTCCGAAATCTTCAGCTCAAAGATAATAACATCAGAGATTAAAGCACTTACTTTGCATGACCAATAGTTGTGAACAAACTAAACATGATTGCCTACACACAATAAAGAATCTCTCAAGACTTTTTGCAGACCGTCTCGAGAAACCGGATATTCACACACAGAGTGTAATCTAATGCAGCATATGTAAAATAAGCAGCTACTGAGCTAAGTCATTTCTAAAAATTACAGCATTTGATTCAATTACAATAACATATACCCATCAAATAAGTCAATCAAATTTAAGAAAACCAAGCACAGAGCTGAATTTGATGACTAATAAAGATGAAGAAAAAAAAAACATAGAAATGAGAGAGAGACTCACCGCCTCAGTAATACACTGAGTGTGACTTTGAACGCTTTGCTGCCCAAATGTTTGTCCGCAATCTATGCACGAAAGCTGCAACATTAACAAACCCCAATCACAAAATTTGATTTTTTTTTTTTTTTTTTGAGAATTCAATTCAAGCATAATCAAATAACACCCACAAATGCCCAAAAACAAAAGTAACGAAATTCTTTGAAGTAAATTATTAATGAGGGGTTTTGGAGACCTTGGTGGCGGAGCAAATCCTGAAGTGATTTGGTAACTTGGGCTTCTTCAGATTCTCTCCACAATCCTCGCACTGAAACCACACCATCTCTCTTTTGCTTGATCAATTTGTGCCCTCAACTCTGAGAGAGCTCTGAAACTGAACGAAGAGAAATTTTTTAGGGTTTAAGGCCTAAATCAAATTTAGGGGTTTTGCCGTGCTTTTTGGGACTTTCTAGAACTTGCTAGCCAGTGTACGACGTCGTGTAGGTAATAAAAGGAAACGACGTCGTTTCACATTTCTTTGCCATAAAAGATAAAGCGAAAACGTTTTTCGTGATTATTCATTATTGACAATTGACAAACACGAGGGAAAGTAAATAGTATTTTTTTTTTTTTTTTGATGGGATAAATACTAAATAGTATTATTTTTGAGAATAGGGAAAGTAAATATTAAATAAGTAGTTTACCAAAAAAAGGTAATAATAATCACATAAATGGACACCTTTCGGTCATTTTCTAGTTTTCCTAGATAACTATTTTCTGGAGTCAACCAAAATGCAACAGCTTTCACACCATTTCTCTGCACTCTCTGAAATTCGGATGCTTGTTACGTCCGTATTAATATGACACTATTATTTAAGATAACCTTTTTTTTTTTTTTTTTTTTTCAAAAGTAAATTATAAATTGGATAGAAATTTAAGATACTTAATATGTGACCTTATTTAATTTTTTTTTATTCCTGATAGATGGTAAAAGTAAAACCTTCGAAAACCATTTTCTAATAATTTGATGTAATTTTATTCTTGTCCTCAAGGCATGGTATTAATTTAGCTGAGCCAATAGTAGTTTTTTTTTTTTTTTTTTTTTTTTTTTGTGAGTATCCTAAGTGTTGTAATATATTGGGTTTTTCAATTAAATTTTAACACCTAATTACTATGTCTTATGTCCAATAAAACGTAAACATTATTATCAAAATAAAGTTAGAACACTACTTTTATATATATATATATATATATAAAGTTTCAATTATGTTCCAACTCAAACATGAAGTATAGTTGGTCTCTTCGGGGGCACTCAGATGGTAGGATTAATAAACTTGAAAGTTGAAAGACATATCATATATTTGAATGTCCTAAATTTCATCTACCATATTATCAAATTCATAAGATTTCTAGGGCGTCTCATAAATAGAGAATGAAATAGTATAGTCAAAAGCTAAAACACAACTTTCTTTACATATATATATATATATATATATATATATAATTATGGTTTTTTTATTAAAAAAAATCAATATATCTATTCAACATATAAATTGATATTGTAAGTTATAACCTTCTTGCATCTATGTAGAACTTTATAACTTATATTATAAAAATCACATGTAAGATAAATGTTGTGGGGGGGGGGGGGGGGGGGGGGGGGGTGTGGTTAAAAGATACTGAGATAGATTTGCTATATGTATGTATGGGTTTAGAGTATACAATGGAAGAGCTAAATAGCGTCAGGTCTAATCACCAAAAACTTATAAGATAGAGTAATGAGTTTATAAACATAGTATGTAGATTGAATTGAATGCTATATATCACTAAGAACAAATAAATACAATATCTCTCTCGTACCGTTCTTTTCTCTCTTACTCTTCATCCCCCCTTAACTGGGAAGGGGTTCTATTTATACTAGCTGCCCCTCATCTCAGTAGTGAATTCTAGTGGTAGAAATTAATAGATACTCGTCTCATCAGGTGTCTCCTTCAACTTTTAGGAAAATTGGTGGATTATTAGGTGTGTAGCATTGTTCAAGCTAGTTATTAAGTAATAAATGTAGTTTCGTTAGGTGGGAACATCCATTTAATGCAAAGATAGCTGTTGCTGAATTCAGGCGCTATCTCCTTTGGTTCGTTGGACAAATTTTTATCATACAGTGACTCATCCCCAGATATTCTATATATATCATCGAAATGCGTAGGTCATTCCTTCATAGGCTAGTCACTAGACCGCCATAAAAGCAGTCATTGTACAAGGATCTGAAGCCCTGAATTGGGCCTAGGGTGTTTTTTTTCCCTATCACAAGTATCTGACCTGTATTATAGTTTCTTGGATTAGATTTAACCTTCTGCTTACCGTTACTTTACAGGTCAAAGTACCTTGTGAACAAACCAACCCTGTCACAATATATATAGTTCAATTGAAATTTTATGGTATATTTTCTAACTAAAAACATCAAGGACTTCAGCGTTCAAATCTCTTATTTCTAATAGACACATTGGAAAAGGTCATGGACATGGAGTAGTGTGATTGCATTAATGGAAGCTTCCATTATCACGTGAGAGTAAAAAAAAGGAAGAACAGGCTGTCCACGGGACGCTAGCTGTTGCCTGTTGGAGAGGATTAGACTTTAGAGGACACTTGAAGGCCAACGGCTGTCCTTTCCCAACCTGTCTCTTTACTCAATTTGTTTCCTCAAAGAAACAACATTGTCCCAATGTTTGTCCCTACTTCACCTTTCAATCATGCCCTAAACCACTCTTATTCCCCAAGCGTTTTCAATGCGCGTAACTTGCACGAAGCCCCCCCAAGAGTCCAAACCTAAAAGTCACATATATAAACTGATCACTACACTCTACAATACTACTATTGCATTGGAAAGGAAAAAATATATTATTTGGAAAGTAAACTAGGGAACCATGAGCATCCATTGATTTTGAATTTGGAATAAGGACATGACAAGAAATGAAATAATAAAAGCCCTACGCTTCAAATTGAATCTTTTTTTTTTATTATTAAAAAAAATTATAAATGTTTGGTGCTATTGCCATGATTTTAAATGACTACTTATTGACACGCATGAGCCCTTTTGTCCAAATTTTTATTCCACAACAAAAGGTTTGTTAAGTTGGCATGCATGACATGAGAATGAAAAAGCCACCATTTGAAAGTAGTGTGTTTTATGTGCTTGTTAAAGTTCTCTTGTACAATTCAAAACCGACCATTTAGGAAAGAATGGCTACTAATTCTGTAAAAGGTTGTCTAACATAATTGCTTGCGATTCCAATAATATATATACATTAGAGTACTAAGAGAGGAATTAGACAAGGAGACCCACTATCTCCTTTCCTTTTCCTTTTATGTACGGAAGGACTTCATGCTCTCATAAAACATTCGGCGAGGAATGGGGATATCAAGGGCTTTTCCTTGTGCAAACGAGGTCCAAAGCTAACCCATTTGTTTTTTGCAGATGATAGCTTGCTTTTCTGTAGGTCAATCCCTGAAGATTGCCATAATGTGCTGAAGATATTGGGTGAATATGAGTCTTGGTCAGGGCAAAAAATTAACAAAGAAAAGACCGCAATCTTCTTTAGCAAATCTACCACGAATGAAGCAAAATCAAGCATAAAGAACCTCTTCCAAGTACAAGAAGTGAAGTCCTATGAGAAATATTTGGGGCTCCTCTCTTTTGTTGGCAGGGGAAAAAAGGCTAGCTTCAACTACATAAAAGAAAGGGTTTGGAGGAAACTTCTAGGATGGGAGGGTAAATTGCTATCTCAAGCCGAGAGAGAGGTTTTAATCAAAGCTGTGATCCAAGCTATCCCTACTTATGCCATGGGGTGCTTTAAATTGCCATTGGGGCTTTGTGACGACATTGAAGCAATGATTAAGAAGTTTTGGTGGGGGCGAAGGGGAAATAGAAGGAAAATTCATTGGATCCGGTGGAGCGAACTAACTAAATCCAAAATGGTGGGTGGTATGGGTTTTCGCGACTTGGCTCATTTTAATGACGCCCTTTTGGCGAAACAAGCGTGGCGGCTTTTGCACAACAAAGAAACCCTCTTCTACAAAGTATTCAAGGCCAAGTTCTTTCCTAACACTTCTCTCCTAGAAGCTAAGGAAACAAGTTCGGGGTCCTATGCTTGGAAGAGTATATTATACGGTCGTGATGTTATCCTCGACGGTGCTTGCTGGAGGGTGGGGAATGGAAAGTCCATAAAAATTTGGCAACACCATTGGCTACCCCGAAAACACCCAACCAAGGTCCTCTCTCCAACAGTGGAAACAATGGAAGAAGCCACAGTGGATTACTTAATTAATGAGGAAGCTAGAACTTGGAACATTGCTATGATAGATGGAATTTTTGCACCACAAGAAGCTGAGGAAATAAAGAACATCCTGTTGGCTAGAGAAGACACTGAAGACTCTCTGTACTGGCCGTGGGAGCATGATGGGAGGTATAGTTGCAAAACGGGCTATCGCATCTTGAAGGAAGATGAAGTTGGATTCCAAGTGTCTGGGCACCAAGACAATGAGGAAGGGTTATGGAAGAAGGTTTGGGCCCTTGATTGCCCAAATAAAGTAAAAAATATTATTTGGAGGGCTTGCCGTAACTCTCTTCCTACAAAGTGCAATCTATATCGACGAACAATTATTACAGAAGAATGCTGTGATCGATGCAAGGAAGGAACTGAAGACATTTTGCATGCGGTGTGGAGTTGCAAAAAGCCGGATGGGGTATGGGGAGTGAATAGCTTGTGGCATTTTCGGAACCAACAGAGATTTGTAAGTTTCAGTGAGCTCTTGGCCTGGGTCTTTGATCATCACAGGAAACCAGGTCTGTTTGCCTTCAATATCTGGTCCATTTGGCATCAAAGGAACCAGGTTCGGACTCATCAAGCCCATCACCCCCTACATCAAATTTCCCAGTGGGCTCTTGACTGCTTCGTTGAGTCTCAAGCGCTGAAAATGGCACCACCTCCAAGTAGACCGGTGAGAAGAGCAGGTGGAAACCTCCAGACCAGGGATCGCTCAAAATCAACTTTGATGGCGCCATCTTCGCCGATGAAAACTGTTTCGGACTGGGAGTAGTGATTCGCGATGGAAAGGGGTTTGTTCTGGCCTCCATGGCTGCTTGGGTCCCACAGCAGCTCCGACCAGAGGAGATTGAAGCTTTGGCTGCATCTAGAGCCCTTGAGTTTGCTAGAGAGTTGGACATTACAGACGCAGTCTTGGAGGGTGGTTCTCTAATGGTGATTTCGGCCCTGAAACTTAAGAACTTTGGATTGGCCCCGTTTGGTTTGTTGCTACAGGACTCCTTAGCATTTTCTTCAGGTTTCACAAAATTGTCCTACTCTCACACTAAGAGAGAGGGCAACATAGTAGCACACAATTTGGCAAAGTTAGCTGTTAATTTTACAAGTTATGTAATATAGATGGAAGATGTTCCACCTGATGTAATGACTTCTTACCAGGCTGATTTAGCTGGTATTTCGTAATTTAATGACAGTGTTGTTTTCTCAAAATATATATATATATATATATACACACACATTAGAGTAGCTTAATTATCATCTCTTCATGTACGTAGTACTTGATCAAAAATTTAAGAGAGTACAAGATTCGAGCAGTAGATTTAACAGTATATTGTAGCTGTCTAAAAAAAGGAAAAAATAAATAACATTGGGCAGAGGGCTCTCATTCATACAAGGATGCATTAAATTGTTGCTTTATGCAACTTTCAGCATCAAGTGATTGAAATATCAGTTTCCTCTCAGAAAAAAAAAAAGAAAAAAAAAAAGAAGCATCAATTCTTGTTTTAGGCATTTATGGTTAAGATAGATTTTTTGTTTTCAGCAATGTTTAATCAAAACAACGGTGGCAGTTTCACTTTCATCTACGTTTTTTGCTAATAGTGGCAAGGATTGCGACAATTAATTAATAGGATAACGGTGGTTGACGTATCAAAGAGAGAGGGATAACGGTGGTTGAATTTCCTATAAATATTGGGTATTGCTAACAACAGACATATGTGTATAGTTAAAGAATAACATTTTCTTTTATGCATTTAAAGAAGGGTCATGCTAATGAATGCTTTTAGGGCATTGGTTAACCATCCAGTTAAAGAAAGTTTTTTAGTTTTTATGAGAAAAGAAAAAAAAATAATTAATATTTTGACAGCTTTTTTCATTTCTCATAAAAGTGATGTCAAAATTTTCCTAAAATGGATTGTTAACTAATGTCTTAAGGGCACTCATTAGCATTTCTCTTTAAAGAATAACAAATACTCTAAAGTTTTCATAAGTTTTTTTTTTTTTTTTTTTGGGTGGGAGATAAAAATCATCTATAAGGTTAAATAAACTTAATCTATACTACTATTTAAGGGGCTTCCCCTATTTAGATTCCTCAATTTTGATACCCAAAATACCCTCAAATTTACCAGTTTGTAAAACTTAAATAGTAAGATTAGACATGTAAAATTACTAATTTAAAAAGTCCTAAATTTTAGATAAATTTGAAAAAATATTGCCTACAAAATAGGAACGCTCCCACTAACTCACTTATTCTAATACATGTTTCTAATATTTTATTCTTAAAAAAAAAAAAAAAAAAAAAAAAAAAAAAAAAAACCTCATATTCAGTATTAAAAAAAAATACAACTAAATAGTCATGTTTCTAATATTTTATTCTAAAAAAAATACAACTAATGAAACACCCTTAATTTAATAAACAAACTTATCTTTATCTCTAAATCATAAGAAATGGGTTCAAATCTTAAATTGATTAAAAAAAAAAAACTAATGAAAAAAGTCCACGTTCTATCAAAAAAATTATCTACCACGTTCCTATTTTGAACAAAAAAAAAAAAAAAAAAAAACCTAAGTGAGTTGGTTTCATAATCCATGAGTTGGGTTGGACGCCTAGGAAATCAACATAAGTGTGGCTCGAAATGAGTTTTTCAAATTGAAAATGGATACAACTATTAGTTTAAACTAGCCTCTGAGCACGCACTCACACGCGTGCTTAAAGACTCTTCTATTTTTTTGAAAAAAAGTTAATAATTTGCATCCATTATAATTTGGGATTACTACATTTTCTAATCACCAAAATACCTAGGCGTGTAATGAGTGTTATACGTTTGTGGGTAAAACAATTTTTTTCATCACACGCCTAGATATTTTTGTGATTGAAAAATGTAGTAATCCTAAATTATAATTGTAGGGTCTGGATTTGTAGCTCAAGCCCAAAACAATGAATTTGTAGAGAGTGGGTGAAAGAACTGGGTTAGTTGTGAATTTAGCAATTGTTAACTATAATATCCGGGAATGAACCAACGTAAAAACACACTTAAAAACTAAACAAATTGATGTCCGAAAAGGAATATTATTGATTGAACAGTGAATACAGTTCTTAGACCTACAGTAAAATCTTTCTTCCTCTCTTATTATCTTTTTTCTGATCCCTATTATCAGAGGCCTCTTCCCTTTATATAGCATCCTCCCCCATCATTTCCATCGTCTACTTGTTCTTCATCTATGTATCCACTTGAGTATATATCACATCAGGTATCTTTTTTAGCTCTCTATGAGTGGTGGTAGCTGAGATTACACTGTTCAGGGGTCTTCTCCACATAAATGCGGCCAAGAAAGTTGCTGCAGTGCATTAAACACGGTGGTAGCAGTTTTTTCTTTTAGATATTTCTCCATTCTTATCATCTCCAGGTATGCCCAAAACTTATCCTTATCATTGAAGTCGTTAGGAAGATCACTCGAACTTTCCAGATATTTGCTTGATCAAAACTCTTTGTATCCGAGGAGAATGAACTCTTCGGACCACTGGTGCTCTCTTCGGATTATACTCCTCGTTCATTTCCAGGTACATCTCTTCCACACGGACTCCTTCTCAACCACTTTCTTCTCTTTGGACACACAGTAATCTTTAAATAGGGTCCTAGGCCCAATACATAAGGTTGGGCTTTTACCCCCCACAATAGCCCCTCAAAATTTTAATTTTTCCTCACATCCGAGGAGAAAAAATAGGATTTTGATTTGTTACGAAATAAAAGCTTAAAGCACAAAAGTATCTGAGTTCACATGCGTATGATCATAGATTTAGGTGCTTCATCATTGCTGCTGTCGTTTCAGTATTCCCAAAGCGCTATTAATTACTTCAGGTAGCGTTTTGTCTCTGGTATCCAACGGTGGACTATTGATCCAACGGGCGTGGTTCTTCCTCAGAATTTGGGCGGGATGACTCCTACCCTTTCATTTGTCCCTATATAAAGTCTCAGGAGAGGTTATTTCTCCTTTACTTTGCAGATTCTCAGATTCTTCAGCGAACTTGAACATTCAAATCCACCAAGCTCTTCAATCATCAAATCCAGAATTTATAAGACTCTCTCCACGAGTTTAAAGATCATTCTCCGATTTAGTTCGTGTAAGTTCTCCTTTATTCAAACCTTTCATCTTCTCTTCGGCTAGCCTCCTCGGCCTTTGAGTAGTCACTCCCCAGTCACTACATTTAGAGTTTCCTCTTTTTTGTTTAATTGAGATGGGTAGCTTTCAGTATATGGTGGATAGCCCCACCCAGATGGAGGAATTTAGAGCAACATATCACATACCTCAAGATGTGGGTTTGAGATATTTTCCTCCGGAAAGACTATTGACAGATCGAAGGGTGGGCGAAGTTATAATTCCCATCATCGCCTTCCTAGAAGGGGGAATGACTATCCCTATAGGCCGTATTACCAGAGATTACCTCCGAAACCATAGGCTTAGTCCTGAACAATGTGCACCCAACGTCTTTAGAATCTTAGGAGTAGTTGATGATTTGAATCGTCAACTAGGATTGGGACTCACCTGGCTCGACGTGTTACATATGTATGAGTGTCATAGCTAGAAAGGAGCGGGATACTATCTTAAATCCCGATCCGACGTTGTTAGGCTCATCTCCTGCCTTCCCAAATCTAACAAAGAGATGAAAGACGACTATCTGATCGTCTCGAGCGCGTGGCATGATGGTCTTCATTGCCCAACTCAACTAGGAGAGCCAGGTGGGACATCCTAGATTTAGGTTTACTAACAGTAGATTTAGGATCTCTGTTTTTTACCAATTTTGTCTTCTCTTTGTATCATTACTTTCAAGTTTCTGATTAAGTTCTGTTGTGATGTGAACAGATAAAGACCACGTTTCTCCTCGGCTTAGCCTCACAAACGCCGCCGCGCTCAATTATTTATTACGATCAGAAATTTTTGTAAGTGAAGACGGGCAACTTCGGTCCGTTCCTCTTATTCTTGGTTTCTCGCCGAAATCGACTGATTTTCAGCCGGTCAGCAACGCGATAACACAGGGAGACCGTCGTATCAACCGCATAGACGTTGCCCGAAAAGATTCTTTAGCTTCGTTTGACCTTGCCCTCGTGCCACATCCAAATCCGCAGGGTATACCATTGCTCCTCTAGCCAATTCAGTAGGTTCCCCTCGAACCAGCAGCAGTAGGTGAAAGAGTTGGTTCTTCAACCCCTTCGCTTGGCGAGCAGATTGATAAGTTCAAGTTCGAAGGAGAAGCTTCAGGAGGGGTTCAGGTTTTAGACGCCGAGGAAGAGACTGACAGGCAATCTAGTTCTCTCCCACAGAGAATAGACGTACCAGACAACTCTTCAGAAGAAGACATGGCAAGCCTGAGGGACTTGATGAAGAATAGAGGTAAAAAAGCTGGGCCCAAAGAGACCGGTACGTCTCAACCAACTGTTAGTCTTCCTCCACCACCTCCCCAGGTTCCTTTGGATCTCGGCGCAAAGCAATTGTCAGATCCGAAGAAGAAGAGACCCCTCGCCGACAATGAAAAAAGGGAGGTAGCGCCTTCGAAAGGAACCAAACAACAGAAGGTGGTCAAAGACCACCAAAGAAAAAGGGCTTCGTCTACAGAGAGCCGTGATAACGCCCTCGTAGCTGATGTGCGCCGAGGACCTCGCACCTGGTCCCCAAGGCTGGAATTGGATGGTGCTCCAATCCCCTGGGAGACTTCCCTCAGAAATTATGATGGGGGGAGAGCAGGTCTCGTTGCTGAGACTTTGGAGCAACCATTGCTCCTCCCACGAGAAATGGATTCTTACAGGCGTTTCAGCCAGTATGACCTCTTTTTATCCCTAAAAAGGGATTTAGCCATGGTAAGTAAATTAATCCACTTCTTCAGCTAAGATACTGATGACTTTTTTTTTTTTTTTTTTTTTTTTTATATTGAAATTTTTCCTTCTGCTATGTAGATTACCCAGCAGGTTTATGTGGCCGAGGAGTGGAACAAAAAGGTTTACACTGAAGCCCAAGCAGAGGCCCACTCTTGGTCTGAGGCAGAAAAATCGCTGGGTAGTTTGAAGGAAGACTATGCTCATCTATCCGAGCAATTGAAAGAGATGACCAAGCAGAGGAATAGTCTAGATGCTAGTCTCAAAAATGCCGAGAAGCAAGTCGAAGACCAACGCCAGCTGTTGAATTTGACCGAGATTAATCTGGAAACAGAGAGAGCGCTGGTAAAGGATCTTTGGATAGAACTTCAGAAAGCCAAGGAGACTGCCAAATTGGCCGAGAAGAATGCTTAGTTGGCCAAGGAGGCGATCGAGGTTGAAAGGCAGGTAGCGTATAAGCTGGGGGTGGAGGAGACCTAAGCCAACCTTACTGAGCAATTTGTCACGGTCAACCGAGAGTAGTGCGATGTAACTTAGGGAAAAGCGCTTGATGATGCTGGGGTCTCTGCGGAATCTGACTTAAGGCAACTTAGGAGTATATACTACGATCCTGATATTCGCGAACTCCCAGGGTTTGATTCCTCTCCCCCCATACAACTCCAAGAGGCTTCGGAGCAATCCTTGATCGGCCAATTCCCTCTTATCAACCCTGAGGCCCCCACAGAGTCTAGTCAACCTAGTGATCAGGGCAAGCCAGCTGAGGATCCCAAGGAGTCTGGTCAGCCTGGTGATCAGGGCAAGCAAGCTAAAGCTCCCCAGGATAAGGGTAAAGACTTGGGAAAAAAGAAATCCCTTTCAGAATCTAAGGAATAAGCCCCAGAAGTTGCTGCTGCTCAGTCCAGTCAGGTTGTTGACCCTTTGGCCCCTCAGATGAAGGCTTAGACGTTTAGGAGTTTTTATTTCATACTTGTATTAGTTTTTCTTTTATGTAAGGAATTCTGAACTACTTTCTTTTGATCAATGAAATCGTCTCTCTTTTATTCTTAATGTCTTCATGGCACATCTTATGAGACTTATTATTATTGCAAATAACTATAACTTGTAATTACAGTAATATGGGCAGACTTAACAATGATATCGTGCCAGTGATGCAAACACCTTATTCAAATACTGGAAGAAGTAGGTCATACAAGAATTACTAACAAACATTGAATGCAATGAATGATGTGAAGGTATTACAGGTTTTCTTGAATACCCACAAGGAATAGTGCTAAGCACTGATTTCAGATTATTCAAATACTTACGACTATAAGATAAGGTTATTTAGGCATGATTTGTTAAATTTAAACATTAATAATGACTATAAGACAATGTTAACTAACCCATATCATTTAGTCTGAGGACTTCAGGCGTAAGTGGATTTAAGTTTAAACACTCAGGCGAACTGTGAATGAGTGTTAACTAACCCAAATCATCTGGTCCGAGGACTTCAAGCATGATTGGATTTAAGTTTAAACACTTAGGAGAACTGTGAACGAGTGTTAACTAACCCAAATCATCTGATCCGAGAACTTCAGGCATGATTGGATTTAAGTTTAAACACTTAAGAGAACTGTGAAGGAGTGTTAACTAACCCAAATCATCTGGTCTGAGGACTTCAGGCATGATTGGGTTTAAGTTTAAACACTTAGAAGAACTGTGAACGGGTGTTAACTAACCCAAATCATCTGGTCCGAGGACTTCAGGCATGATTGGATTTAAGTTTAAACACTTAGGAGAACTGTGAACGAATGTTAACTAACCCAAATCATTTGGTCCGAGGGCTTCAAGCATGATTGGATTTAAGTTTAAACACTTAGGAGAACTGTAAACGAGTGTTAACTAACCCAAATCATCTGGTCCGAGGACTTCAGGCATGATTGGAATTAAGTTTAAACACTTGGGAGAACTGTGAACGAGTGTTAAGTAACCCAAATCATCTGGTCCGAGAACTTCAGGCATGATTGGATTTAAGTTTAAACACTTAGGAGAACTGTAAACGAGTGTTAACTAACCCAAAACACTTAGGAGAATTGTGAACGAGTGTTAACTAACCCAAATCATCTGGTCCGAGGACTTCAGGCATGATTGGATTTAAGTTTAAACACTTAGGCGAACTGTGAATGAGTGTTAACTAACCCAAATCATCTGGTCTGAGGACTTCAGGCATGATTGGATTTAAGTTTAAACACTTAGGAGAACTGTAAACGAGTGTTAACTAACCCAAATCATCTGGTCCGAGGACTTCAGGCATGATTGGATTTAAGTTTAAGCACTTAGGAGAACTGTAAACAAGTGTTAACTAATACAAATCATCTGGTCCGAGGACTTCAGGCATGATTGGATTTAAGTTTAAACACTTAGGAGAACTGTGAAGGAGTGTTAACTAACCCAAATCATCTGGTCCGAGGACTTCAGGCATGATTGGGTTTAACTTTAAACACTTAGGAGAAGTGTGAACGAGTGTTAACTAACCCAAATTATCTGGTCTGAGGACTTCAGGCATGATTGGATTTAAGTTTAAACACTTAGGAGAACTGTAAACGAGTGTTAACTAACCCAAATCATCTGGTCCGAGGACTTCAGGCATGATTGGATTTAAGTTTAAACACTTAGGAGAACTATAAACGAGTGTTAACTAATACAAATCATCTGGTCCGAGGACTTCAGGCATGATTGGATTTAAGTTTAAACACTTAGGCGAACTGTGAATGAGTGTTAACTAACCCAAATTATCTGGTCCGAGGACTTCAGGCATGATTGGATTTAAGTTTAAACACTTAGGAGAACTGTGAACGAGTGTTAACTAACCCAAATCATCTGGTCCGAGGACTTCAGGCATGATTGGATTTAAGTTTAAACACTTAGGAGAACTGTAAACGAGTGTTAACTAATACAAATCATCTGGTCTGAGGACTTCAGGCATGATTGGATTTAAGTTTAAACACTTAGGCGAATTGTGAATGAGTGTTAACTAACCCAAATCATCTGGTCCGAGGACTTCAGGCATGATTGGGTTTAACTTTAAACACTTAGGAGAACTGTGAACGAGTGTTAACTAACCCAAATCATCTGGTCTGAGGACTTCAGGCATGATTGGATTTAAGTTTAAACACTTAGGAGAACTGTAAACGAGTGTTAACTAACCCAAATCATCTGGTCCGAGGACTTCAGGCATGATTGGATTTAAGTTTAAATACTTAGGAGAACTGTGAAGGAGTGTTAACTAACCCAAATCATCTGGTCCGAGGACTTCAGGCATGATTGGGTTTAACTTTAAACACTTAGGAGAACTGTAAACGAGTGTTAACTAACCCAAATCATCTGGTCTGAGGACTTCAGGCATGCTTGGATTTAAGTTTAAACACTTAGGAGAACTGTAAACGAGTGTGAACTAACCCAAATCATCTAGTCCGAGAACTTCAGGCATGATTGGATTTAAGTTTAAACACTTGGGAGAACTGTGAACGAGTGTTAACTAACCCAAATCATCTGGTCCGAGGACTTCAGGCATGATTGGATTTAAGTTTAAGCACTTAGGAGAACTGTAAACGAGTGTTAACTAACCCAAAACACTTGGGAGAATTGTGAACGAGTGTCAACTAACCCAAATCATCTGGTCCGAGGACTTCAGGCATGATTGGATTTAAGTTTAAACACTTAGGCGAACTGTGAATGAGTGTTAACTAACCCAAACCATCTGGTCCGAGGACTTCAGGTATGATTGGATTTAAGTTTAAACACTTAGGAGAACTGTGAACGAGTGTTAACTAACCCAAATCATCTGGTCCGAGGACTTCAGGCATGATTGGATTTAAGTTTAAACACTTAGGAGAACTATAAACGAGTGTTAACTAACCCAAATCATTTGGTCCGAGAACTTCAGGCATGATTGGAATTAAGTTTAAACACTTGGGAGAATTGTGAACGAGTGTTAACTAACCCAAATCATCTGGTCCGAGGACTTCAGGCATGATTGGATTTAAGTTTAAACACTTAGGAGAACTGTAAATGAGTGTTAACTAACCCAAAACACTTGGGAGAATTGTGAACGAGTGTTAACTAACCCAAATCATCTGGTCCGAGGACTTCAGGCATGATTGGATTTAAGTTTAAACACTTAGGAGAACTGTAAATGAGTGTTAACTAACCCAAATCATCTAGTCTGAGGACTTCAGGCATGATTGGAATTAAGTTTAAACACTTGGGAGAACTGTGAATGAGTGTTAACTAACCCAAATCATCTGGTCTGAGGACTTCAAGCATGGTTGGATTTAAGTTTAAACACTTATGAGAAGTCCAAAAAATTTACATAATAAACTGGCATATTGATTAAAGTAAATATTTGATTAATAATAGTACCTTTTAAGGTTGTTTATATTCCAGGGGCGTGGTATTACATGACTATCCAAATCTTCCAAGAAATACGCCCCAATGCCAGCCTCTGAAGTAATACGATATGACCCTTCCCAATTGGGTCCTAACTTTCCCCAAGCTGGGTTCTTTGCAGTGCCCACAACTTTCCGGAGTACCAAATCACCAGGCTCTAGTGGCCTTAGCTTTACGTTGGCATCATAGCCCTGCCTGAGCTTTTGTTGGTAATGTGCTAATCGGACCATTGCATTTTCTCTCCTTTCCTCAATCAGATCCAAACTCTTTTCTAGCTGCTCATTGTTGCCGGTCGGATTGAACGAACTAGTTCTCATGGTTGGGAACCCAGTCTCCAGAGGTATGACAGCTTTAGCTCCATAGGTCATTGAAAAGGGGGTCTCTCCAGTAGACCTACGAGGGGTAGTTCTATATACCCAAAGTACATGTGGCAATTCCTTCACCCATTTGCCCTTTGCATCATCTAGTCTCTTTTTTAATCCATTAATTATGACCTTATTAACCGCTTCTGCTTGCCCATTTCCTTGGGGATAGGCAGGGGTGGGGTATCTGTTTGTGATTCCCAGTTTGCTACAATAATTCCTGAATGCTTTGCTATCGAATTGTAGGCCATTGTCCGAGAATGAGAGTATGAGGAACCCCAAACCGAGTGACAATATTCTTCCACACAAATTTCTGCACATCTACGTCTCTGATGTTGGCCAGAGGTTTAGCTTCGACCCATTTGGTGAAATAGTCTATGTCGACCAGAAGGTATTTCCTGTTTCCTGCGGCTTTAGGGAATGGACCCACGATATCTAAGCCCCATTGAGCGAAAGGCCATGGGTTGGATAGCGGATTAAGGGTTCCCCCTGGATGATGAATGTTTGGGGCAAACCGTTGACATTGGTCGCACTTCTTAACATACTCATGGGCTTCTTTTTGCATATTCGGCCACCAATAACCTTGGGTAATGGCTCGGTGAGCCAAGGACCTACCTCTAGTGTGGCTCCCACAGATTCCTTCATATAGCTCTTCTAGCAGTAACTTAGCCGCTTCAGGATGCATGCATAATAAGTACAGTCCTGAATAGGAGCGTTTATATAGTTTCTGGTCCTCGGATAGCCAAAACCTGGTCGCCTTCCTTTGAACTTTGTTAGCTTCCCCCCTTTCTTCGGGCAAAATATCCTCCTTCAAGAATTTAATTATAGGATCCATCCAGCTGAGTTCAGCCCTGATTTGGTGAACTTGGACTACCTCTCTTCTTGCCTCTATAGGCCCATGCAGGTCCTCGACGGGGATAACTCTCGGCAAATCCTGCGCCGAAGAGGTAGCGAGCGTGGCCAAAGAATCAGCATGTGCATTACCATTTCTGGGGATGTGCAGCAGATTAAAAGAGTCGAACTCCGACTGTAGACGCTTAACTCGGCTCAGGTATCCCCGTATTCTTTCATCCTTCGCCTTAAACTCACCTTGTACTTAACCATCGACTAACCTCGAGTCCGAGAACACCTCCACTGACTTTCCTCCCATTCTTCGAATCATAGCCATTCCCATCAATAAAGTTTCGTACTCGGCCTCATTATTTGTGGCCGTGAAGTTTAGTCTTATTAACTTTTCGATAACGATCTTCTCTGGAGATATTAACACCAGCCCTACTCCAGAACCCTTCTAATTTGCTGCACCGTCTACATATACTTCCCAGGGTGATGGGCCTTGTTGAGAAATCATGCCAACCGATTTTTCATCCATGTCCTTCTCCATCGTTACCTCTTCTAAACTAGGCTCTGTGAACTCGGCCACCAGATCTGTGAGAACCTGGCCCTTGACTGAAGTGCGGGGCATGTATTTGATGTCAAAAGCCCCTAGGATAGTGCCTCATTTAGCTATTCTTCCCGTGTAGTCAGCACTTCTAAGTATGGTTTTGAGCGGAAGTTGTGTGAGCACAACGACCGTATGTGCTTGGAAATAAGGAGGCAACTTCCGTGTACCAAGTACTACTGCCAAGATGGCTTTCTCCAGCGGCAGGTATCGAATCTCGGCCTCATGTAATGACTTACTCACATAATAAACTGGCATTTGCGCACCTTGGTCCACTCGTATCAGTACCAAACTTACAGCACAAGGAGCCACCGCAATGTAGGCAAACAAGACCTCATCTGGTTCAGGACTGGACATAATTGGTGGCTGAGCCAAATAGTCTTTAAGTTGTTGGAAGGCTGAAGCACATTCTTCAGTCCACTCAAACCCTTTCCATTTGTTGATCAACGAGAAGAAAGGTTTACACCTATCTGCTGATCGAGAGATGAATCGGTTCAAGACAGCTGTCATTCCTGTCAATTTCTGAACTTCTTTGGGATTCCGAGGAGCTTGTAAATTGTGGATGGCCTTTATCTGATCGGGGTTAACTTCAATTCCCCTGTGAGTCACCATGCACCCCAAGAACTTACCTGACCCCATACCAAATGAGCATTTGGAAGCGTTTAGAAGTAGCTTGTGCCTTCTTAGAACTTCAAAAATGTTTTCAAGGTCCTTTATATGTTCAGAAACGATCTTGCTTTTCACCACCATGTCATCTATATAAATTTTGATACTTTTGGCCAACTATGGCTCAAACATCCTCGTCATCATTCTTTGGTAAGTGGATCCCGCATTTTTCAAACCAAATGGCATCACCTTGTAATGGTAGTTACCGATAGGGGTGACAAAAGCAGTCTTCTCCTGATCATCCAGGGCTAACGGTATTTGGTGGTAACCTTGGAAAGCATCCAGGAAACTCATCCGAGGGTGGCCGACAGTGGCATCTACTAGCTGATCAATTTTTGGCATAGGGAATGGATCCTTAGGACAAGCCTTATTTAAGTTAGTGAAGTCTACACATACTCGCCATTTTCCATTCTTCTTCTTCACCACCACAGTGTTTGCTAACCACCACAGTGTTTGCTAGCCACTCAGGATAAAAAACTTTTTTAATAGCTCAAGCTTGTTTGAGCTTTGTTACTTCTTCTCTTACTGCATCAGCGTGCTCCTTAGATGGGCGCCGAAGAGGCTGCTTTTTAGGTGTAATTAATGGGTTGACCTTCAGATGGTGACAGATGAATTCTGGATCCACTCCTAGGGCCTCATAAGCGTTCCAGGCAAATACATCAAGGTTTCTTTTAAGGAACTCTATTAGCTCCTTCTTCTCCTGCAGAGGCATCTGAGATCCGACTTGAAAGAATTTTTCGGGATTGTCTCCAATAACAATTTTTATTAAATCTTCACATCTAGCGCCCTCGTCTGGATCTTCGGCGGGCGGTACCCGATGTTTTAACTGCTATAAACCCCTTTCGGCCTTGGCCGAGGACTCAGTTTCGGGCTTATGCTGGATGGCAGCCACTAAGCACTGTCTGGCCGCAGATTGATCTCCCCGGATTTCACAAACCTATCCTTCGGATGGATATTTAACTTTCTGATGCAAAGTAGAGGAAACAGCCCCTAGCATATGAAGCCAAGGTCTGGCTACAATTGCCGTATATGGGGAATACACATCTACAATAATGAAATCCACCTCTACCACCTCTGAGCCAGTTTGTACGGGTAATCGTATTTGGCCCTTCGAGGTGACGACTCTTCCTTCAAAGCTAACCAGGGGAGAATTGTATGGTGTTAAGTCATCAGGTTTTAGGTTCAGCCCCTTGTAGAGATCAGGGTACATTATCTCTACCGCACTACCCTGATCCACCATTACCCTCTTCACATCATACCCTCCAATTCTGAGGGTGATTACTAAAGCGTCATCATGGGGTTGGATGGTTTCAATCTTGTCTTTGTCCGAGAACCCTAAAATCGGTTGAGTATCCGTTCTAGCTCTCTTCGGACCTTGGCCAAAGTCCCCTGCGGGTAACCAAGCTACTGACATAACCTTGGATGGCCAGGATCCTGTTCTCCCCGGTGCGGCGAAGATGACATTGATAGTTCCCAATGGAGGCTTTGAAGAGTCATCTCTCCGAGGCTTCGAGTTCACCTGACTTCCTCAGCCACTAGGGTGGTGCAAGAGGTGTCTCAATTTACCCTCACGGACCAGTTGGTCCAAATGATCCCACAGACTCCTGCAATCCTCTGTGGTATGCCCATGGTCTTGATGGTACTGGCAATAGAGATTATGATTGCGTCTCTCAGGGTTTCCCACCATCTTATTCGGCCACTTGAAGAATGGTTCACTCTTAATCTTTTCCAAAACTTGGCGTACTGGCTCTTTGAATACAGCGTTGACTGCTTGAGGATTTGTTGATCCTGATTGCCCAGCAAAATCTCTCCACGATTTACTGTTATTGTAACGGTCCGACCTGAAATCCCTCCTCTCCTGGGGATAACCTTGTCCTTTCCCTTCCCTTGTTGTTGATCTTCTTCCACTTTTTTATATTTTTCAATACGGTCCATGAGCTGACGCATGTTAGTAACTGACTTACCAGTTAAGGACTTCCTTAAACCATGGTCAGTAGGGAGGCTGAGCTTAAACGTGCTAAAAGCCATTCCATCAAAATTGCCCTCCATATCATTAAACATCTCCCAGTATCTATCTGAATACGTTTTCAAGGTCTTGCCCTCTTGCATGCTCAAGGATAGCAGTCGAGACAAGGGCCTGGCCATTCTTCGGCATGTGACAAAATGGGAACCAAATGCTTGAGTAAGCTCTCTGAAGGAATCGATGGAGTCTGCTTCCAGGCTGTCAAACCATCTCATTGCAACCGGTCCAAGACTGGAGGGGAAAACCTTGCACATCAGAGCTTCATCTCTAGAGTAGACAGTCATCCTTTGATTAAAGTGACTCACATGTTCCACTGGGTCCGTTTTACCATTATAGATGGTGAACATTGGCTGGTTAAAACGTCGAGGAAGTCTCGCTTCTTCAATCCTGCGTGTAAAAGTTGACCTAGAGATTTGATTCAAGGTCTTGCTCATAGCATCGTTCCCTACGCCTCCACGTGATGGGCTTCGAGGTTGTCTCTTACGATGATGCTCTTCTTCATAGGAAAATGATTCATTGACTAGTGTTCGAGATCTCTGCTTGTAAGTGACATCCTTTTCGTCATCGGAATCTTCATCAGAATACGAAGAAATCTGTTTCCTCTTTGCATGGCGCAACTCCCTTTTTAGCCTTTCAATTTCTACTTGCATATTCTGGTTCTTCTTTGCATGAGACACATGACTTCTACCATGGGGCTGGCTTCAATCAGTATGCGTAGTATGCACACTACCTTCACGATCTTGTCTCTACTCTAAATTAAGAAAATGGTCTACGTGTTGGGATGCCCTAGATTCTGCTGGTTGTTGCCCTGGTTCAACCATTATCCACTGTTGCTTCCACTTTCGCTCAAGCTCTTCCCACAGACGGTGCCAATTGTAGGGTCTGGATTTGTAACCCAAGCCCAAAACAATGAATTTGTAGAGAGTGGGTGAAAGAGTTGGGTTAGTTGTGAATTTAGCCACTGTTAACTATAATATCCAAGAATGAACTAACGTAAAAACACACTTAAAAACTAAACAAATTGATGTCCGAAGAGGAATATTATTGATTGAATAGTGAATACAGTTCTTAGAGCTATAGTGAAATCTTTTTTCCTCTCTTATTATCTTTTTTCCGATCCCTATTATCAGAGGCCTCTTCCCTTTATATAGCATCCTCCCCCATCATCTCCATCGTCCACTTGTTCTTCATCTATGTATCCACTTGAGTATATGTCACATCAGGTATCTTCTTTAGCTCTCTGTGAGTGGTGGTAGCTGAGATTACACTGTTCAGGGGTCTTCTCCACATAAATCCGGCCAGGAAAGTTGCTGCAGTGCATTAAACACGGTGGTAGCAACTTTTTCTTTTAGATATTTCTCCATTCTTATCATCTCCAGGCATGCCCAAAACTTATCATTATTATTGAAGTCGTTAGGAATATCACTCGAACCTTCTAGATATTTGCTTGATCAAGAGACTCTTTGTATCCGAGGAGAATGAACTCTTCGGACCACTGGTGCTCTCTTCGGATTATACTCCTCGTTCATTTCCAGGTATATCTCTTCCACACGGACTCCTTCTCAACCACTTTCTTCTCTTCGGACACACAATAATCTTTAAATAGGGCCCTAGGCCCAATACATAAGGTTGAGCTTTTACCCCCCACAATAATGAATACAAATTATTAACTTTTTCCAAAAAAATAGAAGAGCTTCTGAGCATGCACGTGCTCAGAGGCTAGTATATATTAAGAGAATTCAAAAAGTTAGTTACTATCTTTTTTATTTCAAAAATACCCACAATTTAATTAACTTATCCTTATTCATAAAACATAAAAATGAGAACCTACCCATGTTTATAAAACTTCCCACTACCTTATGTACACAATCAAAACTACACCCATGTTTCATATAAAAAAAAAAAAAAACCTACCCCAAGTTCCTATATATATATATATATATATATATATATAACCTACAAAAAAGAGAACCTCATTGCACGCACAAATTGCGTGTAATAAGGCTAGTCTCTAAATATTAAGAGAATTCAGAAAGTTAATTATGATTTCAAAAAATGTCAAAAATACCTCTAATCTAATTAGATAATCCTTATTTAAAAAAAATAAAAATTAGAGTTAAAATTGTAATTCAACAAAAAAAAAAACTTTTTCCCTACAAATTAGCACACTCCCTATTTAAATATATCTCACACACGTTTAATACATTTTTTTTTCCTAAAAACTAGCACATACTAAACCCAACAGTTTACTTTATTTCAAATCCTAAATTTTAGTTTCTTAAAAATCTCTTCCTATGTAACTTTACTAACAGTACATAAATTCAAATTAAAAAAATTATATTAAACTCAAAATAAAAAAAGAGCCTCATTGCTAGGGATGGAAAATATAACCCGACCCACTAAACAATAGGGTCGGGTTTGGGTTTTAAAAAACAAACCCGAAGTGGGTTCGGGTCAGGTTCAGGTTTTATGCATACCCGGCCCGAACCCGACTTGTATACATATATATTATTAATTTTTTTTTTTTAAAAAAAACCCTAGTATAAATACTCCTCTTTCATTTCAGATTTCATTTTTCTAAACCTAATCCTCAATCCCTTATCTCTCAGCTGCCCTCTCTCTCTCAAGCTCTCACCACTGGCCACCCTCTCTCGGCCTCACTTAAACTGCTCTCCTTACAGCCTCATTTAGCCTCACGCTCCCCTCACAACCTTGTTCAGCCCCACGGCCTCACTTAACCTCGCTGCCCCTTACCTCTCTCACTCTCACTCTTGTTTTCTCTCAGCCGCCCCTCACCCAGTCACCCTCACTCTCATTCACTCATCGACCCATCGTCACCCTCACTCTCATCACGCAGCGGTTGCTGTTTGTCACGGAGGAGCATGGGATTGTTAGATCAGAGCACGGGATTGTTAGATTGGAGAGAGATGTGGTTGTGTTGTTAGATCGGAGCACGAGATTGTTGGATCGGAGAGAGATGTGATGATCGATCGACGGGATTGTGTTTTTGTTTGTGATTTGTGTTTCTTTTTTTTTCTTTTTTCTTTTTTTATGAGTGAAAAATCTGTATTAACAAAAAAGAGCAAAAAAAAAAAAAGTTGATTTGTGTTTCTGTTTATGTTTGTGTTTGTGTTTTCATTTCTGTGGTTGTGATTTCTATGATTGTAAAATCGATTTTGTTTTTTTTTTTTTTAAGATTGGGTTGAATTGGGCCACGACTTTAGATTAGGCTCAGAAGTGGCTGGACGAGGCCCATGGGGGCTCGACGAGGCGAGTTGGGGTTAAAAAAAACCCGTTTCTTAAACGGGCTGTGTTCGGGTAATAGGGGAGCTAGGGCCTGCAGGTCAGGTTCAAACATCAAAAAACCCGCCCCAAACCCGACCCGTTGTCATTTCTACTCATTGCACGTGCTGAGTGCGTATGATGAGGCTAATATATATTAATACTTTTTAAGATTATGTTAAAATGTTATTTAATAAAATATTAAATGCAATTTAATTAATATCGTAACCTTTTTGTTAAATGATGTTTTAAAGATCCACATAAATGGCTCCTAAGTATTACTATTATTTTGTGTGGGTAATTGATCATATTTATAACAAGGAGTCATGCAAAAACAATTCAAAGGGTTTTTATTTATTTATTTAGTTTTTGTTGAATCTGACAAGATAATCAACTTGAACCTGAACAATTAAAATAGTAGGTTGGGTCAGGTCAACCCATGGGTCACATGGATTAACTAGTGTTTTTGAAGGGAAAAGTTCTTTTATGCTCAACATTTAGATTCTTTTTTCACAAGATCAAGACTTGAAGGTTTTGATTTAATGGAGTTTTGGAATATGTAAACTTAAGAATTTATATACTATTTAATGTTTAATTTTTAGTTTTTTTGTTTACTTGTTCTATTATAAATAAATACAAACACAATATTATCACATTTCTTATTGAATTTTATCATATATTTTTTGCATGTGAAAAAAGGAGTCATATACCATGTTGACCCATCCCTCAAAAGAGTGGCAAGGATAATAAAGTTTTATAACACGATTAAGGCAACTCGTTTTTAATTTGAATGCCAAGTCAATAAGTGATTTTTTTTTTTTAGAGAGTTTCAACATATGGTGTCCCCTCCTGATGATAACACTTTATCATCAGACCAAGACACCAATTGGTTTATGGTGTAGGCAGAGATTGAACCTCAGATTTCTTATTTAACCATTAAAGACTTTACTAGTTGAGCTAACTGGAACCCACCAATAAATGATGATTGGAGTGATATTATTATCAGGCCAAGATGCGAAAAGAACCTTCGGGTTTGGGTTAGTTGCAAAGTAATATTATGTTTCGTCAATTTTGCAATATTGATCACTAAGCTTGGTTTAAGAATTTTCCAAATTGACTCTTCATCATAATTTTGTTAAATGTTACTAAAAGATAATTATCACATGATGTGCATGTGACTACTTTATTAATAAAAATAATACGTGCACAAACATATAGTTATTTTATAATTAACAATAATACAAAACTGGTATTGCATGTGTTTTTGCATTTTGTCCTTATAAAAGGTAGTGATAGGAGAAATTATATGCTACAAAATTTATTACATAAGTTTTATAACAAATTTTGATAGATATGATAGGATTTCAATCTAATTGTGACATCTACTCTATGATAATTATTTTATCATCAGGTTAAGACACCAATTAATATTTTGTGTAGCTAGATTTTTTATTTGACAGCATAAAACTTTACCAATTTTTTACTAAGATATCAATCAGTTTTTAATGTAGACAGACATTGAATATCAAATCTTTTATTCAAGTATTAGAGACTTTATTAATTGAGTTAATTAGAAGTTACAATACACCACCAATTGCATTACTTTATTAAGGTGACACCAACTATACTATACTTATTATTTGAGTAAAATTTTTATAATTTTTAAAGTAAAATTTAGAATTTCTAAATTTCTCAAAAGGAACAATCGACTACCGTAAATAGTAAAAGGAAAAGGCATCTTTTGACACAACGCGACCACGGGCCACGACTATTGTGAATAGTAAAGACATGTTTTTTTGTGTTCTGTTGTAAAGCGGAGCTTATGATTTCAAATCATTACAGCCACGCTCCAATAATTCTAAGCAGGAAAAAATGTCTCAGTTCGAGTACTGTACTAAGTGTCATATAAACTACACAACTGTTTCTGCTAATTTCTACAAGCAGCATCTTTGAAAATATCTATGACCCTAAATCATGAAAAGAAGGAGTGGATGTGTACGTATTCAAGGTTTTCGTGACAACAACGTAGAATTTGAGACAAAAATGACGTATTTAGAAGATCATGCAATGGGTACTGTTTTTTGTCAGTGTTTTTGTAATATTGTTTGTTAGTAATAGCTCTTATCCTTGCATTATTTATTTTGACAATACATCACACATTATTGGCAACATTAAATAATTGACGCTCGGGTATGCATTTTAAATGTTATTTTGCTTCTTGGTTTAATCATTAATGATAGCTTACTTGCCACTCTCGCCTTTCTCACACACTCACTCTGTCACAGTCCAAATATATGACACAAAATAATAGAACATGTTGAAAATATGTTAATGGCAAAAGGATGCCTAAATGAAGTGTATGATAAAAGGCTAGCAATAGTGCAAGACCCTAGCTAGCACACATAGGTTGCATATCTCTGGCAAGGATAAGACATCTTTCGTGTTAGTTTCTCTATGGATGAATGGAACATCAAGTAAAAAATTATGTCCAAAGTTTTCAATAGGTTTATCAAATAGATTTTAGACCTCTTGTAATCTATCAAATCTTGGATTTAATGGTCCGTTTGGATTGGGGGGAGAGGGAGGTGGAGTAGATTTAGCACAAAATTAACTTATTTTTAACCAACTCTACTCTACTCCTCTTCACTTCCTCTCCTTCTCCCTTCCATCCAAACAGACCATAAGTCCTCTAATTAGGGATGATAATGAAATGAGGTGAGATCAAATGTATTTTGTTTTTGTTCCTGTTTGATCTCCTCTTTAGGGCAAAAAAAAATCCTATTGTGATGATGAAACAAAAATGAAGAAATAACTAGAATAAAAGTATTAACTATTAAGAGAAAATAAGAGTTATGAGACTTCTAACTAATATATTCAAGTTAACTTCAAGGATTTTTTATGTATTTGGGACAAAAGATCTAAACTCTACTTAAGATTAATGATCGGAACAAAAAAAAAAAAATGGAGAGATTAATGAAGTACCCTAATAGTCCAAACACATGTTAAAAAAAATCCTATGATTTTTGTAGGAAAGACCAAAAATATTTCACATTTAGAAAGAGATCTAATTGTACTATATATTTTCAATGCCAGCTTCTACAGCTAAAAAACAAGGCTAATTATTGTAGTGCAGGAAAATTACTGGCCAAAGACTACCGTTCCTGTGACTATCAATACCTAGCCTATAGGGTACCCAAGCGAAGACTAATGAGATGAAAGCCTATCATCATAAGATAAATAAAAGTGCAACAAATATACTTTTAGAGTGAGTGACCAACCTAATTCTCATTTATTTAAAATTTAAAACTCTCATTATGCCATTTAAATACTGCTACTTTATCAGTTTATACAACACAATATCTCTGTCTGTCTTCTAAAGCCAAAGCTTTCTCAAACCCAAAAACACTTCCACCACAAGCAAAACACACACAATTCAAAGGCTTTAGCTTCTATCACAATGCAAATAAACGCAGACCCACCACCATTTTGGTCACCTCCACCAAACACTTCCATGCCTCGCCGTCGCTCATCATCTTCTTCACCACTTCTCTCATCACCACTACTCATCATTCTCTTGCCGATCATTTTTTTAGTTTTCCTTTTCATCACAATCCCACCGTTGCTTTCCTTCACTTCCCATATCCTAAAACCCACTTATAGCGTGAAAAAAAGCTGGGATTCCTTCAATATAGTCCTTGTTGTGATTGCCATTCTCTGTGGAATCTTTGCTAGAAAAAACGACGACGGATCGACCAGTAATGTTTCATTAAACACATCAACGAACGATATAAACAAAACAACGCACGAAGAAGAACCAAACTCACAACAACAACAACAATGGTTTCAATACTCAGAAAGAAAGATCTCTGACTATGATGATCCTGACCCTTCTCGGATTTGGTCACCGGCAACCGGTGTGACACGTTTGAAGAGAAGCAGTAGCTCGTACCCAGATCTGAGGCAGCAAGACTCAACATGGGAAAGTGACGCCGATGATCACCCGTTTCGGTTCTTTGATGACTTTGATATCAACAAGTTTAACTATAACTATAACCATAACCCAGTTAGACCCAGAAGCTTTGGACAAGAACAAGAAGAAGAGGACGTTGAAATTAAGGAAATCCCAGTTGATACCTTTGAAATTCGTTCTTCTCCGGCACCACCAAAGTCGCCGGCGCCACCGCCACCTCCACCTCCACCACCTCCTCCTCCTCAACCAAAACGTACTTACGAAACGGTGGGTCGTAAAGAGAAAGCCAAACAAAACGACACCCAGTTCAAAGAAGTGAAAGAGAGAAAAACATACGTCGGACTCCACCACCAGCGCCTCCACCGCCGCCATATCCGGCGGGAGTTCGTTCGGAGGAGCAGAGGTACGTGAAGAGTGGGCGTAAAAAGAGCAATGTGAAGAAGGAAATAAAAATGGTTTTGGCTTCAATATACAGTCAGCGGAAGAGGAATAAGAAGAAAAGAAAGGATCCCTACGACGAGTCGCTTCCGTCTGAAGCTGACCGAGCTTATTCTACAAGGCCACCACCATCGCCGCCGCCGCCACCACCTCCTCCACCACCCTCTGTTTTTCACAGTTTTTTTAAGAAAGGGTTAATCAAAAGCAAGAAAGTTCACTCAGTCTCAGTCTCTGCGCCACCACCTCCTCCTCCGCCACCACCACCGTCAACTTCAACCTCATCGAGAAAGAAAACCCGGGTTCCTTCCGAACCTCACCGGCGGCCAAGCTCGGCCACGATCGGCAAGCCACCATTGCCGACGAGAGTGACCAACTGGGATAAGAGTGAGAGTGTGAATGTGGGTGTGAACAGTGGGGCACAGAGTCCATTGATTCCGATGCCACCGCCTCCGCCGCCGCCGCCGATCAAGATGCCGGATATGAGGTTTGTAGTGCGTGGGGATTTTGTTAAGATAAGAAGCGCTCACAGCTCTCGATGTGGGCCTCCAGAGTTAGAGGACGTTGACGGTTCATCTTCAGTCAGCGTGATGGACGGTGGAGATGGTGTTGTTGCTGGTGCTGGTGCTGGTGTTAGTGTTGGTGGGTCCGTGTTCTGTCCCAGCCCTGATGTGAACATCAAGGCTGATAGCTTCATAGCTAGGCTCCATGATGGTTGGAGGCTTGAGAAGGTGAATTCCTTGAGAGAGAAGCAAAAGATGGGCTAGCAGCGCCATTAAGTGGTTATGGCCTCAGGCCCAAAAGTTTCTCTTTGGGTGGTCATTGAGTCACACACTTACTACACACATAAATATGATAGTATCGTTTCTCATTATTAATCATACAGTAAGTATATGGATTGGTACAGTAAAGAATTTGAAGGAATGGGGTTCTGATTGTGTTTTTTGATCACCTTTTGGAGCCCCATGGAAGAAGATTGGAGTTTGAATTGCAGTGTTTGATGGGTTTTTTTTATTTTTTATTTTATTGCATAAACGGGGTATGTATAGGTTAAGATTATGCAATGTATGGTATTTATAGGGCTCTAATTGTGGTTTTTTTAGTTACCTATTAGAGCCCTTGAAGAAAAAGAATGTGAGTTTTGTTTTCAGGCCTTCACCTATTTCATGTTATTATAGTGGTAAATCTATGCAGAGCTTTGCTATATTAATGAATATATGCTTCTGATTGGGTTTAAAGTTTGTCTTGTTTGAGGTTGAGGTGAAGTTGTTGGAAATTCAGTGTTTGCAGTGTGTACATAATTGTGCATTCTGAAGTTAAATCCAAGGTTACATAATCACAATGGGTCTTCAATGTTGGAAATTGAATGGGGATTGAATTCTCTGTAGAGAAACAGATAATTCGTATCTATTCTTGATAGCAATGGGAAACATGTTTATCTTTACAGGCATCTATGAAGGTATATGCTTACAATGTACAAAAGACTATTAACTTATTGTTCCATTAAATATTCTTCTATTGTCATGGATAAAACAAAGCCTTGGATTAAAATTTCTACCATCTGCATAACTCAGAATCATTTAGGACCATAAATTATGGTGTGGACTAAGAGGGAAATTGGAAGTTAAAGACAAGACGTTTAGTCCCACTTTGAAGTGTCAGGCTTTTAGCTAAATTAAATTCCTTGTAATATTTTTCTCAAAGTGAAGACCGGTAGTTTATAAAACTAATAAAAACAACTCCCAATAATTTTCTCAAAGTGAACGACTTGTAATTTTGTCAAGAGTGAACAACTTGTGGTTTATATTTTTGAAGGAAACTTGTTCTTTTAAAGTTTCGGATTCCTCCCTAATGTCTTAGTGGTTAGTTCTCGCAGCTCATTGGGGTGGGTAAAAATCTTAGTGGGAGGAACTACACCAAAGATACCGATCGAGTAGTGTTTCTACTTCCTAGTGGAATTATTAAGTTCTCTGAAATCCAACTTGTAAGATTTGAGCAAACTAATTTATAGTATTATGATCAACCTTGAAGCCAAAACAAAGGCACTCTAAAAATTAAATCTAATGATGCAGGAAAATCAACGAGCCAATCATCCAAATAGTAGCATTGGAAGACTTGTAAGAAGGAAACACATTATCAAACGACATTGGTGTAGTGCCGCTCTAAATGTGTGATTTGTTTTTCTCTATGAACATATCTCTTTTTATTTTTCCTTCTTTTAATTTTTTTTTATATATAATTATGGTGGTATTTATAGATTTTTCTTTGCCGAGGTTGGTGACTAATTCCCCATGAAGTGGGGAACTCAAACAATACCTCATTGCCGCTAGGTCAACTAAGAGAACAAATTTCCAGGGTGCTTGCCCTAATGACGTATAGTGGGTACTTTGTCATGTTACATTTAATGCAAAGGGAGTTTTCTTTTTGTTTTTTTGAAAACCAAACTGAAACTTTTCATTCATAACAGCCAAGAAAATACACTGAAGAAACAGAGAAACCAGCTATAGACAAAAAACAGAGCATAAACAAAAAAAGGAACACAGCAACAACTTAGACCACGACCTAAGCAAGCTTTAGCTTGTTCCTTCAGCTCTAGCCATGTCTTCAATCCAATCAGGAATAGTTGAAATCCAGACCTGTTCCTCAGCAGATTGTTTTGCAAGCTGTGCAAGTTCGTGGGCTATTTTGTTGCCATCCCTACTGATCTGTCTGACTCTTGCCTCCTGGAAACTAGGTAGCTTTTGCAGACAACTACTCACAATATGGCCAATCACACTTCTCACTTCCTTAGCCTCAATAGCTTGAATTGTCTACAACGAGTCCCCTTCAAAAATGGTCCTTTCCAAGCCTAGATTTTTTGCTAGGATCATTCCTTGTTCCATAGCTATGGCTTCTGTTTCCTCCAAAGCCATTCGACCCGATAGAGGAAGACATTTTGCTGCTACCACCTTCCTTTCCCAATCTCTAATTATAAAACCCACTCCAGAATGGCCTTCAACAGAGGGAATGGCCCCATCCACATTTATTTTGAAGAAACCCACAGGTGGAGGTGTCCATACTTTCTCATTTCTCTGAGGATTATTTATATCCCAACTCCTAGTCCCCTTGAACTCCTTTATCATTTGGATTGTTGTCTCCCAAATGTGATCCTCAGAAACACCATTTCCCTCATGAACAATTTGGTTTCAATTATACCAAATCATCCAGGCAACACCAAAAAAGATCTCCATGTCCCTCTGAGTTCCCTTTTCTAACAAACATAAGGCCAAATCCACTATCTCCCTGTTGCTTTCATTCAAACAGATTGGGCATTCATCCCATTTGCTCCACACTCTTTTTGCAGCTTCACAGTAGATGATTGCATGCTCAATTGACTCAAGTTCCCCACCACAAATAGGGCAAGTAGGATCCACTTGAATTCCCCTATTGCTCATATTCAGCATAGATGGAATGGCCTTCATGCATAGTCTCCAGGCAAAAACTCTCACTTTGGCCTTGATGTTTAAGTGCCACATCTTTTTCCAAAGTGAGGCACATATGTCTCCCACTGAGGATTCACCTCTTTCATGCTTCTCTACTATTTCCCTAGCCAAGAAATATGCACTTTTCACTGTGAAGATTCCTTTTTCATTTCCCGCCCATATTAATCGGTCCTCCTGTGGATAGTGAGGAATTGGGATGCTTAGAATTTTCTCCACTTCAAAACCAAGGAAAACTTTGTCAAGAATGTCCTTTCTCCATCTTCTAGTGTCATGGTCAATTAAAGCTGATACCATAGGGAAGTCTCCAAAATCTTTCCTTGGAGAAATGACTTTATAAGTTGTTGGTGTTGGTAACCATCTGTCATCCCAAATATG
Source organism: Quercus aquifolioides (assembly GCA_019022515.1). Taxonomy (NCBI): domain Eukaryota; kingdom Viridiplantae; phylum Streptophyta; class Magnoliopsida; order Fagales; family Fagaceae; genus Quercus; species Quercus aquifolioides. The sequence goes on from CM032327.1 coordinate 44,752,675, forward strand.
GATTATCTTCCCATCTCCTACTCTCCATCTTGTTCCTTGCTGAAGAATCTCTATGCTCTTGTGAATGCTTCTCCAAGCATAAGATGGGTTGCTGCCTATGCTTGCATTTAAAATATCCCCATTGGGAAAATACCTTGCCTTGTACATGCACGCTATAAGCGATGTGGGGTTTTCCAACATCCTCCATCCCTGCTTGGCCAACATAGCCAAATTGAAAGCATAAAGATCACGGAACCCCATTCCGCCCTCTAACTTTGATTTGCACATTCTTGACCAGCTAACCCAAGCCATTTTTGATTCTTGATTCTTCTGCCCCCACCAAAAATTCCGCATCATCCCCTCAATATCATCACACAGACCTTTGGGAAGTAAGAAACACCCCATTGTGTAAGTGGGAACAGCCTGCGCAACGGCTTTTATAAGGATTTCTCTTCCACCAATCGATAACAACTTCTCTTTCCAACCAGCCATCTTTTTCCCCACTCTCTCTCGGACTTCATTGAATACTTGTTTCTTTGATCTTCCAATCATCGAAGGTAGGCCCAAGTATTTTCCTGGTTGCACATTCTGCATAGAGCCCAGCACAACCTTCACCCTTTCTCTTGTCTCTTCATTAGTGTTCTTACTAAAAAAGACCAATGACTTTTCTATGTTTATTTTTTGGCCTGCTGCCTCCTCATATTTATGCAAGATTGCACATAGTTCTCTGCTTTCTTGCTCCATTGCCTTGCAATAGATCACACTATCATTGGCAAATAAGAGATGGGTTATTGTTGGGTTGCCCCTACAGATAGAAATGCCAGAAATCAACCTTCTCCTTTCTGCCTCCACAATCAAAGCTGTTAGCCCTTCTGTACATAAAAGAAACATGTAAGGAGATAAGGGATCACCCTGGCGAAGTCCCCTCGTAGGAGTTATGCAACCATGGGCCTCCCCATTTATGAGAATAGAATAGGAAACAGTGTTTATACAGCTCATAATCAACTTAATCCATTTATTATCAAAGCCCATTTTTGACATAATTTTTTCAAGAAAACATCATTCCACTTTGTCATAGGCTTTACTCATGTCTAATTTAATTGCCATATACCCCTCTTTTCCATCCTTTTTTTTTCTTTAGATAATGCATGATTTCAAAAGCAACCAGGACATTGTCAGTTATGAGCCTACCTGGAACAAAAGCACTTTGGCTTTCAAAAGTGATAGAGGGGAGAAAGGGTTTCAGTCTATTTGCAAGAACCTTTGACACAATTTTGTATGAAACATTACAAAGGCTTATTGGTCGGAATTCACTTATCTTTGTTGGATTATTTATTTTAGGAATGAGAGCTATATTTGTCTGGTTTAGCTCAGCTATAGGGGCATTGAAGTTAAGAATATTAAGGACAGTTTTTATCACATCATCCCAATGATATCCCAATACTTTTGATAAAAGATAACAGACATACCGTCAAGACCCAGTGCTTTTGTTGGGTGCATTTGTCAGATAGCTTGAATAACCTCCTCCTTCTAGAAATCTTTTGTTAAGTCTTCATTCATCTCCCTAGTAATCCTTCTCGATATCAAATCTGCTACTTCCATCGCTCTAGTTGGAAATGAGGTAGAGTACAGCTCTTTGAAGTAATTCACAGCAATGTTTGCTATGTCTGTTTTCTCTTCACACCAATTCCCTTCTCCATCCAGCAAGCCCCGGATTTCATTCTTCTTCCTTCTCTGAGATGCTTTGTAGTGAAAATATTTTGTGTTTCTGTCACCAAGGGTCAACCATTGGACTCTGGATCTTTGATTCCACTTGATTTCTTCATCATCTAACATTTCATTTATTTCCTTCCTTAGTGCATTAATTTCTTCTCCCCTACTTCCATCCTTATCAGCCTGGATTAGAACTTACAGCTGCTTTCTCTTCTCCTTTATCATTCGAGCATCATGCCTAAGGTTTGAATTGTTCCATCTTGTTAAGCCCTCAGCACACACTCTCAGACCCTCGGCAAGTTCGCTAGCCGTTTGAAAACCTGAATGATCCTTCCAAGCATCTTGAATTATCTCCTTGCATTTATAATGTCTAACCCATGCTACCTCAAAATGGAATCTCCTCTTTCCCTTTCCTTAGACATTTCTTTGGTTTGTTAGCACTAGAGCACAGTGATCTGAAGTTGAATCCGCTACATGGATGACCCTAGCATCTCTGTATTGATCTTTCCAATCTGTTGTAGTCAGCACCCTACCAAGTCTTAATCGAATTCTTTCCCCAGCTGACCTTTGGTTACACCAAGTAAACTCTGGACCCTCATATCCAAGGTCTAGAAAACCACAAACATTAACTACTCTTCTAAAACCCTCCATCTGCTGTTGGGGTCTCTCTAGGCCTCCCCATTTCTCAAAGCTTGATAAAATTTCGTTAAAATCCCCCATACAGACCCATGGCATTTGAAATTGAGCATTTAGAAATTGTAGAAGCTCCCAAGACTCCTTCCTCCGATTTGTATTCGGGTTGCCATAGAAACCTGTGATTCTTCATTTTAAACCAGATGTAGGATCAGTCACTACTGCATCTATATGATACCTAGAATAACTTTTAAGCTCCACATTTAGATCCCTTTCCCATAACATGGCTATTCCACCACTTCTTCCCTTGCTAGGAATAATAACTCCATTTAATAAGCCTACCTTCACCATTATTCTCCTCAACCTACTCATTCCAGCTTTTGTCTCCATAAAAAATACCAGTTTAGGGCACCATCGTTGCACCAGCTCGCACAACGCTCGAACTGACCGGGGGTTCCCCAGCCCCCGGTAGTTCCAACTTAAGGTATTCATGGCTCCCGACAGTGCTACTCTGCAGACACCGCCGATAGATCGAAGGGAATTAAGTTACTACCACACAACTTTTTCTGCCTTCCTGCATCAACCTCTTCCTCATCTGCCCAGAGAGTTCTCTTTACACCCACCATACTGCTAGCTACATCCCTTCCCATTTCATTTTCTTTGTTTTGACACGGGCTAGCTTCTTTAGTTTACCCTTCTTTTTCTGGGCTTTATTTCCCTCATCATTATTTTCCTTCTCTATACTAAGCCCAACATCCATTTTAAGTGGGCTAGTGACTTCCTGAAGCTCCATATTTTTTGCTTCTTCACGGCCCATGTGTATTACTCCACTTACCTCACTTTCACATCCTACTATTGATATAGAGTTATGGGTCGGCCCCATATTTTGGTTTTTTTCTTTTCCCTTTTCACCGTGGATATTTTCCCCTTTTTTCCTTGCTTCTATCCCATCAGTTCTACTATTTTGAATTTGAAATTGAAATTGACGAACCTCTTGCGTGCCATGCTCACCTTCCTCTGACATCACTGAGACAAGACTTCCACTTTTTGCATTTCCAAGCTTTTCCACGGATTGTGCACCACCAAGGGAAGTGGAGTAGCCACCGTCTTCCGGCCCAAACTGCATCCTTTCTTGCATTGCCGTATCATCAGCTTGCTAGTTAAAAGGACTCCTTCTTTGTTCTTCTTTTGTCAATCGGGCTTTGCTTTCACCTTGAGCCCTTAACTATTCACCATATTGCTGAGCTTGATTTGGTTGGCCACTTTTTTTGCAATGTCGCTCATCATGCCCCATTACTCCACATCTGAAGCAAAAAACCGGCAACCTTTCATACCGGAATTGAATGCAGAAACTCTTCCCCTCTGGGCTAGCAACCTTACCACACCTTCTTAAAGGTTTTTCCAGTGGAAGATTTACCTTTATTCTCATGAACTTTGCTTGCTCTGACATCCATGATCTTGTATCCACTGTCATAAAAATCCCCAAATTGCTGCCTATCTCCTTACCTATCTTCTTTGTCATCATATCAAAGGGTAAACCCCAAATTTGTACCCAAAAGGGAGAGTGAGTAAAAGAAATATTACTTGCCGTCATTCCCCTCTCCCATCTTTTGAGCAACAAAAGATTATTTTCAAAGTTCCATGGCCCATTTGTTTCGACCCACCTTAGCTGGTATTCATTGGCAAACTTGAATTGAAGGATATCATTCCCAACTTCCACAATCTTCAAGTCCTGGCCAATTTTCCAAGCAGTCCTTAAAGTGTTCTTTAGGGCACGCAAGTTTTGCTTTCTGTCCGACAAAAGCTTTCCCATTAGGCTTTGAGAACACTCCTCTATTACCTGTGCTCTGCCTTCTTCCGAAACTGAGATCTGCAACTCTTCTTCTTCCGTTAGTTGCATGTTCTTCAAAACATCTATCAGCTCTTGCTCCATGATTCTGACCCTCCCCGTGGGATTTTAAAACCTTTCAAAGAAGTTGAGGCCACCTAATTCAGAACAAAAGCTCCGAAATAGGGCCTTAGAGATCGTTCCTATCAAGGAAAGGAAAAGAACACTCGAGAAAAGAAAGAACACTCGAGAGAGGAAACACTCCTACGTGGGAGAGAGAAAGTCAAAAGCGAATTAGCATTGCTCATAGCTGTCTAATGCAAAGGGAGTTTTCGTTGGTATGACCGTTTGAATAATAAATGTTGATTTGTTGGATAAAGAGACTTTTTGCTAACACTTATTTCAAATTCTAAAGGGGGTTGATTATTAAGCTAAGGGGATTCCTCGATTTGTATGTTGGGATGATCCCCTTAAGGCTCGAATTGAATTACTTTCATTTGAGTGTCCCTGTCGAGATGTGATCGGTATGTCTTCTAGGTTGATCATTTGAGATAAGATAGGTCTTGGAAGTTGGAACATAAACATGGTTTAAATTCAAGCACCTTTTGGGTCGGGTACTAACCAAAGGATTTTTTTTGGGCCCATTGGGCTTAGGCTCTATAAGAGTCCTTTTGAGTCCATACTGGGCTATCCCCATTAGGAAATTCTTACCTAGTCCCGGACTACAAGGTCACCAAGTTGAACCTTGTAGTCCCAACCAATAAGAACAAAACAGGTTAGATAAAATTGCTGACATCATTTAAATGTTCTAGCTCAGCAACAATCAGCCTCAACATTAGATCTCCCGTTAACGTTGGTTTAAAAAAAAAAAAATTAGCCAAATATTTCCCAATTGGGAGTTGGGATTTAGGACAAAGAGAAGCTTTTAGGGTTCTCTAACTCTTGTGGACAAAAAAGGCAAAGGGTCCTTAGTGTTGAAAAAATCAAGTGCTACTCACATTGTGACCAAAAAACAAATGCTACTATTTGTGAGTAATTCTTAGTGATTTATCAAGTAAAAAGCTCTAGTGTAAAAAGACAAAATCTTGTTCACATAAGCACGGAAGAAACCAATTTTCAAAATAATAGAGGTATAATTTATTTTGTCTTATTATACTTTGTTTCACTTTTTGAAAGAATATATTATGAATTGTTGTGATATGTTTGCTCCCAAATAAAATACATAAAAATGTAATGAGGTATGAATTTAATGCCTTTTCTTTTAGTGAAAAATTTAATGCTTTGTTGTGATATGTTTGCTCCCAAATAAAATATGTGTTGTGATACATGTTGTTGTTGTTGTTTATTTATTTATTTATTTTTTTGTATGGTTATTATGACATTTAATCATTTTGTAACAAGTATACAATTGCTCTGCTCATAGAGTAACTATGACCATATATACTAAATTTACGTACAATCTCTCTCTCTCTCTCTCTCTCTCTATATATATATATATATATAGACACACACACATATAATATGGTAGGAATAAATAATATTTTCATCTTTTTAATGGTAACTATGTCTAATTTATAATTCTATTTGTGCTTAGATATGTGGGGAAGCTTTGTTATAAAGCATACCATAGGCCTTTAAGAATACGTCAAAATTGCACACATAATATAATTATTGTATTGTAAATTTCTTAATACTTTATTTCTAAAATTTATATTGTCCATAAAAATTATTGTAGTTATTTGCAATTCCAGTGATATTGAAGGAATTGAAGAGGATTGTTTGTTTGTTGAATGACTAGAAAATAGTGATGACAATTTGTTGGATAAGGTGGCATATAGTGCAGATGAGGCATATAATATATGCAACAATTATGCATTATGGACAGGTTTTAGTATGTGGAAAGGAAAACCTAGATATTTTAATGGGACAAAGAACATAAGGCAACATGAATTTCTATGTTTTAAGAAGGGTTTCAAAATGAAGATCCTTGTGAAGAGAAAAATTGGAAGAAACTAGAGGTCAGAACTTGCTGTAAAGCATTTAGTCGTTCCACAGTTGAAAATGATGTGTTGAAGGTTACTGCATTTAATTTAGAACATAATTATAAATTTGCACTACTATCAAAGAGACATTTGCTAAGATCTAGTTATCGTATTTCAAAACCTAAGGTAGGTTTAATTGATTCCATGGTGAATGTTGGTATAAGTACAAAGAATACTTATTTGTATTTAATAGAAGAAGTTGGAGGGAGTGAGGATATGGGCTTTACTGAAAAAGATTGTTATAATCATAAAAAAATCATGTGAACACAAAAAAGATGTCAACGATAAGTGCTTGAGATACTCAAAACCTATTGAATCATTTTAAGAAAAGGCTGATAGAAGATCCCATGGTTTTTTACACGGTTCAAGTAGACCAAGAAAATCGCATAATAATAAATTTTTTTTTTTGGGGAGAAATGGGAGATCAAGGGTTGATTATGATTGTTTTGGAGATATTGTGGTATTTGACATTACTTACCGCACCAATAGATATAATTTGATTTGTGCTCTATTTGTAGGTGTTAATCACAATTAGTAGAATGTGATATTTGGATGTGCATTCCTTTTGGATGAAACCACTGCTTCTTTCAAATGGTTGTTCAACTCATTCTTAAACTCAATGGGAAATCGATCGTTAATAACAATTTTTACTGACCAAGATCAAGCCATGTCAAATGCTATTAAGGAAGTGTTTTTGAACACACATCATCAACTATGTTTGTGGCATATTTAAAAAAAAATGCACCTTCCTACTTTGGAGAGTTAAATGCTAATTCAGAGTTTCAGTCCTTGTGGAACAACTACCAAAAATATTGTGATTTAGAATTGGAATTTCAAAACACATGGGATAAAATGATGTAGAAGTTTAATCTTGAAGATCATCATTGGCTTAATATGATGTACAAAATTCGACATAAATGGAGCACTGCATTCACTACGGATAGCTTCACAGCTGAATTTAAAGCTTCCTCGAGAAGTGAAAGTACAAACCATGTTTTGACTAATATAGCAGATAAAACAATAAGCCGGCACTAACTTTGTAATTAAATATGAAAGTGTATTGGATGGTATGCATTCTTCAAAGTTTAATGAATGTTTTCGATGTAAGCAAGGTGCCCCACAAAGAGCAGTTAAGAAGAGTGGTATTTTGGGTCATGCAACTCAAGTTTACACATGTAAGATATTCTTATTATTTGAAAATGAATACCTTAATAGTCTTGCAATAGAGTGGAAGCATGTTGATTGCCAAGATACAATTGATGTCTTTGAGGTGAAAGAAGAAGATAGTGAAAGAGTACGCATTGTCCATTTTGATAATTTCAATAGCAACATTTCTTGTTCTTGTAAGAAATTTGAGTCATTGGGAATTCTTTGTTGTCATGCATTGCGGGTCTTTAATTTAAAATTTTTGACTAAAATTCCAAGCCAATACATTTTGAAATGTTGGACAAAGGAGGCTAAGAAAGGGATGATGGCCTATGAACAAGATAATCATTCAAGTGGCAACGCTAAAGAGGCAGGGATAGTATGGCGTAATAGCATGTTACATATAGCTAATACAATCATATCCAAAAGTCAAGGGAATGATAGCCTTAAAAGCATTTTTTAAAAGATACTATTGGGACTTGATGAAAAAATTGAAAGAGAGTCATCAAAGTTAAAGTTGGGTTCAAATGCAAATTTGGAAGAAAATGAAGTTGTAGAGCATAATACAACCGATAAAATGCTTGGCTTATCAAATCACATGTCAGTGTTAAATCACCCATGTGTAAGATTAAAAGGTTTACAGAACAATAGACTTAAAGGCCACTTTGAGAAGCGCAAGACAAAATTGTCCAAGGATGCATCATCTTCATGTAAGAATTTCCTTCTTTTTTTTTTTTTTTTTACTAAATATATGCCATATTTTTATTTTTAATAAACCTTTTTATTTACAATTATTATTATTTTTTCTAATGTTAAATTTTATAGGAAAAGCAAAACAAAAAGTGACTAAGGAAAATTCAAATGTGTCATTCGGTGGCTCATACAATTTAGCAATATACCAACCACCAAATCCCTACTCTCATTTAGGATTTACAAATGATAATGCATATGGTCAATCTTACATGTCATGGACAAATCATTCTCAGGTATTAAGCATCCTCTGATTTACAAAATTAGAATATTTATAATGTATAATCATAATTTTGGTCATTGACATAATATCTAATATGAGTTTTGTCTCTATATAGGACATGGGTTGTGTAAACATTCCATTTACAACTATGTTGCAAGGTACCTATATTATAACGCAACTTAGTCACACAATTGGTTATTTATTTGAAATGAAAATATCTATCATTTATGTATTAATATGTGTACAAAGCTTTGTTTTGAAATAATGTTTTCTTATATTTTGATCTCTATAGAATCCATCGACTTATATTCCCTCACAAATAAACTCATTGATGTATAGTTTTGAGCAATTAGGGTATGTTTGGTAACTATTTTTTCCCCTTATTTTTTGTTTCCAAAAATAATTTTCTATTTTTAAGATTAAAAAACTTGTTTGGCAACTCAAAATAAACAGAAAATAAAAACCGTTCTCAAAACTCAATCTGTGAAGGAAACTGAAAATGTGCAAAATGCTATTTTCAGTTTCTAATTTTCAAAAGTCAATGAAAACACGCATTTAATTTAATAAAATTTTCTTATTTAATGAGTTAGTATTAGAGTTCAAATCCTAGTAGCAACATATTTTAGTATTTTCTATTTTTTTTTTGTTCAAAAAAATATCTTTTTGATTTAACAAATACAAGAAAATTGTTTTTTCTTTATATTCCCAAAGCAAGTTTTTGAAAATAGAAGAACAAAACTATTACTAAACATAACCTTAGATTCCACACATATGCAAGAGGTAAATTTGGAAATTCTTGTGGCGTGTTTGCATTATCAATATCATCACTTATTTCTTGTTCCTAAGGATGACTTACTTTGTACAATGGGGTTTTTTTTTTTTTTTTTTAATACAAAAGATGGTCAACAATGTTGAACAGTAAAGTTGGGGCAATTCAAAGTGAACAACTTGTGGTTTATATTTTTGAAGGAACTTTGTTCTTTTAAGGTTTCAGATTCTTCCCTAATGTCTTAATGGTTAGTTCTTGCAGCTCATTGGGGTGGGTAAAAATCTTGGTGGGAGGAACCACACCAAAGATATCGATCAAGTAGTGTTCTTGCTTCCTAATGGGATTATTAAGTTCTCTGAAATCCAAGAAAGAAATATTATAATTAAATAATATGCATAAAACTCAAGTTGTCATCCATACTATAACTCGGATGATATATTTGTCAGGATTTATTTATTTATTTATATAACTTAATTAATTAATCAAAGGCATCTACAACCTCTAGAGGTAAGGCACGAAAAAGAACAAAGTCCACAAGCTAATTTGTTTCGATCCTAGTGAGAGCATCATCACTAGGGGTGTCCAACAGACCCAAAGACCCGCTCAACCCGGCCAACCCGCCCGTGTCCGACCCGCCGCCACCCGATCCGACGACTCCGGCGGTCGGACACGGGTTCCGAACTCGCCAACCCGACCCCACACGGGTCAGTTGTCGGTTTTTCCTTTCGAAACCCGTGACACCCGACTCGAACCGAGGCCTTTCTCTTTCCGACGAGTTATTACGAATTTCCCGACCATTTTCGGCGAAATCAGGTCCAGATCCTTCGAGATCCGGCGAGATATCGCCGTTATCCGACAAAATCTGGGCCAGATCTCGAAGGATCCGGCCAGATCGAGGCTAGATCTCGACGGATCTGGCCAGATCGAGGCCAGATCTCGACGGACCCGACCAGATCGAGGCCTGATCTCGACGGATTCGGCCAGATTTCTGCCTGATCTCACCGAATCCGGCCAGATTTCGGCCTGATCTCGCCGGAGCAGGCCAGATTTCGGCCCTGGTGATAAAACCCGAGACCGACCCGAATCAACCCGAAACCGACGAGACCCGAACCGAAAAAACCGACCAGATCTCCGGGTCGGTTTCGGGTCAATTTTTTATCCACCCACCTCATTCGGGTCGAGTCCGGGTTGGGCACAAACCCGACCCGGCCCGACCCGTGGACACCCCTAATCATCACACTTAATGGCTTCCTCGAACCTATCCAAAAAAAAAAAAAAAAAATGGCTTCCTCGAAGCAATGGACAATCGTGAGGAGGGAAGAGAGAGACTGAAGCTAAAGGACAAAATCTACTAAATTTATGACCCCGTGAAAGTGAACAGTTATTCAACAACAACAAAAATCCTTACCATTTTAGTATAGGAACCAAACTCTAATTATGCTTTTTCATTTACTAGTACAAGATCTTGCAAGTTTTGGACAAATTTATCCATATAACCACTCATGAAGTCTGGGCTAGCTAATATCTCTTTCCATTTTGCATGGTTCTTCTTCACCATAATACCCACCTCATTATCTTTATCCATCACAGACTTGATCGCCTTGCTCAAGCTCTTTCTTGAAAACCACCCACTGTCTTCCCTCTCCACCTCCACAGCAACCTTCATCTCTTCAACAAGTAACCTAGTGTTCAAGATTTGGTCACCAAGATGTGGCACAAGCACTATTTGACAGTTACTCATCAAAGACTCCCACATTGATCCAAACCCACAATGGCTCACAAAGCACCCAACTGATGGGTGACTAAGTATCAATGGTTGTTCCACCCACTCCCCCAAAACTCTTCCTCTCTCTTTAACCCTTTCCTTGAACCCATTTGGCAATGCCTCCTCAACTGTTGCACATTCCATTGGCGGTTTCAGGGCTATCAGAAATGGCAACCCTATTAACTCAAACCCTAATAGTAGTTCTTGAAATTGCTTCTTTTCAAGGATGATTTGAGACCCAAATGCACAAAACACCATTGACCCAGGCTCAAACCCATCCAACCAAGTAGCCCACATGCCTTTCGAAGGACTCTTAGCAGGCTCTGGTAACACTGGTCCTGTCAATAACACAGTCTTTCTGAACTGATTCCCCACATAGTCACACAATTGTCCTTCCATTTCTTGGCATGTTCTAATAGATATCACATCACTTTCTTTCATGGCGGTTGTGACACGATCGTAAAATGTTATCCCATCTCCAAAAGGTAGAGAAATGAATGATAAAGAATCAACTTCATGGCTGCGAAGGACTATGGTCGATGAAGGGTAGCCTACTGGTAGTTGCTTTAATTCCTCCTTTGTAATGGCTCTATCCTTGGGAACATTACGTGTCGGAACTACAGCAATTGCAAGCGATGCAGCAGAAACAACATTGTAGCAAATTGATTTGATTCCAAGCTGTTTAGTGATTTCTGGTATCCAATGTGCATTGTCATAGAATACTATATCTGGAGTTTTAGCTCGGAAAATATTTTCAACTTGTTCACGTGTGCGATCCATGGCAATGGCAAGCAAATGGACCAAAGATATCGATATGTCTGAGGCGGTCTCTGCACCATGTGGGAGGCCATCAACATGAGGGATTGTGAGGGGATGAAAGGTGATGAAATTTGGATGAAGATTTAAATGTTGTAGCTGAATTTGAGCTTTTTTGGGCAGTATGAAAGTGATTTTGTGGCCTCTCTTAGCAATCTCATTAGAGAGATGGAGAAAGGGGGTCATATGACCAGTTGCAAACCATGGGAACATGGCTATGTGAAGCTCTAAGCTCTTGCATTCAGCCATTTTTATAATCAAGGGAAAAAGGGTAAGGAAGAACTAGTAATCCTATCTAGAACAGATGTTGTATCAGGTTCTAAACACAACTTGAAGCAAATATTGAATACAACTCTTTAAACAAAATAATTGATATCTATCATTCTTAACTAGATAAGTGAAAGAGAAAAGAGTGAATAGTGTTTGGGCTGTAGAAGGTTTTTTCCATTATAAGATTTCTACGTGGTTGTTATTATTTTCAGAGAGTTTAAATGAGTTATTTATAGACCAAAAAATCTAGTACAACAAAAAATGCTCAACTTATGCCACAAGTCTCACAACTATCCACATGGCAAACTTCTAGGTGCTAATCTATTGAGAAAATAGTTGCAAATTTTTTTTAAAAAAAATAAAAATTGTTAGCGGTTAAAAATTATAGAGAATTGGCAAAGAGGCCCATTTTTCAGGCCGAAATTGAGGCGTTGACCATGAACGTTGCCTTGTTCAACGTGATATTGAGTTTGTTGCACTAATTATGCCTTGAATGGTATATGACACCATGTGCTTTTGAGCATAAAACAAAACTTTTCACAAGGTCTTTTTGCAATTATATCAAATTTATAAAATTATTCACTCAAAGGAGAATCCCATGACACCATATGGGTTCAGGGTCAGAATCTAGAGTAATGCTAATAACGTAATATTTTTTCCAACTGTTGATATATTGTTATAATGATCTGATATATTTTTTAAAGAGTTTCAACTTATGGTGTTCTCTTTTGATAATAGCTTTTATTATCAGACCAAGATATCAATCGGCTTTTGGTGTAGGTGGGGATTGAATCTCAAATCTTTTATTCAACCATTAGAGATTTTACCAGTTGAGTTAACTGGAACCCACAAATAATGATATGATATAAAAGCAAAAGAAAAGAAAAAAAGGAAAAAATATATACACACATACACATTTGTGTAAAAAAAAAACATCAAAAGCTAAAAGTTAAGAGAATATTGTATACATTTTATTACTATATGTGTAAAATTTCAATTTTATATGTTGAGAAAGTGAAAAAAAAAAAAAAAAATGACTTCTAGGCTTCTTTTCTAATTGTGATGTATTTAATAATGGTTCCAAAATAATTTTTTTTTTTTTAATTCTCAATAGATAATATCTATTAGATAATCAGATTACACATATTTCAACAAATTACTTTTTTTTAGAACAAAATACATAAATAATCTTTGGAAGGGGGATGATATGTCACTTATTCGTTTTTAAAAGCATACTACAACGACACATGACAACTTCCTATATTTAATTGATATGTTGGACAATCAGTGCCACATGTTAAAATATTATTTATACATCTGAATGTGTTTACCATAATATTGGACACATGGCATCTATAATTAAAATTTTGAATGAAATAAATGCATTTATTTAGTATGGTATTTAAGTTCATTTTTTATAATAACTAGCTTGTAATCTCATGCATATGCATGAATACACTTAAAGAAATACAATAAGATGCATAATATAATTCCTATTTATATAATTGAAATACTATTGATAGTCATTTTTATATTTTGTTAATTCTTTAAAAAAATTTGTAAGGATATTATTAAGTATAAAATGTAAATTGTCCATTTTTTATTATTATTATTGTGAAGCACTTTTTTTTTTTTTTTTTACGATTCATTTATTCTAGACTCTTTGGTTTTTGTACTTGTGGGGGGTGAAAGCCCAACCTAAGATATTGGGCCTAGGACCTTATTTGAAGACTACTGTATGCCCGAAAAGAGGGAAGTGTTCAAGAAGGAGTCTATACTTAAGAAATATACCTGGAGGCGAACAAAGGGGTAGTCTGAAGAGATCATCAATGGTCCGAAGAGACCATTCTCCTCGGATACAAAGAGCCTTGGCCAGGCGGACACCTGGGAGGTTCAAGTAACCTTCCTAATGACTTTGACGATAAAGGCAAGCTTCAGGCACGTGTGGAGATGATAGGAACGGAAAAATATCTAGAAGACAAGCTGCAACCACCACATTAAATGCACTGCAACTGCTTTTCTGGCCGCATTAATGTGGAGAAGACCCCTAAACAGTATAATCTTAGCTACTACCACTCACAGAGAGCTAAAGAAGGTACCTGATGGGACATGTACTCAAGTGGATGCCTAGATGAAGAACAAGTGGACGATGAAGATGATGGGAGAGGGTGCTATATAAAGAGAAGAGACCTCCGGTAATGGGGGGGGGGGGGGGCGAAACAAAAGAGGGAGAGAAGAAGAAAAGAACTTTACTGTAGCTCTAAGAATTGTAACAAACTTTCATTGAATACAATATCTCTTCGGACGTTCACGTTTGCATCTGTTCAAGCATGATTGCATGTTAGTTCACCCGTAAATGCCATAATTAACTCTCGTCTAATTCACGTCCAGCCCAGCTCTTTCACCCACGCTCTACAAATTCATTGTTCTGGGTTCATTGGGCTCACAATCCATCCCTTTTGGGCTTGGGTTACAAAAACGGATCCTACAGTACTTAATAACTCATTTGGATGAATATTTATGATGTAATCCCACATTTGATTTTAAAATTAAGAAATAAAACTCTTTGAGAATAAATAATTTAGGACACATGGCGCAAAATTGGAATTCTAATTTGGAATTATAATTTGAGTTTCTCTCAGCTTCACCTATAATAATAATAATAATAATAATAATTTTTTTTACAAAGGAAAAAAACTGATTATTATTGTGTGCTTCCTTCTTCTTTGTTTTTTACTCATTTTTATTTATATATATTCTTTTTATCTCTCTTAAAATTTACATGCTTAGTATTTGTGGTGGGATTTTTTTTTACCACTACATGTTTGTTTTTTATATCTACTATTAAAGGTACCTCTACCACTATACCTCTACACACCTCTCTACCTCTCTACACCTCTACCCCTCAACACCTCTCTACACCTCTACACCTCTACACCTTTCTACCTTTGAGCAAACTAATTTATAGAATTATGATCAACCTTGGGCCTGAACAAAGGTACTCTAAAAATTAAACCTAATGATGCAAGGAAAATCAATGAGCCAATTATCCAAATAGGTGCATTGGAAGATAAGAAGGAAACACATTATCAAATGACATTGGTGTAGTGCCGCTCTAAATGTGTGATATGTTTTTCTCTATGAACATATCTCTTTTTCTTTTTCGTTTTTCTTTAAATTTTTTATTTATAATTATGGTGGTATTTATAGATTTTTCTTTGGTGAGGTTGGTGACTAATTCCCCATGAAGTGGGGAACTCAGACAATACATCTTTGCCATTAGGTCGATTAAGAGAACAAATTTCCAAGGTGCTTGCCCTAATGATGTATAGTGGGGGGAATTTGTCATTTTACATTTAATGCAAAAGGATTTGTAGTCGGTATAACCATTTGAATAATACTAGTTAGGGCAGCATGTGCCTTGCCATGAAAAAAAAGTAGTAATTAAGGTCAATTCTAGATTTTATTTGTATCATAAAATAAAGATATGAATCATTTGATTTTTAAAGTCTATAGAGATTTACATTAATCAAAAGAGACATTAATTTTAAGAATTTTGATAATTATGTCGTAAAAAGTTAATTTCATTCGCATAAGAATTTTGATCAACCACAAAGTTAAGGTAACTATTTAACATATAAATATTTATTTAACTATAATAGTTTTTTTTAGTACCTACTTGCTAAAGACAATATATCTACTCTCTAAAAACTTCTAAGAATAATAACGAATATCATCATCTTCCAACAATAAACAACTGAGTTTTGCTAAGAAATTAAAAAAAAAAAAAAAAAAAGGCATGTGTCATCGAATTTTTCATTAGATAAATTATAAGTTTTGAAAATTTAAATCTAGAAAATCAACGTTCTTTAGATAACAAATAAAACACCTAATATCATCATTCTAACGTTCTAAGAATTTCTATCATTTAAAACTTAAAATACGTAAAGAAAATTTTTAGGATGTTAAAATTTAGCGAGAGTAATTTAGACATTACACAATAAAATATTTTAAGAATCATAAGCTTTCATTAGGGTTTAACTGAGAGAATAACAATATGACATATTTGCTCTTTTCCAAAATATTAAGAGAAAAATTGCTTGATTTTAAAGTTTAAGGAAGAATTATAAACTACCCCAAACATAAAGGATGAAAAATGTTTTTTTTCCCTAAGTTTTTATTTTTGTTTTTGTATGTAAAACTATGTGTTTTTACTTAAAATAGTGTGTAAAGAAAAAAATATACAAAAAGTCAACCCAAGAAAATAGTGTGTAAAGAAAAAAATATACAAAAAGTCAACCCAAGAAAATTGTATGTAGAATAGTGAATTTTGGCTCAACAAAGTTGATTAAACCAACAAAAAATTTCTAAAAACACAACAGAATGACGCAACATTTTCATAATACCTTTATAATTTTGTTATATTTTATTTTAACTTGTAAAGAATTGATAGCTCAGCAATTTTGAAAATATTGTGACGACATCAAGATGTCTTAACATTTTTCACACAAAAAAATGTTATGTCCATGACATTTTCACAACAAATCATAAGTAGTAGGTTATTACAAGTTGTTATTGGAGGGCAAAAAAGTAGTTTCATTGGTAAGTTTAAATTAGAACCAATAATGATTTACCATATTTGATTTGTTATGAAAGTGTTGTGAAAATTATTGTGGATATAGTACTTCTTTTTCACAATACTTTTATTTTTAGTTGTAACTGGTTCTAGTATGATATTTTATTATTTTATTTTGACCTATAATGAATTAACACCTCATTAATTGTGAAAAGATTGTGCCAATTTGTGATGTTAATATTTTATTATAATGTGAAACAGCGTGAATTGGACAAACCAAAAATAATATAGCAAATATAC
The DNA here is from genome assembly GCA_019022515.1 of Quercus aquifolioides. Classification (NCBI taxonomy): domain Eukaryota; kingdom Viridiplantae; phylum Streptophyta; class Magnoliopsida; order Fagales; family Fagaceae; genus Quercus; species Quercus aquifolioides. The sequence continues at coordinate 44,769,485 of CM032327.1, forward strand.
TACAACTTTATGCATTCACAAAAAAAAAAAAAATAAAAAAAAGCAGCCAGCAAAACAGTGAAAGTTGAACAAACCAAAACTACTGTAGTAAAATTATTGTAAGGCGTAAATGCACTTTTAGTCCCTACATTTTGCACATTTTTCTATTTTGGTCCCTACATTTTATTTTTACCACTTTTCAGTCCCAAAAACAATTAACACCCCACATTTAAGTCCTTATCGTCAGCTAACTAACGGGGAAGACTGATGTGGCTAATGGAGAGAACTATAAATCATTTAAAAACATTAAAAATCCACCGTGCCCAAGTCTGCTTTGCCACATGGCCTTTCCGCCCAACTTACTTCGCACGTGTCCCTCATGTGACCACCACTACCACGTTAATCTCCCAAATCAGTAGCAGAAAACCCAAAATCCCCCAAATCAATACTAAAAACCCTAACAACAAAAAACATTCCTCACCTCCACCCACACAACTATTCCTCGAAGCCCAGACCAGAATGGAAGCAAGCTGTTCAACAAGTTCCAGCGTGAGGAGGAGAGCACCAATGAGGTGCTACTGTAATAAAAAACCTGTCATAGTTGTGTCATGGACATCAGACAATCCTGGCAGAAGATTCTACGGTTGTCCAAACTACTAGGTAAATTGTTAGTTATTTTTAGTTAAAATTGTTGATTCAAAATGTGATGGTTCTAAGCTTATATGAATCTTCTTGGTGTAGTATTATATTTTGTCAAAAGAGCAGGCATGAATTTAAGCGAAGAGTCAAGACTCAAGAATTTAGTCGAAATGTTACATGCCTATTACATTTTCATTGTATATTGAGTTCCAGTTTGAAGTACAATGGAAAAGCAAATACAGATCCAATGGGTCAAATTTTAATTCAGTTTTGCCCTCTCCTTCAACCAAGATTTGCCATTTCAATTTGCGTAGGTCTAGCGAAAGAAGTCCTATCATGTGCCATAAGGGCACTTAGTAAATTAATGCTACCAAGCTTGTGTTATTATTCCCCTAAGTTTGTGTTATGTGCTTTTGAAATTAAATTAATGCTAACAAGCTAAATTCAAGAAACAAACAACTAAATTCAATATATCTGTATTTCATGCATTCTAAAATACTATCTGAAATTGCAGTTTTAAGAGAATGTGATCATTTGTTCTCAAGATGATTATAAAAGCCAGTTATTATTTTTTTTATTATATAAAAAAGTTGCTAATTCATGAAAAGAAATTTTAGAAAGTGTACTAATAGACCACCTTGCACCCCATTTATCTACATTGCAGCCACTTGATTTAGTAAAATTAATAGAAAATTATTTATTACTACATTAATTAATTTCAGTATTTTGTTTCAATTTGTTGCTGTAATAGTTTATGGGTTTTCATTTTCTGAGCATTATTTGCATTTCAGGTGGGGCGTAAGTATAGGTTCTTCCAATGGCGTGATGATGAGATATGTGCTAGTGGTAAGGTGCTTATCCCACAGCAAAGACAGAGGATCATCACACTTGAGGCTGAGGTTGCAAGCTGTAAGAAGAGGGAGAAGTTTTTAGTTGTGGCTGTGGCATTGTTAGTGGTGATGTGTGTAGTTTTGTGTTTGGTTAGGTAATGTAGGTAATGTATGTAGTGTTTGGTTAGGTAATGTATGTAGTGTAGGGGTGAGTAAACTGTTGCTGTGTTTGAGCACCACCTGTTGTGTGTAAGCAACAAGTGCTGCTGCTGGTGTGTGTTGCTGTTGATGCTGTGTGCTGCTGCTGCTATTGTTATCAATATTGTTAACAGGGCTGGCAGTTTAGATGTATGTAGGGTAGTGATTGTTATGGGAATTATTAGGGCAGTGTTAGTTTATGTTGGGTTGGCAATGTGTACAATTTTTGTATGAGATGTGTTCAGCCATGTATTACTTCCTGGTAATTTTGTGCTCCTGCCAATTGTTAGCAATGTAACCCACTTCCCTATGAAATGAATACACTTTTTGTGCCCATATAAATGTAAATTCTGATTTGAATGCATCTACCTATGGATTCCACAATGTGAATGAAATGAATACACCTATTGCAGAAAATAACTGCATTACAAATTCATTAATTGCTGAAAATAATAGACTCAATATTAACCAGCTGGTTGTACTGTTTTGAATACAAATACATTAACTGTCTCTCATTGATGTGAGTACCGAAAGTATGCCAAGATATATATGTTCAACACCTGTTATCACTGCCTCACTGCTATCACTGTCAACTATACTATTGCTGTGTATTCCAAAACAGGACACAAGATTCAATATTAAACTAAACAACACAAATTGAATAGAAATACATCTTCAACTTATCATTGACTGCTACTCATTGGTATGAGTATTAAAGTAGGTTCATTTTTAAACAAAACAACACTTGCTATCATCACTGGAATTGCACAAAACACACTGGCATTGTTCAACTACAACACTAACAACCACAATCAACCCAAAACACCAATTAGTACACAATCACCATAATTACATAGTTAAGCCAAAATAGGGCATTGTTCCATAGTTAACCCTATCACCATAAATACACAAAACAGTTGACATAACTACACAATACAAGTGACCCTCATCAACAAAAGGAAAAATCTACTTCTTGCTCTCTTCATTTCCTTGGACCCTACACAAATGATTGACTCCCAGCATGTCTGATTGCTTCCATGTATCTGGATGCATTCTTAGAAGCCTTAAAGTCTCTGATGTGACCACCCTTTTCTTTTTCTACCTTGAGGTTGGGTTGCTGCTGTTGGAGCTGTGATGTGCACCTGACTAGTATGGTGCATTTGGATTGGATTGGGGCATACTAGTTTGATATGGTGCAAACTGAGTGACTAATCTTGTCCTGGACTGGGATGGAGCACCTGGTCTGAACTGGTATGGTGCACTTGGAGTGGATGGGCTATGCATGGTGGCTTGGTGTGGTGCAAATGGTGTGGCTGAGGCTATCCTGGCCTATGATGGTGCACTTGTGGTTCTACTGGTTTACAAACAAGAAATTCACAAACAAGGTTAATAGTGAGTATTGAATAGCAACTGTTTCACCCTAATGTCACTTTATTACCTTATTATATGTGCTAGTTCTGTTTGTGGTGCTTGGCAGTGAAGAATTTCCTCCAATCTCACCTTTGCAACTTCTCCTATTGTGCCTTAACTTACCACAGGCCTTACACTGCTTAGAGATGCCAGCTCTCTTACTTGTTGGCTTATTAGGTTCCCTTGCTCTCTTCTTCTTAGGCCTGCCAGGTGGTCTTCTTTTGATAGGAGACTGAACTGGGGTCACACCACTTGGTCTCCACATATTCTGCCCATTGATTGGTGATATGATTAGCTCGTAGCATGCTCTGTATGTAGATACATGGTAACAGAGGTGAACATATTGCTCAGTATCTTGTCTGTTGTAAAATATGCAGGAGATTGCATGAGCACATGGTATTCTAGTTATGTTCCACTTCCTACAACTGCAGTGTGATGTGGCCAAGTCAACAGTGAAACTTTGCAGACCATTTTTCACTTCAAACTGTGTCTGCCCTACCTAGCAAGCTAACCACCTATTGGCTGCTAGCTTTTTCTTGTGCAACCTCTTCATCACCTTGGCACAAATATCTGACTCTAGCCTCATACCCTTCTCTCTGTTCTCTTGGAACCTAGTCATTAGATATAGCCTGATACACTCAAGCTACAATCATATACAAGTACAATGAAACATTAGATATTAATTGTAATAACTGCCAAAAACAGTACCAAACAATCACTATAATTAACTGTAGGTGATCATAAATACTCATACCATGCTAATTATGGGCTTAGATTTGAATTTAAGAATTCTGCTGTTGAAGCTCTCACACATATTGTTGAGTATGGTGTCAGTCAAGCCATCTTACTAAACATGTGTCTAGCCCATTTTGTTGTTGAGTGAGAATCCAACCACCTGTATGCATCAGCATCAATCTCCTTCAGCTCATCCATCACCCAATCAAACTCTTGTTTGTAAGTTGGCTTGGTTGCCCTCCAAAACATATCTCTGATCAAAACACCAGGATGGTTCTTCCTGAAGTTGTTATAGAGGTGCTTGTAGCAAATCCTGTGTTCATATTATGGCCAGTTGTCAATGAATGTTTGCACCAACCCCTGTCACAAACAGTATCACAGGCAAGCATGTGAAGTTAGTGGACCAAAAGTACAATGACTAAATACATATTAAAGCAATCAATGGAGAATTAACTACACACCTTTTGCTGGTCTGACATTATCACCCATCTCCTATTCTGGCCTATGTCTGCAAGTAACAGATTGATGAACCAAGTTCAAGAGTCCTTGGTTTACCATTGCATATGTAAGTGGGAAATACTCTTCATTAGGATCTCTACATACTGCAGTAATCAATTGCCCCCATGACTTGTTTTTCAAATGGCAGGCATCCAAACCAATGAATGGCCTGCATCCAACCAGAAACCCCTTCTTGCATCCCTCCAAACATATGTATAGCCTCTCAAAATAAGGCACTCCACACACCAAGTCCATCTCAGCTGCTAAATTACCATCATTGAAGGTATGTACCTTCATAGGACTAGACCTCCTTAATTCCTCACAGTACTCCCACAGCTGGTTGTACTAATGTGTATAAGCCCCATCCACATATTTTCTAGCCTTATCCCTAACTCTACTTGCTTTTCTTGCACTTATGTTTATGGTATACTTCTCATGGACAGCTTCTTGGATGTCTCTCAGCTTGATGTTAGACTGTCTTTTCACTTTCTTCATCAACTTCTTCCCAATGTATGATTAAGTACACCTACGGTTCTTAAAAGTTCTAGAGCATGTATGTTCCAAATTCAATGTCCTTAGTTGGTAGCTCCTCTCCCTTAGTATCTTTGCTAGATAGGCAAAAAACTTGTAGTTTTCCTGGCAGACAACTCTTACCCTTTGCAGGTTATTTTTTACAAATTTGATCCCCCATCCACCATGAACTGCATATTCTGTTATAGCTTCCTTGAATTGCTTGGACTTGGGTGTTGTAAACAATATATCTTTTTCAAAAGAAATATGCTCTGCCTTAGCCACTGGCTTAAACACAGAGAACTTCTTCACTTCCTCATTTTTCTGTCCCTTACATTTTCCACATATATACTTCTATCATCCTCAGCATCATCATCACTGTCATACCCAAGCTCATCATCAGATGATGATTCCACCAGAATGTGTAATTCCTCCTTCTCATAATCAGAGTTCATTACACTAGCACCCATTTGGCTTGGTTCAACAACATCATCATCATCCTTACCATCCCAACTGTCACTATTGTCTTTAACAAAGTCCCTAACACCATGGTTCAACTCTACCTCATCATCTAGCCCACTTCCCCCACCTCCACTATCACTGCCATCACTTATAATAAAGACCTGAGGTGGGTGCTCAATAATGGGTTCTTTACCTACTCTCCTTGAACCCACTTGGGAAGTAGCAACCTCAATGGGAACATCAGCATTAAAAGTTTGATCATTAGCATCCACCTCAGTTGGCTCATCCTCATTGTTAAAAGTTTGATCATTACCATACATGTCATCACTATCATAAAAACTGTAAAATTCACCCCCATCATGGTCATCATCATCACTGCCATCACTATAATAACCCATAAGGCCTTGCTCCACTGCCAATAGCTGCACACCCTCACTAACATCCTCTCCTTCATCAACTAGTATAGAATCATCTATTGGGTGCTCCACATACACATAAATCTCTTCATGACCCTTCACTAGTTCTGTCATGTACATGGCATCATGATCATCAACAACCAAATGGAAGTTTGCCCTTTCTTGGTCCATACTAGGCATTGTATACCACTACTAATAGAAGTGTACCCAAAGTCTCTACATATACCCTTTATCTTAACCTTGGACCACTTATCAGGGTCACAATTATCAACTACATTTACTTCACCTCCCACATATGTTTTAGGGTTCTCAGTAAAATAGCCACCATGATGCACGAATATACTGAATAGGTCATCCATTCTGCATGCCAAAACAACCTCAAAACCAATTAAACAATGCTAGTTAAAGAAAAAGAACAAAACAACTCTTATTTAAGAAAACACTAGCTCATTTACCAACACAGCACTAAATGAAGTAGTTCACTCTGCATGCAACATACACCCTCAATACCATTAAATAATGCAAGTTATATTTCAATGCAACATAACCTCAATACCAATTAAACAATGCAAAAACAATACAACACTCATTTACCAACACAATACCTGATAAAATATTTCATTCTGCATGCACACAACACAACACTCAATAAAGTATTTACCAACACAACACTTATCAAATAATTTTTCACAACACAGCACTGACTTCAATAGTTCTGTCGTACTAAAATAGACATGCATAGTTATCAAATTACACAAAAAACCCTCATACAATACTGTTAGGCTTACTTAACTCTCTTCAACAGGGGCACATAGGGAACACAGAGAACATAGGGAACATATGGACCATAATCAAAAGTAAAATACAAAAGCATACAAAAAGCAAACAAAAACATTGTGGCCCTTACTACCAGAACCAACCAACAAGCATATCGCCAAGTTATAAATAAGGACATAGACAGAGAGAGCAAATACCTTTTCACATACAGAGAGAGAGAGAGAGAGAGAGAGAGAGAGAGAGAGAGAGAGACTGCCTTCAAGTGGCAGAGATGGGTTTTGATGGTGATGGTGGCTTCAAGTGACAGAGCTGGTTGATGATGGTGGTTTCAAGTGACAGAGCTGGTTGATGATGGTTGATAATGGCGGTTTCAAGTGACAGAGCTGGATGATGGTTGATAATAGTGGTTTCAGAGAGAGGCTAAAAACAAAGCAGAAGAGACTGTAGAGTCTGCTAAGGACACCATTGCCTCTAACTATGAGGCAGCCAAGCAAAAGTCTAAGAAGATCAAAGATAAAGTAGCTGGTAGAGGTCGTGATGAGGAACTTTGAGCTAATCTAGGGATTAAAGATCAAAGATAAAGTAGCTGATTTCAAGTGACAGAGCTGATTTGGGGATTTTTAGTGTATACGAGCCATGAACAATGGGTGGTTAACTCACGTGAGGGACACGTGCGAAGTAAGTTGGGCAGGAAGGCCACGTGGCAAGGCAGACTTGGCCACGGTGGATTTTTAATGTTTTTAAATGATTTATAGTTCTCTCCGTCAGCCACATCAGCCTTCCCTGTTAGTTGGCTAACGGTAAGGACTTAAATGTGGGGCGTTAATTGTTTTTGAAACTAAAAGTGGTAAAAATAAAATGTAGGGACAAAAAAAAAAGTGCAAAATGTAGGGACTAAAAGTGCATTTATGCCTTATTGAAACTTTTCCCATTCACTCTTTTTATATATAGAAATATACATTGCACTTACAATGTAAATTTATATTGTAAACACATAAAAATTGGCAAATGTTGTACACATTTGCAAAATTTGTACAATTTTTTTTTTTTGCAATTGTATATAATATTTGCTACTTTTTGCGTGTATACAATGTAAAATTACATTACAAGTAGAAAGTAAACATATAAAGATCCTTTAAAAGAAAAAAGAAGAAGCTCAAACCAAGTTGGTGAATTTGAAGAAAAAAAAAAAAAAAAAAAGGGGAGGGGGGGGGAAGAGGTAACTCACTAAACCAAAAATACTATTCATAACACTGTTCATGAGCTTATTAAATGTATATAATATTTGCTACTTTACAAGTACAAAGTAAACATATAAAGATTCTAAAAAAAAAAAAAAAAGAAGCTCAAACCAAGTTGGTGAACTTGAAGAAAAAAAGGGGGGGGGGGGGGGGGGGGAGGGGGGAAAGGTAAGTCACTAAACCAAAAATACTGTTCATAACACTATTCATGAGCCTATTCGCTCTTTTTATATATAGAAAAAAGAGCACAAATTGATGACTAAAAAAAAAAAAAAACAATGAACAGTAAATATTGAACAAACCAAAAGTATTGTAGTTTTTACACATTCACCCAACAAGTGTCACAACATTTTTACAAAACATTTATTTTTAGTTGTGGTTAGTCACAGTTTCATATTTTATTATTTTATTTTGACTTATAAGAAATTGACACCTCAATAATTGTGAAAATATTGTGAAATTTGTTGTATCAGTATAACAATATATACGCTGGTTCTTATAAATATTTAAAAGAAAAAAAACGTTGTAGCTACTGTAGCTACAGTGCCACTTGAACAAACCAAAGTGGCACTGTAGCAACAGTTCAAAACTTGAAAAAAAAAATAGAAATAAAATAAAGACTCAATAAATCAAATGTGTACCATAGGGGATTGAGACTTTTTATATAGCTAATAGAAATGTTGATTTGATAGGTAAAAAGACTTTTCTTTAACACTTATATCAAGTTCTAAATGAGTTTGATTATTAAGTTAAGGGGATTCCTTGATTTGTAATGTTGGGATGGTCTCGTTAAGACTCGAATCAACTTCATTTGAGTGTCCCGTGGAGATGTGTCTTTTATGTTGATCATTTGAGATAAGATAGAACTTGGAAGTTGGAATATAAATATATTTATTTATTTTTTAAATATGGTTTCAATTCCAGCACCTTTCGGGCCAGGTACTAACCAAAGGATTTTTTCCAGGCCCATTGGGCTTGGGCTCTAAAAGAGTCCTTCTGAGTCCGCATCGGGTTATCCCCATTATAGAGAAGTTTAAGAAAACCCATTTGGATCCAGATTCCAAAACTTCAAACGCACTTCAAAAATAACATAACAGTTACTCTGACTAGGGTTGCTCTTCTCTCTGAATTTTATTTTTACTGCAATGAAGCTCGCAGGACTGAAATCCGTCGAGAACTCCCACGACGAGTCGGTATGGGCGGCCACGTGGGTCCCAGCCACCGAGACCCGACCCGCTTTGTTGATGACCGGGTCACTGGACGAGACCGTTAAGCTATGGGGCTCCGACGAGCTGGTCCTGGAGCGAACCAACACCGGGCACAGCCTGGGAGTGGCCAGCGTGGCGGCTCACCCCTCGGGACTCATCGGCGCGTCGGCCTCACTCGACAGCTTCGTGCGTGTCTTCGATGTCGATACCAACGCCACCATCGCCACTCTCGAATCTCCTCCCTCTGAAGTCTGGCAATTGCGCTTCAATCCTGAGGTTATTTTACCATTTTAACCTTTCATTCTTTTTTACTTTTTTTTTAATGTTTGTTTGGTTGCTGAGAAAATTAGAGGAACGGTTAAAAGTAGCAAGTTCTTAATTTTAGTTTTTGGGAATTAGGAAAACGAAAAATTTAGAAGCACAACTTGTTAAGCTGTGAAAAAGGTTGTGACTCTTGATGTTGCGGTTGTTATGCTCGAAGGCGATATAATTGAGCTCAAGCTTGGTTCATAGGAAAGAATTCATGTATTTTGATGTACTCATTGCATACCATGTTTTCAGAATCCTTGCATCAATTAGCTAAGTACATGAAACTCTTCTACTTGTTACAATGATGTTTTGCTAATGGGTTTCAGTTATGACGTCGTGCTCATTGGAGTTCATGAACTAAATTTCAATCAATTTGTCTGATGTGGGGGAGTATAGCTTTTGTTGCTAACCTCAAGTAGTTCATGAGAGAGGCTTGACTGGTTGATTGGTGTCGTGTAGTTTGATGTCGTTCGTGCTTATTAGGTGCAATGGCTTTTCACTTACGTCTTGTGTTTGCTAAAACTTGTAAGGAATACATTTGCTTGTGCACCTTTTTAAATCTGCTTGTTGAGAGTCGCGGATTTTCTTTTTAGAGTTCTCCTTGACTGCCTCAACCTGTTGAGGTACCATCTCCTGTGCCAGCTTCTTAAAATTCCATTCTTGAACTAATGAAAATTTTTAAATTTGCCTAAAGAAATGAAATGAGCAGCCTACAGATTATATTTTGGAAGCATTGGGCTACATAATCGGCAATTTTAGAAGTTTAGTGTGACTGCAAGAGTTGCAATTCTCTTTAGTATTTTTTAGTAGTGCTTGTTGTGTGATTAAGGTTTACCCACTTGTGGACAGTGGAATGTGTCTGTACGTTGTCCTTTATATAGAATAGCTACAAATTTTTAGTATGTTTATGTTTGTATTCTAGTTTGTCTTTTTGTGTTCTTGAGTGTGTGTTCTTAAGATAGCACATGCCAAAATAATTCTTTCTGTTTTCCCCCCCTTCAAAAAGAAATTTTTATCGAAGGATTACATAAATACTCATTACCCCAACACCCCCCCCCCCCCCCCCCCCCCCCTTCCCTTTAAAAAGAACCTTTTATCAAAGGATACACAAATACTTAACAAGGATACAAGAATAATGAGCATTGATGGTTGTGTCATCTAGACTAGCCACTGGCACTTGTTTACTCGCACCACGCAGTTTTAGCAGATAAGGGTTACACACTGGTAGATGCCATTCTTTCTTGTCTACATATGTTGATTGGCTTTTTGTGCGGATAGCATATGCAAATTGTGCTTTAGATATGCATCCATGTATTACAGGATGAAACAAGTGTGCCTCTTTCCTTTCAAATAACACCTTAGAACCTATGTAAACTAGAAATCCGTCCCCATCTATTTGAACATTGGCTCAAACTTATTCTGACTGTAGCTCCATTTCAGGGTTCTACTCTGGCAGTCGCTGGTGGGGGTAGTGCATCAATCACCCTTTGGGACACTGCCACATGGGGTCTGATTGCCACTCTACCTATTCCTCGTCCAGAAGGTCCCAAGCCCTCTGATAAAAGCGGCAGCAAGAAGTTTGTCCTGTCAGTTGCCTGGAGTCCTGATGGGAGACGACTTGCTTGTGGCTCAATGGATGGCACTATCTCTGTTTTTGATGTAGCTCGTGGCAAATTTTTACACCACTTGGAAGGCCACTTCATGCCCGTGAGGTCTCTTGTGTACTCCCCTATTGAACCACGCCTACTCTTTTCAGCCTCAGATGATGCACATGTGCACATGTATGATTCTGAAAAGAAATCCCTGGTTGGAGCCATGTCAGGTCATGCTAGTTGGGTATTGAGTTTGGATGTAAGCCCAGACGGGCAAGCTCTTGCAACAGGTTCAAGTGATAGAACTGTGAGGCTCTGGGATCTTAACATGAGGGCAGCTGTGCAGACAATGAGCAATCATACAGACCAGGTCTGGGGAGTGGCATTTCGACCACCAGGAGGGACTGGTGTGCGGTCTGGTCGGCTTGCTAGTGTATCAGATGACAAGAGCATATCACTGTACGATTATTCCTGAAGAAGCAAGCAAGTGTAGGGCGTTGACTTTGATTTGCGTTTGTTGTAAGATGTTACTAACTTCTTGTGCTATTGTTTATCACATTGATTTCAAGAAAATATTTGGTTTACTTCCTATTTGATATTCTGATTGAATTCACGTGTTGGGTATAGCCTAGTGTAGCCTGCTTGATTGCGCCTTCAGCCGATGATCAAAACATGGACCTTTTTGTGAAGGCCGGTGATCAAAACAAGGACTTTTTTGTTGGGTAGCCTAGAGTGATGAATACCATTAAAACATTTGTTAATGGATTATTTTAGAAAAATTTTAATAAAACTTTCATGAAAAAGCTGTCAAGAAAATCAATTGCTTTTTCCTTTTCCCTTAAAAAAGTTTTTAAAAATATTTTTAAAATCAATGTATTTAGGGTATCTATTAACATTTCCTTAAATTAAACAACCAACTTTCTACTTTGGCTGTATCAACATATGTACATTTATCAATTTAAAAGCAACTCAATTGGAGACAACGTAGAAGCACTTGATTAGTCAAGGGCTTTTCACACTTAGCCAAAAGAACCACCGAATGATGATCTCTGTTAAATTTAGGGTGTAAGGGTAGTGTTTACACAGCGTGTGGATTCATACACCGCCCAAAATGAACTAAACACGTGACTTTAAGTCATGATTTCAAGTTTAAAATTATGACTTAAAGTCTCGAGTTCAGTTCATTTTGGTCTCGTGTGGAATAGAATTTTCCCTCGGAAGGGAGTTCCATTGAATTTCAGTACTAATAAAAATAATTTCTTCCTTTAACCCTTTTTTACACCTTCCTCCCATGATGTCTTCTCTTTGTACCACTTTTGAATTTTGATTTTTGATCATTGTAAACACTGAGCAGATTCTCTCTCTCTCTCTCTCTCTCATAGCCATCTACAAGAATGTATACACATGCATTATGATCATAGTTGCTATGGTCCCAAAGCGGAAAGGCAGGCAAAAGGAAAATGAACTATGGGTCCTATAGGGTCGAGATTCGTAGTTTTGTTGTGTTAGCTCTTCCACTTTTTCTTTTTTTTTCCACACAAATTTTTTCGTAAAGAAAATTTTCTTGTTAAGTATAACAAAAAGATTAATAAATGTAAAATAAAAACAATAATTAACATCCCTGGGATACCTTGAAAACAAAAAATAACTGTACACAACAGAAATAAGCATGTTCCATGGCCTGATTTTGCTGATCATCAACATCCCCACTACTTATTTAGCAAAGCATGCAAAACTGTAGTGGAGAAAAATAACTGAGTTGACACATCTTCGTTCGAAGTCAGACTCACAGTACGGAATTTATTTGGACAAACATTCTTGGGGTTTCACAGTCAAAATTTAGGTATAAAATGTACCGCTAGCTTTGCCTGCACAAACCTTCTCCAAAAATAGAAACAAGAAAAACTTTGCCTGCTTCTTTACTGCAAAAGTTGCTGCTTTCCTCTGCAATTCAGGCTATATTTGTTTCACCTGAAACGTTTTCTGCATTTTGTTTTTGGTGTTAAAGCAAAAACGCAAGTAAAAACAAAAACAAAAACAATAAAAAAACAAAAACCTGGTAGCAAAAAAAGTTGCTGCGTTCTTTTACAGTGCATGTCTAAATCCAAAATTTGAAATCCAAGACTACAAAACTGAACAGAACTTCCTTTGTTCATAGATTATGTTGTATAGTAACTGGTGATTGATAGGAATTTTTTTCAGGATATTCACACATTAAGTTACAAGAATTTTGGTATGAATTTAATATTAAAAAAAAAAAAAAAAAGCATTTTCCCTCTCATATGTCAAAAGAAAGAACAAAGGAAAATCATAAATCAAGGCATTCCTAAGCCTCTGCTGATGAAAATGCTTTCCATTTCTAAGTTCTGCCACGTCCTCATGTTCCATTCTAAGACACACTTTAACTACATGAAACGACACCACCACAACAGACAATAAAGTAAACCACGCCATACATATGGGAAAATGTTGGAGGAACTTCTAAAGGCAATGATTGAATCGGGTAAATTATTTACATCATTGTACTCACTCACTAACAGGCAATGATGAAATGACACCACCACCTTAAACATCACATTGTAAAACACCCCATGCATGCGGACGATTCTCAATGCAAAAGCACGGTCAAGAACACAAAGATTTTTCATAATAATTGATGTCACAATTTTATAATTAGAGCAATATTACTTTAAGATAAGTCCATTATCGATACAGCTTTTATTAGTATAAATCATAACATCCCACCTTAACAATTACGAATATAAAGTTATAAAATATATTGTGTCTCCAGAATTATAGGCACAGATCTTGTTCACTTAGTAGTCTCTCAAAATCAATTATAAAAATGCATACGTGCCTCATGATTATGGTTTGTAATCAACAAAACCCTTCTACAAAAAACTCAATGAAAATCCATATCACCAAAGTTGTTTAAAGTAAGAACCAAAAACACAAAACAAATACAAGTGCTAAAAACTTACAATGCTAGCTAGCTCACTCTCATACTTTGGGACCTTTCTTCAAATACTGCTGCAGCAAGTCCATAACCGCTCCAAAATCATCCTTCACTTGCACGGGCGGGTTCGCGAACCGGCATTGCATACCGTCGATGGCCTTAGAATGGTAATCGACCTTCGATTGCGTAAACTTCAAGCCATGAGCAGTGCTAACCACCACAGTCCTATCACTAGCCCCAATCACGCCACTCTTCCTCAGCTTAATCAGAGCCGTCAACGCCACGCCAGTATGAGGGCAGATGAACATCCCGGTCGAATCGGCCTGAGCCATCGCGTCCATCAGCTCCTCCTCCGTGGCCTCCTCCACGATCCCGTCCGAATTCTTGAGCGCGTACACTGCTCTCTCGATCGAAACCGGGTCTCCGATCTGTATCGCACTCGCAAACGTTGAATTCGCGGTTACAGGCTTGAAATTCTTCCACCCTGACTTGTAGTACAAGTAGAGAGGATTCGCGTTCGCCGATTGAGCGCACACGAGGCGAGGAATTCGATCCACGAGCCCTAATTCCTCGCACATTTTGAAACCTTTGTAGAAAGCGTAGATATTACCGAGATTGCCACCGGGCACGATCACCCAATCCGGAACTTCCCAATCGAATTGCTGCAGAATCTCGATCGCCGCGGTTTTTTGACCCTCGAGTCGCAAGCTGTTCAGCGAGTTGGCCAGGTAAATCGGCAGCTCCGACGTGACCTCTCGGATCAGCTTCATACAGCCGTCGAAGTCGGTGTCGATGCTGAGGACGAAGGCGCCGTTCGCGATCGGCTGAACCAATTGCGCGATGGAGATTTTGTTCGCCGGGAGGAAGACTATGGAGGGAATTCCTGCGGAGGCGCAGTACGCCGATAGAGCTGCCGACGTGTCTCCGGTGGAAGCGCAGCCGACTCCGACTACCGGTCGATTGAGTTTGCGGAGGCGGTTGACTTGGCTGACCAAGACGGTCATGCCTAAGTCTTTGAAGCTACCGGTGTGGCTGATTCCACAGTGCTTAACCCAAAGTTCGTTCATGTTCAAGAACTCTTTGCCGAAACGCTCGGCCCAGAAGAGGTTGGAGTTTCCTTCGAAGGCCGAAACGATGTCGTCCGGGTCGATCTCAGGTAGGACCCACTCCTTCTTGCTCCACACGCCGGAGCCGTACGGCCACGTGGTTTTCCCCACGCGCGAGTCGAACAGCGACCTCCAGTACGCGCCGTCGTACCTCTTCAACGCGTCCATGTTGTGCTGGACGTCGAGGAGCCCGCCGGAGTTGCTCCGGTACACGATCTCGTCGAGCGAGTACGACTCGGCCGAGTACTGCCCCGCGCCGAACGGGACGTACTTGGCGCTGAACTCGGAGGGGGATCCGCCGTCGACGAGTCGGTGCCGCCGCGCCTCCTCCCTGATGTTTTCCTCTGCGGGGCGGCGCTTTTTCAAAGCCGTCGGCGGAGCCGAGTTGTTGTCGTTGGTGGCGCAGGATACAATAAGTAGTGAAGGGCGGTGTTTGGGTACGGGGTTCTGGTAAACCAGTTTGGGTTTAGGAGTGAGAGAAGAGTAAAACAGTGAAGCCATTTTCTCTGTGAGAGAGAGAGAGAGAGAGAGAGAGAGAATGGAGTGAAGGAGAGAGTGGCGGCGTGTGGATAGTATTGAGGGTGTTAGATCTTACAAAGGGCTAGATAGTGGGCCCCGGCTTTATACAACTGTCGCAAAGTAGTAGGCACGTGTTTTATTTATTTTATTTTTATTTTTATTTTTTGGGTTTGGGGGGATCTTCCAATGGGATACAGAGATTCTGTCTGAATTTTGGAAGTATCCCATTTTTTAAAAATTTATTATTGTAAATAACGGAACTGATAATATTTGAACCTGAATCACATTTCAGGGTGAATTCTTTTTATTTTCTAAATCTAGCAATTCTTTTTTGCAGAATCTAAATCTAGAAATTCTATAGGCTGATTGATGCATGTATATTTATGTCCTTAAATTCGTACAGCTATTTTCACTCGCTAAAATGGGTAACACTAAAAAGCAATTTGTGGTAGGTACTAACGGCAACCATCAAGCCCCCCTTCAACACCACCACAGCCAATCACCATACCACCGATCACAATAAACAAAATCACAATCCCAAGCAACTCATACAACCAATTACTGACAACCACCAAAAATCACCACCAATCATAGTTAAAAACCAACAAGCACTACCAATTACAAATCAAGCACCGCCAAAGCCAAACCCTTCAACCACCAAACCCACAAAGTCAAGACCCAAAAATACAAAGAAATTTCACAACAAACCCACCATCCTAAATCAATAAGCCAAACCCATAACAAACCCCAATTTGTTTCTCAAACTCGGAGATAGCAGTGGAGAAACCAAGATTCACCACTGTTCATGGCAGTGGTGGTCAACGGCAAAGGACTAAGGTAGTGGTTTTGGCCTTGGATGCCTCACGGTGAAAAAAAAAAAAAAAAAGGAGAGAGAGATAAGGCCAATGGTGAACGACAGTGAACTCTGGAAGTGGTGAAGGAGCAGCATGGCTTGAAGTTTAGTCATGAAGGTCCAACCCGAGAGAGAGAGAGAGAGAGAGAGAGAGAGAGTCATATGAAATAAAAAATAATTTATTGAGTGATGAATTTTTCCTTTTTTATTCTCTAGCGAGGACCAAAGCATTGCCAAGTCTAGCGAGGGTACTCTCCAATGTTAAAATTGTGGGACAAAATATTGAGATTGATGCATGAGTTTTTTTTGAGCCTCTAGCTATATATTTGCTAAAATATTAAAATAGCTACACTGATGTGAATGTCTTATTACATAACTTTTATCTATGGACATAAGCACTATGCAGTACAAACGATTGAATCCTAACTTTGTTTATGCTTTATATATATGTATTTAATATCTTTGGATTGACCATTATGTCCATTTGAAAACAGCTTATTTAGTTTTTCGCTGAAATAAAAAGTGAGGTTTTAAAAAGTTATACATAAAAACTAAAAAGTAAAAAATAACTTATAAGTTATACCCAAACACACAAGTATCTAACAATGCTGAACTTTTTAATTGAAAGAATGGTGATTTTTTTTTTATGAATGAAAAATTGGTAGAGGGGGGCGACCTGAGTTAATGTCTTCCACTTGGTTGTGATCATAGTGACACTTTACCTGCTGGGCCCAAGCTTGCAGGAGCAGAGGATCTGAATGAGCCATGGCTGCCATCGAGGATGCTAGTGAGCATGAGCCGAGAGCATGAAGTAACTTCTCAGGCGCTTCCTATTGCAGAATTTGAACTTGAGACTTCTACCTCTCAAACCCTTAGGAGTGAGCCCATGATCACTAGACCAACTACCCCTGGTGGTAAAAGAATGGTGATTTGAATCCGATAGAGGCGTCCAAAAACAAACCAATTCATGAATCATATAATAAGTTTGACTTAGTTTAGGCGTTTAAGGGGGGGTGAATAACTAACTATTCAGTGATTGATAAGAAAGTGGACAAGAACTCAAGAAGGCTTTATTTTAAGTTAATAAATAGTCAGTAATCTATTAAATGTATGGAAAATTTAAACAATTTTAAAGGGCTTGTCTAATACATGTCCTTAGGACATTTGTTAATAAATAATTTTAGAAAAGTTTTGATATCACTTTTATGAGAAATTAAAAAAAAAAATGTCAAAAAATGAATTAATTTTTTCTTTTTCTTTAAAAACTTTTCTAAAATGGTTTACCAACAAATGTTCTTAGGGAATCCACTAACTTTTCTTCTTCTTTAAAAAAAAAAAAAAAGATTTAGTTAAGTTCAAGTAACACCTGGTTTAACTCTAAACAATATTACACCACTTGATAACTTTTATTGGATTAATATTTCAAAAAAATTTCATCATTGGATTCTATAGGGAAAGATGTAGATATAGTTCAAATCCTTTTCCACTTGTTTTCTGAATTTTTGCTGATCAACAATAGAAAAACCTACTTAT
Organism: Quercus aquifolioides; assembly: GCA_019022515.1. Classification (NCBI taxonomy): domain Eukaryota; kingdom Viridiplantae; phylum Streptophyta; class Magnoliopsida; order Fagales; family Fagaceae; genus Quercus; species Quercus aquifolioides. The sequence goes on from CM032327.1 coordinate 44,787,256, forward strand.
CCAGTGTTGGTCGAAATTGCAAATGGTGTGCAATGGGCTAAAATATATGGTGTTGGTTGTTTTTGTAATTTAGGACAAGTTCAAATAGAACTAAGAAGCTTGAAAACGTGTGACAAAGGAGGTGAGAGAAGTTTTAATGAATCAGAGTTCTATTTGAAATCCCGTTGAATATTTTTTTTGATTATTTTAACCTTAATTATTAATAGACATTAAAAAAAAAAAAAAACTGAATTGCTAGTGTTTCAATGAGAGAAAGAATAAGAAAAGAAGGTACATTTGAAAGAGGAGATTGGTGGTGATTGTTAAACAGGGTTTAAAATTGCTTCATTTCATGGTGTCAGCATTGAGCTCAGGGATCCAAAACCACAAACAAAATCAAAATTAACAGCAAAATTGGTCTTCCATATTAAAAGACCACAAATAAAAAAGCAATGAACTGCAGAACTAGAAAACAAAGAGGTATGAGTGAACAATAATTATGTGGTGAACAAAAGCATAATTAGAATAAACATCACATGTTAGGACAAAAAGCGTAATTAGAACAAACATAACCATCCATCTTTATGTGCTTTTGTTTGTTAAGCATAATTAGAACATACATAAGAACATAATAGCCCATACTTATGTGCTTTTGTTCCTTCTAGCTGGCTGCTCCCTTAAACAAATACAAATTCACCTCACCATTAATTGCCTGTAAGACAATTCTATATATACAATACAAATCAAAAAGTGATGCTCTTCTCAGCTTTATCAGAAAATTGATAATATTGTCTTTCGTAGAAACCAAAATAAAAAAAGCATAAATCAACAGAGAGAGAGAGAGAGAGGGAGGAGTACCGTATTGATTTAGAAATAAAGGTTAGGGTTTTGTTTTTTATTTTATTTTATGGCGTGTACATTTGGGTTTGTGAATATTTCAAATTTTTTTAGCCTTTTAAACTAAATAATAAAGAGAATAAAAAATTTTAAATAATAATAACAATGGTGATTTTGGTGGCTTCCTGATTTGCAGTTGGCTTTCAACTCTACTTTGGGTTGACGTATTAGCTTATGACTCCCATTGGTTTGCAACTCTCTTTAGGCAAATTAGTAAAATTATGGGACTCTCAAAACTTATGTGGCCATATATTAGAAGGTCAATTAATAATTAAACATTTTTGGCTATTATATATTATGTAAGGACTAGATTTGAGTTTCTAGTCCAAAAGGTGGATGGACCTAGGCTCAAAAAGCCCAAAACAATGAATTTGTAGAAAGTGAGTTTGGAAAACTGGACTTTAGTTAGTCAGGTAACAAATAAAGTAGGTCTTGATGACAAAAGATTGAAGCTAGACAAGTTTAAACTGAATAAAAACGTCATCGGCAGAGTCCGAGGAAATACATTACTCTTAAGTTTGATTACAAGTTTGGTTCCTGATTGTTATAGTATTTCTCTCTTGTTTTTCTTAATCCCCTTCCCTCCAGGGGTCTCTTACATTATATATCTTCCTCTTAATGATCTTAGCCCTCCATTTGTTGATCATCCAAGCCACTACTTGAGTGCTTGTCCCATCAGACATCCTCTTTAGCTCTCTGTGAGTTGGGATAGCTAAGGCAGCACTGTTCAGGGGTCTTCTCCACATAAATGCGGTCAGAAAGTTAGTTGCAGAACATTCAATGTGGTGGCAGTAACTTTTCCTTAGATATTTATGAGCTTCCATTCCTCTTGTGCATTCACAATACACGTCCCTGTCAGTAGAACATTCTGGAAGGCCACCTTGAATGATAGGACATGTATTTGATCTGTGCTTTGCTCATCCGAGGAGGTGAGCTTCCTCAGACTACCTTTCCCATTCTCTCCGTTTGCATCTTACTCATAGGATTATGAACTTGACATTCTCACTACTGTTTATCTGTCCTCAGACCAGTTAACCTCCTCGGACAAGGCCCAAGGTCCAATATACAATTTTGGACCCTTGTCCCTACAATAGCCCTTTAAAACTTCGATTTTTCCCTCTTATCCTAGGAGAAAAAGTGGAGTTTTGATTTGTTAAGGGTTAAGATCATTTAAATTCTTTAATTTGCTGAGTGGGAGTATCGTTTTGCACATCCTATAACCATCATTGTCACTTCGTAGTTCGCGATGCGTCATTAATTGCTCCAGGCGGCGCTTTGTTCCCTGCATCCAACGGTGAGATGCAGATCCTATGGTTGACATTTCTCCTTGAATTTTGAGCGGGATAACTCCCACTCAATTCCACCCCCTATATAAAGCACCCAGGGAAATAATTTTTCCTTATTTCACAAGTTCTCAAGCTCTCCAGAGATTCCTAGCTCTCAAACCTTCAAGACTTCCTAAACTTCTAAAGTCTCCAAGTCTTTTCCTCTGAAAAATTCAAACCTCCAAGAAGTATTAGAAGCAACTAACGTCCTTACTCTCGTAAGTTTCCTTTTGTCTAGGTTATTTTCTCCTCGAGCAATCTCCTCGGCCTTCCATTCTTTACTTCCTTTTCTTAAAAACTACATCCCTTTCCCTTTAGTTTGACCAAATGGGTAGGTTTAAGCACCTCATAGACTCTGAAGCCGGTATGGAGGGTTTTAGAGCTAAGTATCACATTCCGGAGGGAGTAGCCCTACGATATTGTGCTCCAAACCAAATAGTCACATACAGGGAGGAAGGGGAGGTTGTCATTCCTATGATCGCTTTTATAGAAGGAGGAATAACACTCCCCATGGGTAGGGTGACCCGAGACTATCTGATCAACCACAAGTTGACTCCCTATAAGTGCGCCCTTAACCTATTTAGGGTCTTGGGTAGCGTAGACACTCTTAACAAGCAGATGAGCTTGAGACTCACATGGCACGATGTCGTTCATATGTATGAGTGCCACAAGCTCAAAGGCGCGGGATATTACCTCAAGTCTCGGTCTGACATTGTTAGACTGATATTGTGTCTTCCTAAGTCTAACAAAGGCATGAAGGATGACTACCTGATCGCCTCCGGGGAATGGCACGATGGTTTTCATTGCTTAACTTGGGAGGGAGATCCAAGTGGGGTACCCTAGGTTTAGGTTCTTTGGCATGGGATTTAGCCCCTATAGCTTTACTTCCTTTCAGTTTCAACACTTCGCCTTCCTCTTATGATAATTTTTATCGATCTAACCATGATTTCCTCCCCGGATGTTTTTGCAGATAAACAACACATTGCCCTGAAACTCAGCCTGGTCAACATTTCGGCTCTTAACAAGTTGCTGAGGTCCAAGATTTTTGTGAGTGAAGACGAGCAACTGCAAGCCATCCACTTAATATTGGACTTTGAGCCCTTGTCAACTGTGTTCCAAGACGTGGGCCAAGCAATAAGGGCAGGTGATCCTAGAATCCATCGGATCAACGTCTCCTGGCTCAGTTTCTTTGCTCGGGAAGACCTCCCACCTGTTGAACTACCTCCCAATTGCTTTCCTTAAGAAGTAGCTGCTCTAAGGGAGGAAATAGCCTCCTTGTGTCTATCCCTCAAGGCTAAAATTGACCAACTTCACTTCGAGGAGGATAAAGAAGAAAGGGTAAATCCTATAATCCAGCTCTCGGATTTTGATGATGAGTTAGATAGGCAACAGCTGCCCACTCTTCCAGGCTCATTATTGCCCATGTTGATCCCAGTTTCGAGGAGGACGAGGAGATGGATATCAATCTAAGGAAAGGACTGAAGGGTCTCCTCGCTGCAAGGAACAAAAAGGGGTCATCCAAAGATGCTCCCAAATCCCAAGTTCCTGCCAATCTCCCACCTCCTCCTCCTCTCCCTTTGACTTTAGTCGGACTACTTCCTTATCCTGACTTGAAGAAAAAGAGGAAGGTGCAAGAAGTGGAGGAGGGCGAGGTGGTTCCTCTGAAGAGGGCGAAGCTGCCCAAAAACGCCAAAGACAGACAAGCTTCCTCTGAGGACAGCAGGGAGGACTCCCTTGGGGCCAAGGTGCGCCGACCGCAGTGCACTTGAGCTCCTCGGTTGGAGCTGGATGGTATTGCAATCCCTTGGGATGCTTCAGTTCAAAGCTTCCAAGGGGGCATTCAGGCTCTATTGCTGAAGCCCTAGAGCAGCCTTTTCTCCTCCCCCGAGATATGGATGCTCTCAGGCGCTTCAAGCAGCTCGACCTTTTCCTGTCCATGAAGAAGGACCTTGCTATGGCAAGTAATCTAACATATCATTAAATTAGGTACTTAGCCACTCTCTCATTCTTTCTCTTTTTTACATAGAATTCCTCCGTTATTTTTATGTAGGTTACTCAATAAGTTTTCGTGGCTGAGGAGTGGGTCAAGGATGCCTGTAATCAGGTTAGGGCTGAGGCCCACTCCCCCGCTGAGGCCGAGAAGTCCCTGGGGGCTCTCAAGCAGTAGCAGACTGAGTTCGCCAACAAGCTAACTAAAGAGGAGATGGCGCGTTTGAATGCCGAGGCCAGTTTAAAAACTGCTAAGAAATAGGCCGAGGACCAACACCAGAAACTCCACATAACTGAGATAGAGCTGGCCACTTAAAAACAGCTGGTATTGGAGCTCAAGGCCGATCTGCAGAAGGCTAAGGAGGCAATAGAGGCTGCAAAGCAAGCATCCTACGCCCTCAACTTGGATGAAACACAATCCAGGCTCATTGAGGAGCTAGCCGAGGTATGTAGGGATTATTGCGATGCAACATGGGTGGAAGCCCTCAACCATGTAGGAGTCCTTGCGGACTCGGAGTGGAGGCAACTGGGGAATGTATACTACCACCTCGACATCCGTGAGATCCCGGTTGCCCTCTCATCTCCCTCTGCCATTGCTCTTAAGTTTTTAGAGTAGCCCCTAATTGCCTAGGCTACTCTCCCCTTCCCAAAGGCTTCAAAAGGACCCAGCCTAACTGATGATTAAGGCCAAGGGGCTGAGGGGACTAAAGACAAAGGTAAGGGCAAGGAGACTAAATTCTCCTTAAAGGCCAAGGATGCTACTAAGGCCAAAGCAAAGGAGATAGAGAACAAGACCAAAGAGATTGATCCTCAAGCCAAGAATGTCCTTGCCACCCAAACAAGCCAAAAAGAAGACCCCTCCAAGGCCAAGAAGTAGCACTTAGGACTTATCTTGTAGTTTCTTTTGCTATTTTGTTGTGGCATTCTGTCACTGTATACAATGTACTCCCTCTTTTGTTTAATGAAAATGTTTTTCTTTTTATCTTTTGTACCTTTACTTTATGTGCTTTGAAGTTTAGTATCATTACAAATAGCACTGAACTGTCGTTACTCTATCTTTAATAAAAATTAACAATAATACACTGCTAACAATTTAAATAATTTGATCAAGTATTAGCAATAAAGAGGTTGTTGAGGGTCATTTTTGAAATAGGCAGAAGGCAGCCCAACCCAGAAATATGGGCAGCGGATAAGCGGCAGGCTAAGAAAGGAAAAACCATTAGGCTCAAGCAGCAGGAATAATGGATCACAGGCCCTTAATATGAATAAACGGGTCTTGAAGGAGTAAGTGGGCCTAAAAGGCCCGAAAAGAGAGAAAACAGCACCCATGGGCAGTATGTGGTATGGAAAAGTGAGAATGGGCCGCGGCAGGCCCAAAGTAATGTAAACAAAGAAAGTAGGGGATAGTGGCAAGCCCATGAACCCCAAGGATGAGAATGAGGAAATTGGGTCAGGGAAGCCCAATTGAGTTAGTAAATGCCCATGGGATGCAAAGTTAGTAAATGGACCGAGGAAGTCCAAAGGAAGTAAATGAGCCGGATAAGCCCAAGTGAAAAGAGAGGGACATTGGAGCCCACGAGCGAGAACACCAGTGGCCATATTAAGCCACTGGGGGAAAGAAAGGAACGGCAAGCCTGAAAAGAGGCCCAGCAGGAACAAATCGCCGCGGCAGGAAAGGCCGAGTAACACGGTGGGAAGCTAAGGAAATTAAAGAATTGGGCTGAAGAGAACACAAAGCCCAGTACTCGGTAAAGTCTAGACTCTATGGGGGTGGGAAATCAGGGTAGCAGCTCGAGAAAAGCCAAGAACGGAAGACAGGCAATGCAAGCAAAGTGTCCAGTACACGGCAGATGCATGAACAGCAGGCAAATTTCAGACATATACACGCACAAGGCCCAGGCCCCACCAGCCTGTACCCAGCCAATACGGGACGTGGTGGGGTCGTGGGTCAGAGGTAAGAGGGCATGGTTTGGAGGTGGGGAGAGGGAAATGCCTGTTTTGAGGTTCTTGCTCAAGCTCTTTTGGGGGATACGTCTTGTTGGGATGACATACCACCCAAAAGAGGCAAGACTAAGTTGGAACCAATAAGTGCATGCCATTAGGGATAGAAAGGGAGAAACATCACCGCGGCAGGAAGAGGTGCCGTGGCAGACTAACGGAATAAAAGTTGTCTGTGTCTGTAACAGGAGAACTCGCAGACGGAACAGTAGTGGTCGGCAAGTACGCCCAGACCAGACAAAGGCGGTTAGGGGGTAGAATAGTAAAAATCGGTCACGGCAGGCACTATAAAGGAAGCCTCTGCCGTGTACAAAAGGGGAAGCACGAGAGCAATACAACACAACGTAAAATACTTAGAAAAACAGAGGAGCATAATACTAAAACTACCGTTGTGGAAATCACTAAGAAAAGACTAGAAAAGGAAGAAAGAAAGAGAGAAAAAGAGCAAGTGTTAGTGGCATGCACCGATAGGTCTCTCTCCTTCTCTCCCTCTCAAATCCCTGTTCTCTTCTATAATTATTTTGGGTATTGTCCATTCGGGTCCGCCTCCCTGAAACCCATTAACTTCCACGGCAGGAATTCTTTTTCCTTGGAGGTTAATCGCGTTGAGAAGAGGCGTTCTTCTTCTTTGGCCTTACTCCTGCGGACCGAACTGAATTTATTTGCATATCTGTTGAATAATCTTTATTACCATTTGCCCTTACTATTTATTTGTCAAAGATTGTTAATGTTATTGTGGTTATGGATCATTTGGTCATTTCCTATTAAAAGAACTATCTGGTCATTCCAGAATACGTGATTCTGTTTTATCAATTATATTTGTCTGCCGTAAGCTTTCTCTGAAACAGCTCTGCCTACTGTAAGCTTTTCTCTGAAACAGCTCTGCCTGAGGTAAGCACTCCCCTGGCAGATGAAGCATAGTTCGCGCACAAGCTGGCCAAGTTGAGTTCCAGTTGGTCTGGTCTCGACTCCTGCAACCCAGAACACTTGGGCCTACAATCACGAAGGGGCAGCCCAGCCCAACATAGCAAAAAAGGCCCCCACATTAAATTGGCGACTTCACTGGGGAGTTGAGAAATAGTTAAGGGATAAGAGCCCTCGCAAACAAATGCCTCCAAAGTCCAGGACTACACGCAACATGAGTGCCGTGCCCTCACAAGCAGAGTCCAGGCCTACAACGCCCCACCAACCACAGCCTAATCAGGCAGAAGGTGCTAACGAGATGGGGGCTGAACCCCAACCTCCTCCAAGGATCCCTGCAGACAATGCCAACACCTTCATTGAAGTATCGCAGGCCTTACAGCACTCACAACAGCAAATGATGGAAGAAATTCGTCAACTAAAGACGGATAGAACAAAGGAAAAAGGAAGCCAGCATGATCCAGAACATGGGGCAGAAGAGACACTAGTAGGTGGTGTCCCACAGAATATGGATCAACGTTTTATTACTATGGCAGAAGTAGAAACTTTCCTGGAGCAAGAGAGAGCCAGAGGACCAAAGGAGAGATTCTACGCACGTAGACCCCCATACCCACTAAGGGTGCTCAGTAAACCATACCCCGAGAGGTATGAACCGCGAGTCTTCACACAATATGATGGCAGGAAGGGAAGTGCTGTGGAGCACGTGAGCAAGTTCATCGATACGCTTGGCTCTTATGCCGCAGACGAGGACTTGTGTCTTCGAGAGTTTTCTAAATCATTGTGTGACCGGGCTTATACCTGGTACATCGGCTTAAAGCCAGGGTCGATCCCAACATGGGATGATATGGTAGATGTATTTTGTACCAAGTACTTCCATGGAGAAGAAACGGTGACACTCGCAACATTGCAAGCGACCAAGCAAAGGAATGGTGAAGATTTGATGGAGTACATCAAGAGATTTAGGGACATAGCACTCGACTGCTATGACCATTGCGAAGAAAGGACGTTGGTGGAGATGTGTATGACGAATATGATTAGGGAGTACATGGCAGTTCTAGAAAACCTCGAAATCTCCCAGTTCGCACAGCTGTTACAAAAGGCAAGAAAAACTGCCCAGTCCGTAAAGCCAAGCACGGACAAAAGAAGTGCCCCGCAAGCCATGGCAGTATCCACCAGTGAGCGGAGGAGAAAGACCGTCGGGAGAGAGTACGATACTCCCCCACCAATATCATGCACTGCAAAAGAACTAGACGTACTGCTAGACAAATGGATAGCTGATGGCGTCTTCAAACCTAACCAAGTTGCTAGGGAGCCCACTGAAGAAGAAAGGAGGGACCCGCGTTTTTGTCATTTACACAACTATGTCCAACATTCTACCGTAGAATGTTGGGCACTCCGCAAACTAATGCACCGCAGGATAAAGGAAGGGACTTTAGAACTGTCCCAGCAGGAGGTCCAAAGAAACCCACTCCCGAATCACAAAGGGAAGGGTGTAGCGGCAGTAGTGATTTGTGCGGATCCAGGGGATGACGAAGGAGAGAATCCGGCCCTGCCTGCCGCAGCGATTACTACTTTACAGTAGAGCTCCAAATTTAAAAACTTATTTGACCAGTTGGGCCTCACAACAAAAGAAAGAAAAGTAGCCACCGAAGCTCTAGTAAGCATTGCCTCTGGGGCAGGGGTAGAATGTTTATCAGCAGAAGTCCAAGATGACAGGGCTCTCTTACAGGAGTCAACCGAAATCACCTTCAGTGATGAAGATATGGAAGTGGGGTATCCAGACCACAGGAGACCTCTCTATCTGGCAGCATCCATAAATCAAATCCCCATAAAAAGAGCCTTAGTAGATACAGGTGCCTCCGTAAACCTCATCCCGTTGAGCACTCTGCAAGCTGCGCGGATTTTAGAAAGAAAGATCCAAGGGTGTCCAATGGAAGTAACGGGATTTGGTGGGAAGGGAGAGTACACCGCAGGCCATATCCAGTTGTGGTTAAAAGTGGGGCCCATAGCTTCGCTAGCTCGGTTCCACATGGTAAAAACGGAAGTCTCGTACCACGTGCTCTTGGGGCAACCGTGGTTACATAAACACAGGCTAGTTCCATCCACATACCACCAATGTGTGAAAGGACGAATAAACGGCAAAATGATACACATAGCAGTGAACCACTCACCTTTTGAGCCGGCTGAAGCTCATTTAGTAGAAACCATGTTCTACGATCAATGGGCTCCATCCGGAGAAAGTTCAGTATCAAGACCACGGGGGACTTTCGTGCCTAAATGGAGAGATATCCAAGATGATCCCGAGCCCGACCTGAGGGAGTTGCTGGCCCAAAAAAAGAAAAGGAAGGAAGCGCCTACCGCAGGATCAGAGGATACACCTCATTGTGTCAGGATCCGAGGTCCTGACGGCAGGATTGTGTATAAATTATGAAGGGACGCGGGGCCCGCGAGTGAAATGCAAGAGGGCCTCACCCAGGAGTGGAAACATGAGAACTCGGCGTGTTGCATGGTTCAAGAAAAGTCAGAGGAAGAAAGTAGTGAAAAGGAGAATGAGGGAGTCGCGACAGAAAAGGAAGCACAGGTTGCGGCAGAAGAAGAAATGGAAGAAATTGACTTGGGATCTGTTTCACAGGGACCAAGACCTATCTTAATTAGTGCAAGTCTAACAGAGAAGGACAAAACAGAGCTGATGCTGCTCTTGAAAGAATTCAAGGATGTCTTCGCATGGGAATACAATGAAATGCCGGGGTTAGACCTTGGGCTAGTTGCACACACGTTGAATGTAGACCCAGAGGCCAGGCCAATAGCCTAGCTTGCCTAGACATTCCACACGAAAATAGAAGGGCAAATAATCAAAGAAGTGCAGAAATTGCTTGCCGCAGGATTCATCAAACCTATCCAACACTCGCGATGGCTGTCCAACATCGTGCCCGTGAAGAAGAAGAACGGCCAGATAAGGTGTTGTGTGGATTTTAGGAATCTTAACAAGGCCTGTCCAAAGGATGAGTTTCCTTTGCTAAGCATGGACTTACTGATAGATTCTGCGGCAGGCAGTGCCATGTTTTCGTTTATGGATGGGTTCAGCGGGTACAACCAAATTAGGATGGCGCCAAGAGATGTAGAGAAAACCGCTTTCAGAACACCCATAGGCAATTTTTATTACATTGTGATGCCCTTCAGGTTGAAAAATGTGGGTGCCACTTATCAGAGGGCGATGACGGCCATATTTCACGACATGATGCATCGTGAACTGGAGGACTACGTAGACGACATAGTAGTAAAATCAAGGAAAAGAGTAGAACACTTCCAAGTGTTGAGGAGAGTATTCGAGAGGTGCAGAGCCTTCAAATTGAAAATGAACCCTCTCAAATGCGCATTCGGAGTGTCCTTTGGGAAGTTCCTAGGCTTCTTAGTTCATAGCAGGGGAATAGATGTGGACCCAGCCAAAGCTACGGCCATTGCGACCATGAAACCTCCAAGTACGGTAAAGGAATTAAAGAGCTTCTTGGGGAAAGTCTCGTACATCCGAAGATTTATCCCCGAGTTGGCATCAATCACCTCCGCTTTCACCAAGCTGCTTAGAAAAGGGCAGGATTTTGAGTGGGGGGAATTGCAGCAGGCAGCCTTCAAAAGGCTACAGCAGATCATGATGAACCTCCCCACAGTGCAGGCCTTGATTCACAAGAAGCCACTGTTGCTCTACTTGGCTACCAATTCATATGCCATTGGTGCGTTGATCGCCCAAGAGGATGGAGGTGGCATTAAGCAGCCAGTATAGTATATCAGCCGCGCCTTGAAAGATGCAGAAACTCGTTACCCAAGGGTAGAGAGGGCATGCTTAGCCATTGTATATGCTTCACAGAGGTTGCGCCATTATTTCTTGGCCTACGAAGTATGGCTAATGACCAAATCCCATGCCATCAAAGCTTTGCTGCAGCAACCGATCCTCTCTGGCAGGATATCCCAATGGTTGCTACAATTGTCGCAATATGATTTAAGAATGGGGACACCCAGGGCAGTGAAAAACCAGGCCATAGCGGACTTATTGGCACAATTTCCAGGTGAGGAAGATTTCCCACTGGATGATGAGGTTCCGGGGGAGGTAGCCATGGCAGAGGAAGTCGGAGAGCAATGGGTAATGAAATTCGATGGGTCTTCTACAGCCCAATCTGGAGGGGTGGGAGTAGTTTTGTACCATGACGAAGATAAAGCAATGGCACTATCGTTCAAACTGGAATTCCCCTATTCAAACAACACCGCAGAATACGAAGCCTATCTAACCGGGCTGGCCACGGCTCTCGAAATGGGAGTCAAACACTTGAGGGTATTAGGCGATTCGAATTTGGTGGTCTGCCAGGCCAACGGGAGCTTTTCCTTGAAAGAGCCTAGCCTAGCCCCGTGCAGAGCAATGGCCCAGAAAATGGAGGAAAAGTTTTCAACTTTTGAAATTGAGCACGCTCCCAGGAATGAAAATCGGTTTGCAGACGCGTTAGCCGCGCTAGGCTCTCAGATAATGTTCGAAGGAGATAGCACCAGAGTAGAGGTCGGCAAAAGGAGAGAATCGATAATTGATACGTTGAGGGAGAAATTCCAAGAGGAACGGTGCGACGAAGACTGGCGGATTCCCATAAAGAAAGCCTTGATGAATGAAGATGATGCCGCAGGACTGAAGGTGCTAAAAGACTACGCATTAATGAAGGGGGAATTGTACCGCAGGATGCCGGGTGGGGTCTTGGCCAAATGTGTAAGACCAGAGGAGGCCCAGAGAAAGCTGAAAGAAGTACACGACAAAACTTGCGGATCCTGCGGAGAGGTTAGCCTTTACCGCAGACTTCAAAGGGCGGGCTTTTATTGGCCAAACATGGGCAAAGATGCGGATCAAGCCCAAACTCAGTGTAGGGCTTGCCAACTTGTGGCAGACATAGAAGAAAGTTATGTTGTGTCCACCTGCGAAGACTGGAGAAGCCCATTTATCCAGTACCTGACAGAAGGCATCCTGCCGCAGAAGCACAGTGAGAAATATAAACTCAAGAGGTTGGCGACACGCTACTTCATGCACGATACGGTCCTCTTTAAAAAGGGGTATGATGGGGACCCCTTAAGGTGCCTGGGTCCTGAAGAAGCAGAAAAAATGGTGAAAAAAGTTCACTCAGGAGAATGCGGAGAACACCAGGGGAAGAAAAGACTTTACAGGTGCCTGCTGCAAATGGGCTACTCCTGGCCTGCCATGAAGAAGGATACGGTAGAATTTGTAAAGAAGTGCCACAGTTGCCAAATGCAAGCCAACTTAATTCACACCCATCCGCAGAATTTGCACAGCATGGTAACCCCATGGCCCTTCCACACTTGGGGGCTTGATTTGGTAGGACCGGTTAACCCACCGTCACGAGGATATATATGGATATTGGTGGCTACGGAATATTTTACTAAATGGGCAGAGGCAGTGCCGCTTCGCAAAGCCACCGGAGGAACGGTGGCAAACTTTATCAAAGAAAACATAATCGTGAGGTTCGAGGTACCCCACAGAATCATCAGTGACAATGGCACCTCTTTCGTCAACAGTGAAGTGAGGAAGATGCTAGAATTCTACCAAGTTAAGCACCACCGGTCATCACCTTATTACCCTCAAGGGAATGGGCAAGCGGAGGCAACAAACAAAACCCTTATAAAAATTATAAGTAAAATGAGTCAGGAGTATACGGGAGGATGGGCAATGCACCTACCAGACGCCCTTTGGGCTTACAGAAATTCGCCTAAGTCAGCCACAGGTTTTTCACCTTTTTCCTTGGTCTATGGGACTGAAGTGGTGAGCCCAGCGGAGATAATGACCCCATCCCTAAGGGTCATGAAGATGTAAGAAAAAGGAAGAGAGGAAGAAGAAGTCTTTGCGGCAGAAAGGTGCGAAGACCTAGAGGGACTTGACAAAAAAAGAGAACAGGCCCAGGAACGCAGTCGTAGATATAGGCAAAAAATGACTGAAGCTTACGGCAGGATGACTAGAGAAAGAGTGTTTGTGGAAGGACAGCTTGTTCTGAAAGTGGCAGACTATGTTAGAAGAGGCTTGGCAGGACCGTCCAAATTTGCACCAAAGTGGGAAGGACCGCTTATGATAAGGGAGGCATACCCAAGCGGGTACTACCGTTTGACTCAGATGGATGGCAAAAACTTAATGGATCCCATCAACGGGAAATGGTTGAAGCAATATTATGCCTGAGGAGAAAACTTATATGATTGTCTCTTTTCCTTCCTTTGTTTTGTTTAAAAGAAAAAAGAAAAAAAAACCTTTATGTTTCCTTTTTCCTTACCATTTTTTCAAGTGACTGTGTCACAACATGAAATTGTAACTTGCTTTCGGCAGGATGTAATGAAAAGTACTAAGTATTATCATCATATGTCATAGCAAAACGTGAAGTGTAGCATCACAAACTTAAGTTACAAACCCAAATCATGGCAAACCAGCCAAATAAGTGCTACAAGAAAATATAATGTACTAAATAGAGTAATAAGGAAAAGGAAACGACAAAACAAGGAAGAAACTGCATCAACGAAGCCCGGAAATAAGAGACTGATCTCCAAAACGATCGGACCCACCAATACTGGAAAGAAGACGCTCGCAATGGCCCTCCAAGTCTGCCACCTCCTTCCTCAGGATCTCAAGGCGCGAGTCAATAGCATCAATAGTGGGCCGGACTCTCCTCATGAAAACAGCCCGGGCAATCTCTCGGAGGTAATCCAAAATGAACTCCACAGCAAAGCCCACGCTGATAAGCTCCTGCACCGCAGCCCTCCACTGCAGGATCCTTTCGGTAGAGACAGTGTCAACGAAGCTATGCTCTATGTCATTCAACACACTCCCTAACATCTTCAAAAAATGCTCTCTAACGGATCGGCCAAGTCGAAAGCCCTGCATGAAGTCCCCATGATTGTTATAGATCATCACCAAGTGAGGAGCATAGTCCTCAAGGACTCTAAAGCCATGAAAGTCCACGTAAGGGGGCCCGGAGCCCCAGAAAGCTGCAGGATCAAGGTCATTGACCTCAGGCTGGTCAAAGCGAGTAAAAAAGGCAACAGCCTCGCTCACAGGACCTGGAAGGGTGGCAGAATTGCTGCCCGTTTCAAACTGAGGTGGGGCTATAGGAAGAGGTCCTGCCAAGGAAAACACAAGGCATGAGATGAGGAACTAAAAGAGAAAAGAGGCAAGAAACAAACCCATGGGGAGCAAACGAGAATGGACAAGGGGAAAGAAAGCTTACCAGAACCGGTAATAAGGGGGTCTGCGGGAAGAACTGAAGCAGGCACAGAAGGAATGGCAGAAACCGATGTTGTAAATATGGCAGAAGCTGGTGCAGAAAATACAACAGGAATGGGTGTTGTGGGCGCGGCAGGAGTGGTTGCTGCAGGCACCCCTACACTTGCTACAATGCCTAGCCCTTCAAAGGTCTCTATAAACAGAGAAAATAGACATGTAAGAAGAGTGGGCCCAGTAAAGATGAAGAAGGAAAAGTGGACTTAATAAAAAAAAGGGGGGGGGGGAGGAGAAAGGAAATACCCGTGAACCCAGCCTCGGGTGGAGCACCCTCTTCTTCCTCGGACTCAGAAATCCTCCTCGGCAGGGCGGGGTCATCATCAAGATCCTCAAGAATATCCTCGGATTCCTCAAAAGACAAATCAACATCGAGCCCGTGAGTGGCCGAACTGGGAATAGAAGAAGGTGTAACCACCAGGGAAGAACCATCCTTCGCGGCCTGAAAGAGAGTCGCAAAATGATTACTGGTAGAAATGATAAGAGGAGTGATGGGTGAAACAGCCTCGATCTGAGTTATGGCAGGAGGAGCAGCTTCCTTTGGAATGGGCATCTCGATCGGAAATGGAGTGGTTTCTCGAACCCCCTCAGTGTGAGTACCCTCTTCTCTAGGTACCGATCCGGTGGGAGGGCTAGGAACCTCCGCAGGAATCCCATGCGTAGCAGCAGGAGTGATGGGCGTCTGAAAAGCTTCACCAGCCCCATCAAAAGAACTCGCCACGGGTGTGCCCATGGAGGCAGACATCTCCTCGGCTGTGGGATGATAGATGGAAAGGGGTTCGGGCTGATCCTAGAAGACAAAAGAAAGAGGAAATGCATATATATATACACACGTGGTAAGGAATAAAAGAACCTACGGCTGATTAAGACAAATGAAGAACACGTGGCAGGAGAAATATGTGCAAAAAGAAAAAAAAAAGGAAGGGAGATAGTGGAAATTACCTCAAATACAGGCTCGTCAAGCTCGATAGGATGAGCGGCTGACACATCCTCCTTATGCTTAGACTGCAAAGAAAAGGGGGGACAAGAGGCAGTGTTAAAGAAAGAAAGTAGTAGGCACAACATGGGTTAAGCAGTTAAAGCCAAAACACAGGAGATAATGAAAAATTTTCCTAACATAACGTACCCTTCGCTCGGTGGCAGACATAGGATGGGGAGTTGTCTTCCTCTTGCTGCCCCGTGTCCTGCTAGAAAGGGGAGCACCTGTGGCTAGCTGCGCAGCAGTAGACTTGGGCTTGCTCGCGGCTTGTGCTTGGTAAGAGTCTTCTTGGTTGCCGCAGGAATATTGGTTACTTTAACTTTCTTCTCCCAACCAGGGGGAAAATCACCCGTGAGCCAACACCATCCTTTCTTCTCATCGTCCCACTCGAAGATGGCAGAACGTCTCTGTTTTCTAGCATAAGCTAAAACTGATCTGGAAGGCAAAAGCAACCGAGGGTTGGGAGAGACAAGCATGCTCAGCCCGTCAGGAGGGATAAGGGAAAAGCCACGACTACCTACCAACTCTTGCCCAAACGAGGTCATCACTGCCTGCCAATATCCATGCATGGTAGGAGTGCAAAGGCCCTCTCTCGACGAGCCAGGAACAGTAACCGCACTAAAGCGTTGTCTCCAAAAGTCAAAAGCAGTCTGCAGCAGGAAAGGCTGAATTGAAGTAGGAGATTCCTTGAGATAGGAAAGGTCATTAGGGATATCCTGGTCCAGCCCAAACTGCCTCCTCACCCGGTTGGCAGGGTAGTGAACAAATCTGATACCCTCATCGACCAAGTATGGCAGCCATCCAACATTGGTAGCCGCTAAATAAGTGATTCCCATCTCATCAAAACCAGCCAAAGGGGTGGTGGTCCCAACGGTATCAGTAAACGGACCCATGGTAGAATCAACACATGTGTAACCATTACCTAAGTTTTTATAAGCTCTCCAAGAAAAATCAGCACCACTATTGAAGGACTCAACAACTAAGTGACCGAGGGGCTTCAGACCAAACCAACGAAAAGTTAAAGGGAAATCAAATTCAAACCTGCCGCAGAAGTCAGTGATCACTTGCGGACATGATTGGTACTTCTCCTTCGCGAAACGAACGGGCCTACATTTCGCTAAGTATTGGGCACTGCGCTCGAACAACAATTGCTGCAGGATGGTGCTGTGAACAGAGGAAGTGACAATGTGGCAGGAGCCCGCCTGGCTCTCGTCACTCCGCAGGATGTCTAGTTGAACATACAAATGCCCCAAGAACATGGGGGCCAGCGGCAGACTCACTCCAGTGGCTATTTTAATAGCCAAGCGGAAATGCAAAGGCTTGACGGTGTAATGGGGGTGCGAACCAAAAACGAACTTGTAAAGCCAAAAAGCGACGAAGGCCGCACGATGGGCGGCGGCAGAAAACTTAGAGGAAGAACTAACCCAGTATGATAATTTGGCGTTCCCGGCCATCCTCTTTCTCAACTCGGCCTCAATGGCTTCCTCCTCTAAAGAAAGCTCTATAATGGTAGGATCTGTATCACCAAGGATCGGCAGGAGTAGTTGGTTGGTCACATCTTCAAGAGTCACGGTCAGTTCGTCGCAGGAGAAGAAGAATGTATGGGTGGTGGCGCACCACCGGCGAACCAAGTGACGAAGGTTATAAAGGTCTCGAAAATTAGAAAGACTCTGGGATAAAACGATGGCCTTCAAAACGCCGACCCACTGTAGCAAACCCATAAAGGTCGTATCGGATAGTTCTTGGTCAACCCACTCTTTCCAACCCAAGGCCGTGCCTGACCCAAACTCGAAATGAATTGGCACAGGAAGAGAGACCCCCTGACGGATGACCAAATCAAAAATAGAAGAAGACACCGAAGCCCAAGAGATATTGGGGTTCTGTCTACACATGGTGATCCACACACGGCCTGGCGGCGGCGACACATAATTGCTGGGAACCTCGGGGAAGTGTGGATAGGCATTATACCAGGGATCGATCAGAGGGGCAACCTCACTCTTTGGGTCGTGTGGCGCGTCTTCTTTGCCAGAATGATTGGACTCAAAGTACATGGCCTCCTCACCCATTTCTTGTCCGGCGGGAGGATCAGGAACTTTCTCTTTCCCTTTGTGGCGGGAAGAACTCTGACTTTTCACCGGCGCCATTGTGCGATGGTTCGAGCAAAGTAAAAGGGGTGTGGGTGCGCGAAGAAGAGAAGACAGTAAAGGAAGAGGGACAGACACAATGTTTTGGAAAAGGAGGTATTTGTGTTTGATTTTCGAAGAGATTCTCTTCTTAAATACCTGAGTCTTTAATACTGGCCTGAAGGAATGCGACTGGTCAGCCATCGAAAGAAGAATGAAATAAATGAAGCGGTAGTTGTGTCTTAGGATAACTGCCATTCTGGGAAAATCGAAGAGTCATCACTGTTCACGGCAGAAAAAGAAATATATACGTATATATGAAGGGACCCACAGTTTAAAAAAAAGCCCGCAAAGGAAAAGAAAGAAGGGAAACAAAAAAAGGGGACGAAGAGGTCTTTTATTCACATACGGTTCGCAGGAACGCTCCATATGTTCAGGGGGCTAAATGTTGAGGGTCATTTTTGAAATAGGCAGAAGGCAGCCCAACCCAGAAATATGGGCAGCGGATAAGCGGCAGGCTATGAAACGAAAAACCATTAGGCTCAAGCAGCAGGAATAATGGATCACAGGCCCTTAATATGAATAAACGGGTCTTGAAGGAGTAAGTGGGCCTAAAAGGCCCGGAAAGAGAGAAAACAGCACCCATGGGCAGTATGTGGTATGGAAAAGTGAGAATGGGCCGCGGCAGGCCCAAAGTAATGTAAATAAAGAAAGTAGGGGATAATGGCAAACCCATAAACCCCAAGGATGAGAATAAGGAAATTGGGCCAAGGAAGCCCAATTGAGTTAGTAAATGCCCATGGGATGCAAAGTTAGTAAATGGACCGAGGAAGTCCAAAGGAAGTAAATGGGCCGGATAAGCCCAAGTGAAAAGAGAGGGACATTGGAGCCCATGAGCGAGAACACCAGTGGCCATATTAAGCCACTGGGGGAAAGAAAGGAACGACAAGCCTGAAAAGAGGCCCAGCAGGAACAAATCGCCACGGCAGGAAAGGCCGAGTAACACGGTGGGAAGCTAAGGCAATTAAAGAATTGGGCTAAAGAGAACACAAAGCCCAGTACTCGGTAAAGTCCAGACCCTATGGGGGTGGGAAATCAGAGTAGCAGCTCGGGAAAAGCCAAGAACGGAAGACAGGCAATGCAAGCAAAGTGTCCAGTACACGGCAGATGCATGAACAGCAGGCAAATTTTAGACTTATACACGCACAAGGCCCAGGCCCCACCAGCCTGTACCCAGCCAATACGGGACGTGGTGGGGTCGTGGGTCAGAGGTAAGAGGGCATGGTTTAGAGGTGGGGAGAGGGAAAGGCCTGTTTTGAGGTTCCTGCTTAAGCTCTTTTGGGGGATACATCCTGCTGGGATGACATACCATCCAAAAGAGGCAAGGCTGAGTTGGAACCAATAGGTGCATGCCATGAGGGATAGAGAGAGAGAAACATCACCGCGGTAGGAAGAGGTGCCACGGTAGACTAACGGACAAAAAGTTGTCTATGTCTGTAACAGGGGAACTCGCAGACGGAACAGTAATGGTCAGCAAGTACGCCCAGACCAGACAAAGGCGGTTAGGGGGTAGAATAGTAAAAATCGGTCACGGCAGGCACTATAAAGGAAGCCTCTGCCGTGTACAAAAGGGGAAGCACGAGAGCAATACAACACAACGTAAAATACTCTGTAACATACTTAGAAAAACAGAGGAGCATAATACTAAAACTACCGTTGTGGAAATCACTAAGAAAAGACTAGAAAAGGAAGAAAGAAAGAGAGAAAAAGAGCAAGTGTTAGTGGCATGCACCATAGGTCTCTCTCCTTCTCTCCCTCTTAAATCCCTGTTCTCTTCTATAATTATTTTGGGTATTGTCCATTCGGGTCCGCCTCCCTCAAACCCATTAACTTCCACGGTAGGAATTCTTTTTCCTTGGAGGTTAATCGCGTTGAGAAGAGGCGTTCTTCCTCTTTGGCCTTACTTCTGCAGACCGAACTGAATTTATTTGCATATCTGTTGAATAATCTTTATTACCATTTGCCCTTACTATTTATTTGTCAAAGATTGTTAATGTTATTGTGGTTATGGATCATTCGGTCATTTCCTATTAAAAGAACTATCTGGTCATTCCAGAATATGTGATTCTGTTTTATCAATTATATTTGCCTGCCGTAAGCTTTCTCTGAAACAGCTCTGCCTGCCATAAGCTTTTCTCTGAAACAGCTCAGCCTGCGGTAAGCACTCCCCTGGCAGACGAGGCATAGTTCGTGCACAAGCCGGCCAAGTTGAGTTCCAGTTGGCCCAGTCTCGACTCCTGCAACCCAGAACACTTGGGCCTACAATCACGAAGGGGCAGCCCAGCCCAACATCGCAAAAAAGGCCCCCATAGAGGTCTACTGCATACTTGTATTAAGAATTGAACCTTCTGTAATGAAGGCTAAATATAATGAAGATAAATATATACTTTGTAAAAAATAAAAGGGGTAGACAAACTTCGTCCAGCTCATCACTTAGATAAATAAATAAGGATTTCAACTTACTCAAAGCCATTAAT
Source organism: Quercus aquifolioides (assembly GCA_019022515.1). Lineage (NCBI taxonomy): Eukaryota > Viridiplantae > Streptophyta > Magnoliopsida > Fagales > Fagaceae > Quercus > Quercus aquifolioides. The sequence continues at coordinate 44,807,307 of CM032327.1, forward strand.
CTAAGGAGTTGGGTACAATCCTGGATCTGTTTTGACACTTAGTAAAAGACCAATAGATATCATAGTGTTAATTTTCTCTAAGTATGTGATTTGAGGGACCAGGCATGACAAGGGTTCTGTTTAACACTTATAAAAATGTCATTGAGTATTAATTTTTCCAAAGCATGTGGTCCGAGGCACTAAGCATGACTAAAGTTCTGTTTAACAATTATAAAGATGTCATTGAGTGTTAATTTTCCCAAAGTTTGTGGTCTGAGGAACCAGGCATGACTAAGGTTCTGTTTAACATTTATAAAGATGCTAGAGTGTTAATTTCTCCAAAACATGTGGTCCAAGGATCCAAGCATGGCTAAGGTTCTGTTTTAACACTTAGAAAAGAAGCATTTAAGCATCAATTTACCTAAGGTATATGGTTCAGGGAACCAGACAGGACCAAGGTTCTATTTGATACTTAGATAGATATCAAGGAATATTAATTTTCCAAAAGTATGTGGTCCGAGGAGCTAGGTATAGCTAAGGTTCTGTTTAATACTCAGAAAGATGTCACAAGGTGTTAATTTCTCTAAAGCATGTGGTTCGAAGAGCTAGGCATGACTAAGGTTCTGTTTAACACTTAGAAAAGATAGTAACGGGAAGTACAATGTATTACATAACAAATGAGAATATGACGAAGGGAACTTTTATTAATAATAGTACATTTTCAGGTTGTTTACATTTCAAGGGCGTGGTATTACATGTTTATCTAGGTCTTCAAGAAAATACGCTCCTATACCAGCCACCGAAGTGATGCGATATGGCCCCTTCCAGTTGGGCCCTAGTTTTTCTCATACTGGGTTTTTTGCAGTACCTAGAACCTTTCTCAATACTAAGTCACCAGGCATTAATGGTTTTAGCTTCATAACGGCATCATACATTTGCTTAAGCTTGTGTTGGTAATATGCCAACTAGACCATGCCGTTCTCTCTTCTTTCTTTAATCAAATCTAAGCTCTTTTCTAGTAATCCGTTGTTATTGCTTGAATTGAAAGAGTTTGTTCTCAACGTTAGGAAGCTGGTCTCTAAAGGAATAACAGTCTCGGCTCCATAAGTCATCGAAAAGGGGGTCTCCCCTGTTGACCTACGAGGTGTGGTTCGATACGTCCACAAGACATGTAACAGTTCTTCCGCTCACTTTCCCTTCGTATTATCCAATCTCTTCTTGAATCCGTTCACTATGACCTTGTTAATAGTTTTAGTTTGTCCATTCCCTTGGGGATAAGCCAGGGTGGAGTATCTATTCATAATTCCAAGATCGCAACAGTATCTCTTAAAGGCTTTGCTATCAAACTAGAGGTCATTATTCGAGACGAGGGTACGAGGGACCCCGAACTGAATGACCCTGAATCGAGTGACAATATTTTTCCAAACAAATTTCTTGGCATCTATATCCCTGATATTCGCCTGACCCACTTAGTAAAATAGTCTATGCCGACTAGCAAGTGTCTCTTGTTTCCTATTGCTTTAGGGAAAGGGCCTACAATGTCTAAGCCCCATTAAGCGAATGGCCAAGGGCTGGACAGAGGATTAAGGACTCTTCCCAGCTGGTTTATGTTTGGCGCGAACCTTTGACATTGGTCACACTTCTTTACATATTTTTGTGCTTCCCTTTGCATATGTGGCCACCAATAGCCTTGAGTGATGGCTCTGTGCGACAAAGATCTGCCTCCAGTGTGGCTTTCACAAATTCCCTCATGTAACTCCTCAAGGAGTAATTTGGTTACCTTGGGGTGTATACATAGCAAGTATGGCCCAAAAAAGGAACGTTTATATAATTTTTAGTCCTCAGACAGCTAGAACCAAGGAGCCTTCCTTCGTACTTTGTCAGCTTCTGATTTCTCCTTGGGCAGGATATCCTCTTTCAAGAATAGTACCATGGGGTCCATCTAGCTAGGCCTTATTCTAACTTGGTGAACATAGACCACCTCTCTTTTCACCTCTGTGGGCTGGTACAAGTCCTCTACAAGGATGAACTGAGGCAAGCTCTGCGCCGAGGAGGTTGCAAGTGTGGCTAGGGAATCAGTATGTGTGTTCCCACTTCTAAGGAGATGCGATAGGTTGAAAGATTCAAACCCTGATTGCAAATGCCTAACTTGACTCAAGTACCCTTGCATTCTTTCATCTCTCGCTTCTAACTCTCCTTTCACTTGGCTAACGATTAATCTTAAGTCCGAGAACATCTCTACTACATTTCTGCCCATTTTTTGAACCATGGCCATTCCCTTTAGTAAAACCTCATATTCAGCTTCGTTATTTGTGGCTGAGAAGCCCAACCTTAACGATTTCTTAATGGTGATTCTTTCAAGTGATACTAGGACAAGCCCCACTCCAGATCCCCTTTGGTTCGCTGCACCATCAACGTATACCTTCCAGAATGAAGGTTCCTGCAGAGAGATTGTGCCAACCGGTTTTCCATCCATGCTCTGCCTTTTCGCTTCATCTCCTTATGGGAATTCAGTGAACTTGGCCACTAGATCTACAAGGATTTGACCTTTGATAGAGGTGCGAGGCATATATTTGATGTCAAAAGCCTCCAGAATTGTATCCCATTTAACAATCCTCCCAGTGAAGTCAGCACTCCGAAGTAATGATTGAAGCGGGAGTTGGGTTAAAACAACAACGGTATGCGATTGGAAGTAGTGAGGGAGTCTACAGGTAGCATGTACTATTGCCAATATGGCCTTCTTCAACGGTAGATAACGAACTTCTGCTGCATGCAATGACTTACTCACATAATAAACTGGCCTCTATATGTCAACATCAACCCGTATCAGAACCAAGCTCATCGTGTGGGAGGCCACTACAATATAGGCAAACAAAACCTCATCCACCTCAGGTCTGGACATGATAGGTGGCCGAGAAAAATATTCTTTCAACTGCTGGAAGGCCATGACACATTCCTCGGTCCATTCAAATCCCTTCCACTTGTTCAACAGTAGAAAGAAAGGCCTACACCAGTCTGCTGACTGAGAGATGAATCGGTTCAGGGCAGCGATCATCCCTGTTAACTTCTAGACCTCTTTAGGATTCTGAGGTGGCTGTAAATTATTGATTGCTTTGATTTGGTTAGGGTTGACTTCAATTCTATAGTGTGTGACCATGTAGCCTAAGAACTTCCCTAATTCGACACCAAAAGAACACTTGGCAGCATTAAGTCGCAGCTTGTGTCTCCTCAAGATTTCGAAGATATTCCTGAGGTCATTAACGTGTTCAAATTCCAACTTGCTCTTAACCACCATGTCATCTATATAAACTTCAATGTTTTTCTCTAACTGTGGCGCAAACATTCTAGTCATCATCTTCTGGTAGGTAGCCCCTGCGTTCTTTAAACCAAAGGGCATCATCTTATAATGGTAATTCCAGATGGGAGTAACAAAAGCTGTCCTCTCTTGATCGTTCAAAACCAAAGGTATCTGGTGGTAGCCTTGGAAAGCGTCTAAAAAGCTCATCCAAGGATGACCTATTGTGGCATCCACTAGCTGGTCGATTCGGCATGCTTTGTTCAGATCTGTGAAGTCTACACATACTCGCCGCTTTTCATTTTTTTTCTTTACAATCACAGTGTTGGCCAACCATTTGAGATAGAACACTTCTTTAATAGCCCCAGCCTGCTTAAACTTCATTATCTCGTCCTTGACAGCATCGGAATAATCCTTAAATGCACGCCGAAGTGGTTACTTTTTGGGGATGATAGATGGATTGACGTTCAAATGATAGCAGATGAAGCTCGGATCCACTCTCAGACCTTCGTAAGCATTCTAAGCGAATACATCAACGTTCCTTCTGAGAAATTCCACCAACTCTTCCTTCTCCTGAGATGACAGTTGAGCTCCAACCTGAAAAAACTCCTCCGGATCATCACCTATAACAAGTTTCTCTAAATCTTCACATTTAGCCTCCTTGGCTGGCTCCTTCACAAGTAATACCGGGGACTTTGATTGCTATAATTCTCCCTCAGCAGAGGCCAAGGACTCAGCTGCAGGCTGATGCAAAATTGCAGACACGAGGCACTGCCTAGCTACGGATTGGCTCCCAATCAGCTCCTCAATCCGATCCCCCAACAGATACTTCATGTTTTGATGCAGCATTGAAGAAATAGCCCCTAGAGTATGAAGCCAAGGTCTGGCCACAATGGCCGTGTAGGGGGAGTATGCATCCACCACAATGAAGTCCACCTTAACTACCTCTGATCTTGCCTGTACGGGTAACCTAATTTGGCCCTTTGGGATGACAACTTTCCCATCAAAACTTACTAGAGGTGAATCATAGGCTGTCAGATCTTTAGGCTTTAGGTTCAGCCCTCTGCATAAGTTAGGGTACATGATCTCTACACAGCTGCCCTGGTTTACCATTGCTCTCTTCACATCATACCCCCCTATTCTAAGGGTGACCGCTAAAGCGTCATCATATGGTTGGATGGTTCCAATCTTGTCTTCATCCGAGAAACTCAGCGACGGTTGGACCTCCACTCTAGCTCTCTTTGGCTTGGAGTTAGAGTCCTCAATTGGTAGCCTGGCTACAGACATCACCTTGGAAGGGTGAGAACCAGTTCTCCTAAGTGCAGCAAAAATGACATTGATTGTACCTAACGGGGGCTTTGAAAGAGCATTTCCCTGAGCCCCTAACCTCGATTGGTCCCCTTATCCGTTGGGTCGATACAGAAATTGCTGCAACCTTCCCTCTCTGACCAATTGCTCCGATGGTTCCACAGTGTTCTACAGTCCTCGGTGGTATGTCCCTGCTCTTGGTGATATTGGCAGTGAAGGCTTTGGTTGCGCCTCAAAGTGTCTCCACTCATCTTGTTCGGCCATTTGAAGTATGGCTCATTCTTGATCTTCTTCAAAACTTGATGCACCGGTTCTCGGAACACAGTGTTAACCACTTAAGGAGCTGCAGGCCCAGACTGCCCAGCAAAATCCCTCTGGGATCTGTCATTGTTGTAGCGGTTCGACCTGAAATCCCTCCTCTCCTGAGGGATAACCTTGCCCTTTCCCTTGCCTTGCTGCTGGTCCTCCTCAACCCTCTTATACTTATCAATCTGATCCATGAGCTGGTGTATACTGGTAACTGATTTCTCAGTTAAAGACTTCCTCAAGCCATGCTCGGCAGGTAGGCTGAGCTTGAAAGTGTTGATGGCTACATCGTCAAAATCACCATCTACCTCGTTGAACATTTCCCAATATCTGTCCGAATATGTTTTTAGGGTTTCTCATTCTCTCATGGATAGAGACAACAAGGAAGCTAAAGGCCAAAGGACCTTGCTGCACGTAATAAAGTAGGATCCAAACGCTTGAGTGAGTTCCTTGAAGGAATCAATGGAACCTTCGCTACAGGCACTTAGCTGGATGGGAATACCTTGCACATCAAGGCCTCGTTCTTGGAGTGTACATCCATCCTTTGATTGAAGTAGCTAACATGCTCCACAGGGTCTGTTCTACCGTTATACATGGTGAATATGGGTTGAGTGAATCGTCGAGGAAGTCTCCCTCCCTCAATCCAGCGCGTGAAAAGTGATCTGGAAATTTGGTTGAGTGCTTTACTCATAGCATCATTTCCCATGCCTCCTGAAGATGAATTTCTGTTTCTGCATTCATGATGGTAGTCTTCATCACATGAGAAAGACTCGCTCGGAGGAGTCCTTGACTTGTGCCTATAGCTACCATCCTTCTCGTCGTCGGAAGAGAAGTCAAGATTAGAAGGAGCTTGCTTTCGCCGTTCATGGCGTAAGCTTCTCTTCAAGCAATCAATCTCCAACTGCATGGGTTTAGTATTCTTCTCCTAAGAGAGGTGGCTACCACCTCTAGAATGACTTCTACTTGTATAGGTGTGCACACTCCCCTCCCGATCTCTCCTTTGCTTCCGTGATCTTGACGTTGAGACCCCATGGATTCTGCCTCGCTTGAACCTGAACCTACCATTACTGAACGTGAGACTCACTATAACACTAGTAATTCCCACAGACGGTGCCAATTGTAAGGATTAGATTTGAGTTCCTAGTCCAAAAAGTGGATGGACCTAAGCCCAAAATAATGAATTTGTAGAAAGTGGGTTTGGAAAACTGAGCTTTAGTTAGTCAGATAACAAATAAAGTAGGTCTTGATGACAAAAGATTGAAACTAGACAAGTTTAAACTGAATAAAAATGTCCTCAGCAAAGTCTGAGAAAACTGATTCTTATATATTACTCTTAAGTTTGTTTACAAGTTTGGTTCCTGATTGCTATAGTGTTTCTCTCTTGTTTTTCTCGACCCCTTCTCTCTAGGGGTTTCTTACATTATATTTCTTCTTCTTAATGATCTTGGCCCTCCATTTGTTGATCATTTAAGCCACTACTTGAATGTTTGTTCCATCGGACACTCTTTCTAGCTCTATGTGAGTTAGGATAGCCAATGCAGCACTATTCAGGGATCTTCTCTACATAAATGCGGTCAGAAAGTTAGCTGCAAAACATTCAATGTAGTGGTAGTAGATTTTCCTTAGATATTTCTGAGCTTCCATCCCTCTTGTGCATTTATAATACATGACACTGTCAGTAGAACATCCTGGAAGGTCACCTTGAATGATAAGACATGTATTTGATTTGTGCTTTGCTCATCCGAGGAGGTAAGTCTCCTCGAACTACCTTTCCCATTCTCTACGTTTGTATCTTACTCATGGGATTTTAAACTTGACATTCTCACTACTATTTATCGGTCCTCGGACCAGTCAACCTCCTCGGATAAGGCTCGAGGCCCAATATACAATTTTGAGCCCTTATCCTTACATATTATATAGATTTATTATAATTATATTTATATATGAAATTATTACTATTTTAATGGAGGGTGTAAATATATGAGATTTTATAGGGACTATTTAATATTAATAGAATTTAAATTCAAATAAAGAATATATATTCAAACAATATCATGGAAAAATATGGGTTTTCAAAAGCTTAGTTTTGATGGTTTTGAAGTCGAAGGTTTGTGAGAAATTTTGCATAGTTCTGATTAATAAAACTAACAATTTAAACCCAACTATTATTACAATATTACATTTATGACTTTTTTTTCCTTCATGAAAAAAAAAGAAGAAGAAAGGTTATAAGCTCCCAAACCCAAAAAAAGACTAAAATGTGTGTGTGTATATATATATATATATTAATTACACATTTAGTCCTCAATAGTTACCTTATATTTTGAAATGATCTTAACATTTTAAATATTTAAGTCTGGTTCTTAACTTTTAAGTACTATGCATGATTTAATGAATAGTCATCCTGATCTTGCCTTTGTGTCTCATAAAGGTATTTATATGTTAAAACTAAAACAAAACTACAGTAATCCTTCAAATTTTTAATTAAAAGAAGAATGGGTTTGAGAGGATGGAGATATGACTTGGATAAAAAGACATCCAAAAGGGAAGGAAAAAAAGGAAAGGGGCGCTTCAGTTGACATGCGGATCATGTAAAATATTATTTGGCATTTTTATATGTCACATCAGCATTTTAATTTTTTTTTAAAAAAATTACATCAGAAATTTTAAAAAAAAAAATTTAAAGAAAAACATTAAATCTAATTAATATAAAATTTTAATTAAAATTTTCTTTTCTCAATATTCAAAATCCTTAAAATTTTCTTTTCTTAATCTTAAAGAAAATTTTCTTTTCTCTTCAAATCCTAAATCAAAACCACAGCCACCATAACCACTACAACCACAACAACCAGAGACTCTACAATCCCAGCCCAATGCCACAGATTCCACAACAAACAGAAGCACTACTGATCTGTCATTGCAACCCACAAAAAACCAATTTTAAATCCACGTTCTTTCTTTCTTTACCCATGTCATAAAAATGCAGGCATGACCTCTCTGTCTCCCCCCACTACACTCATTTTTTTTTTTTTCAGTTTTCATATCCAAACAAAACCCTTTCCTACTTTCCCTACTTCTTCTTCTTCTTCATCAGCTCAATAATATTATTGTTTCAAGGCACTTAAATTTTTTGATGGGTTTGATCAATCTGAAAACCACGGAGGATGAAATGCCTTCGTCCAGTTCATCATCGACATCCTCATCATTGTTCTCTGCCATTGAATTTGGGTTCGTGGTAAATCTAAAGAACTTGACCATTCATAAAAAAAAAAATTTGCTGGGTCTAGATGTTTTCTTCACTCCTTAACTTTGGTGTTCTAATATTGAGAGGAGCTTTGGCGATTGGGTTTAATTAACTTTGCTGCATGGGTCTTCACTCTTCAGCCAGAAAATTAACTTTGCTGGGTTATGGAGATTTGGCCATGGCGGCACACCTATTCCTGATCTGCCATGGACGAGCCACCCCAAGCCTTATCTCCTCCACCTGTGGTCCGATTTTCCTCTCCTTTCTCATATTGCAAAACTTTGTTCCTCTTGTTTTGGATTTTTTTTGTTTTTGTTTTTTTTGAGAGGATGTGGAGTTTTTTGATTTTATGGGTTTTTTTTTTTTGTGTTTGTTTCTCAAGAAAATTTCTGGAGTTATGGGTTTGCTAGAGATTGGGTTAGTTACCGTGTTTATGGGTTTGTTTCTTGGATTTATTTTTTATTTTTCTAGATTTGATGGAGATTGGGTTTGGTTGTTGGATTTGGATTTGGGGTTTGCTAGAGATTGGTTTGGTTGTTTCTTGGATTTGGGAATAACATGAAGAAAATTTTGTGTTAGTATTTAATTTAATTTAATTTTTTCTTCTTGTTTTTGTTTGTGTTCTTCTGATATGGGTTTGAGTTCTTGGTTGTTGGGTTTGGTCTATGGAGAACACGAAGAACAAGTTGAAGAACATGAATATTAAGAAAAGAAAATTTTAATTAAAATTTTAAATTAATTAGATTTAAGGTTTTTCTTTAAATTTATTTTTTTTAATTTTTGTCGTGGCTTTTAAAAAAAATTAAAATGCTGACGTGGCATATAAAAATACCAAATAATATTTTAATCGCCATGTCAGTGTCACATCAGCGCCACGTCAGCTAATAGGGTGTTTCGTCTGCCACTTAGGACTTTGTTGTTAGAGCACTGACGGTAGGGACAAAAATGAGATCGCTTTTTTGATTTTAGGGATTAAAAGCAGTGAAAATAAAAGGTAGGGACCAAAGTGAAAATCGCGTGAAAATGTAGGGATGAAAATGAGTTTTCGCCTTCATTAAAATATCAAAATTTTTTATTCAGTATTTTTTTTTAATCTTTCTTCACATATAATAACTACGTCTACTTTCTTCTTTTATCATTTGGAAATGCAAAAAAAATTAAAAATTAAATGCAAAATGAATAATATCAGTGTAAATTTACATTACAATTACTAAACAAAATGTATTTTTATACAACTTTTTGCATAGACTGACGTGGGTGATAAGTGAATTTTGGATTTGGTTGGATAAAATGTTGTACATTTTTTATTATAAAAGCATTGACGTGGGTGGTCCAAGGTAATTAATGAAAGCTTAAAATGAAAGATCTTAGGGGTAAATTTTGTAGGGAAATTCTAGTTTTATCTATCTTTACAAGATAATCAACTTCTCTCAGTTTTCCTCCAATCCTAGACAGGGAAAGAGAGCATTTGTGGGCCTCATCCCCCATTTGAAACACTCTTCACGCGATGCTCGCAACTTCTTCCATCCTTCCCTCCAAGTCTCCAACCCTCCAAACTCGTCCCATTGTTGCATTAAGAAAATATAGTGTGGAACGGGTCTCATTATTACATTACATCTCTCAATGCAAACATGTTAGTTCGATGGATATAATATGTGTGTATATATATATATATATATATATATATATAGACCCTCTCATATGATATCGAGTAGAGACTAGTAGGCCAGGCTACATTACATATATACAATGAAATCGATTTGAAATATCGCTTGTGTGAGACATAACGTGGGATATAACGACGTTGTATATATAAAACTTGGATACAGTCCACTCGTTTCCTCTCTTTCGTCTTTTCCTACCTCTTTCCTAGCTAAAGTAGTAGCGATGACCATGACTGTTGCGCGAATTAAAAATGTGCGGACCCGACTATTTATATACCCCAAACTTGAAATTTGTATAGAACAAGTTAAACAAGAAGAGGAGGTGGTGGTGAAGAGAAGAGAGGATCGATGATGAGGAAGCAGAACCCAGGTGAATCGGTGGTGTACACCAAGACCAAGATAGAGCTAGAGAAAGTGGTGAAGCTGAGCTCATCAAGTGAAGAACTTACTGCCCCACTCCAATTCAGGCTCAACAAACTAAAACATGCAAGTGTCATTCCAGCAAAGAGGAGGACTGTGAAGCGAATGATGTTTGATGACTTTGTCCAATTCATTACCCATGTTCTCTCTCCTCGTAATAAGCCCAATTCTAGTTCCTATAGCAAGAAGATTGAGACTAAGACTATATACCCACACAACCCATAGCAGCTTGGAATATTGTCCATGTTTTCTCTTGGGCAATTTGTGTTTTTGAGGTCCCCCATATATATGTAAAGGTATAAATAAAGTTTGTGGTTGGATATGATTAGTAGTTACTACTCAATCGGTATTCTTCTCTGTCTTTCTAATAATATAGCATACAAGATTTATGGCATTTACATGAATTGAAAGATCTATGGGGCACGCTGCTCCCCTTTCGATTTTGAAATTTGCCTTGATTTGTTGAAGTTATTAACTGGGTCATTTGTAAGTTCACGTTTACAAAGCTGTTTATGGATGCGAGTTATTGTTGGTGGTGAATGAGGTGCACGACACAATAGGTGAGGGACCTGGGTTTTGTACAACGGCTGAGTATACCATTTTTCCACACAGAGAGAGAGAGAGCCGTAGTGACCAGCAGCCATGGCCTTTGAGAGTTTTTGAAGGGCTGGTGGGTAGAACTTCTATACATCTGTCTAGCTAGCAGTCTAGGCAGGCATGTTTTTCATCTGTCAATAATTACGAAATTACATTTTCTTTTGGGTACGTGAGATTCTTATGGTGTTGGAGAGGCTCTATTTGAATTCGGAAAGATTCAAAGTTATTAGTTATTACTTTGAATTAGCATACTATTTAGTACTTGATTCTGATTCTGGAGTTGTTTAGTTTAATTTCCAAAATTATTAACAAATACTACCATTATCATTTTAAATAGAACCAATGTTAAGGCATAGTAAGTTAGTAATGATGCAGCGAAGGTGGATGCAGCTATGCTTGTAATTGTAATGGTGAAAGTTAGTACTGGTTGATGTATTAGAGGTTTCTGTGATTGGCTGGTTGCAGAAGCTTGCGTATTCTAAAAAAGTTCATCAAAACTAAAATCAAAGTTAACAACACTTTTTATTTCTTTGACAGTAAAAAACTAAAAACACTTTAAATTCTCTTCAAAAGACTCAAAACGTATACATCACATGCGGCTGTGGTCATTAAAGAGAATTTTTCAGAATTAATTATTGAAGGCGATGCCAAAAAAGTTATATATTAGATTCGGTGGGAGATAAATAAAGCAAATAGTTGATGATAACGTGTATTAGTCGACCCTCACAATACTATCAGTTCTGTTTTTTTTTTTTTTTTTTCCCTTGAGTATAGGGATAAGAATAAGGTATCAGCTTAGTAATCAAGTGAGGTATTAAGATGATTGAAAATATGGTGAATTTGGCTTGGTTAGGATTGTGTGATCTACTGGTCTAAAGTCAACCTTAACATGCCCTCTCTTTTCCTTTGCCCTAGTGTTGATAGGTGAATACTTATAACCAAAATAATAATAAAAAAATATTTTTTTTAACAAAAGAATAAGAAAAAGAATAAGATTTCTCACCTTTTAGTTAGGTGAGCTTTTGATTGTAAATTTGTGACGTTGATGGTTCAGTTTGGCCTCTGCTTTTTCCTCTAAAGGTCGTGCAGAAGTAAAAATCAATCCTGTTTTACTTGTATGCTTTCTCTATTTACGGTTAATGGAATTTTTCTTCAGAAACATTAAAAAAAAAAAAAATGTAATCTGTGGGGGGTGAAAAACCCAACTTAACGTATTGGGCTCAAGGCCCTGTTTGAAGATCACTGTTTGCCCGAAGAGGTGAAAAACACTCAGTTAGAGGCCCACGTGAAAGGAGCATGTCTGGAGAGGAGCACGTGCATGATCCGAGGAGATGTTCAATTGTCCGAGGAGTCCAATATCCTCGGATCCGAAGAAGTTGGGCCTGACAGGTGTCTGGGAAACTCAGGTAATCCCCCTGACGAATGTGACGACGGGAATGAACCTCGGACACGCATGAGGATAACAGGATCAGAGAAATATCCAGGAGACAGACTTCAACCACCGCATTAAATGCACTGCACCTACCCCCTGGCCGCATTAATGTGGAGAAGACACCTGAACAATGCACTCTCAGCTACCGCCACTCACACAAGGCTAAAGATGGTGCGTGATGGGACATGCACTCAAGTGGACGCCTAGATGATGAACAAGTGGACGGTGAAGATGAAGGAGGAAGGTACTATATAAGAGAGAGATGTCTCTGATAGAAGGGGATCAAAAATCAGAAGTAAAAAAGGAGAAAACTCCATTACTGTAGCTCCAAGAATTGTAACTCCAATTTATTAAATACAAAACTCCTCCTCGGACGTTAGGTTTGCATCTGTCCGAGCACGTTTGAATACAAATTTATCCACAAGCACTGCAATCTTAGACTGTTAATTCATTTCTAGCCTAGCTCTTTCACCCACTCTCTACAAATTTATTGTCTTGGGTTCAGTGGGCTCAAAATCCATACCGTCTTGGGCTTGGGCTACAAAAATTGACCCTACATAATCTATATGATATACCCTCAAAAAGGGCTATAAGGTATACATATATTTTTTTAATTACACATTTGGTCCTCAATCGTTACCTTATATTTTGAAATGGTCTTAACTTTTTAAATGTTTCAGTTTCAGTTGAGTTCTTAACTTTTTAAATGTGGTTAAAAAGAGTCACTCTCATCCATAGTTATTAGTATTGTATGATACGTATCATATCGTATGTAAAAAGTTATACATCGTAAGGGAATATCGGAAGTATTCGTGAATTGTTTGATATAGTGTATATATTGTATGAATCGTATCGTATCGTAAGATACATATACATATACTTTAAAATAGATTTTTTTAATTAAAATTTATACTTTTATTGAAATCTAAAAAATTGTTAGACTTGTTTTTGACACAAAATTATTAAATTACTTAATTTGACCTAATAAAATAACATGTCCATACCCTACAAAATTTGGACTACACACTTACACTTCACTTTTGTATTTATACATTTCTTTTCTATACTATGAATAAGGTATTATTTTACAATATAATTATTTTTTATTTTTTCTATTGTTGTTATAAGTCTAAAAAACTAGAATGCCACGAAGATTTTTTTTAAAAAAAATTATTAAAAGAACAAGAAGAGAGAGTAAATGTTGATGATGATAAAGAAAATTTCAATGAAGAAATAAGTTTGCAAAATGATGAACATGATAATAACATTGATGAATATGATGACAACAAATTATTATTTTATTAGGTCATTTGTAATGTATTATCACTTTTAAGTTTAATCAATTTAAATGTGTATATTATAAACATATGCTAGTTTGATTTATTTAGTTAGCTTGTTAAATATTATTACATAAGTAATGAATAAATTAGTAATTAGTTGAATATATTTAAAATCTATAATTTTTTTATAAATTTTATAAGTGCTTATATATCTTACGATACACAATACAATACGAGACACGATACAAAAAAATAAAAAATCGATCCACGATACGATTTATGTTTTGACAATTATGCTCCCATCTAGTGGTAGATGGAAAAGTATGACATGACAAATAAAACATTGAATCAAGCATAGATATTGAGGTGCCCATGATGGTAGGAATGTCTTTTAAAAGAAAACTCAATGCTAATATAAAAAAGGTCACTAACGTGTTATTTTAAAATATTGATAGTAGATATCTTTTTTTTTTCCTTTTTTTTTTCCCTATCACTCATGTTAGCATCATCAGTGGCGGAGCAAGAAGATCTTTTGGGGGGAGGGTGTATTGATAGATGTGTGTTGATTATAAACTAAATATGTAATTACTCTAACTCTAAATGACACATAACTACAAGCTTAAAAAAATTAACACTGTCATTTAAATGTAGAATAGTTTGAAGACTTCTTTTACATTTTATATATTGATTGGAAATTTTTTTAGATGGAAAAGAATATTTTATATATATATACTTGACATATATTTTTGAAGGACTATAACTTACACTAAAGTTTAAACATTAAAAAAAATTTGAGGGGTCAAGCAAGGCCGGCCCAACATAATTTGGGATCTAAGGCGAAAATTTTATATGGGGCCTTTTATATGTAAACATTAATTATATAAAATTATATATTACTAATTAAATTAAGACAAATTTGATGTTAATACATAAATTGATGAATAATACTAACTAAAATAAGGTTAATTTCATATAGAGGATTGAATGTCATAGTTGAACTATAAATTTATAAAAAAAAAACTAAAAAAATATTATGAAAAAAAAAATTTATTTTAACTTGGATATATGACTATGCATAGTTAAGTAAAATTGTAATCTAAATTTTAATTTTATATCTTCTTTTTAAGTGGAAAAGATAGATAGATAGATATTATTTGGTGTGTGGCTTTGTAGAAGATTAGTTTACAAAAATTAAAGTCTCAAACTATTAGGAGAGATTAGTCATCATTGATGATCTATCACATTTGTAGCATTTTTTTTTTTTGGAAACTTTTTAGGGTTTCAATTGGGTTAAATTTTTATTGGTCTCCTATTTTGAAAGCCTTGTTAAAAATGAAAAGGAAAAATACTAAAGATACTACAAAATATTTACAATATAATGTGATAATGACTGTAATTGATGAATTTCAACAATCTATTTTATAAGTGTTTGAATTACTTTTTTATATGATTGGTCAGTTATTTAAAAAATGTTATATTTTTATAAAATTTTGGGCCTCATACGAAAAGGGATAGGGCCTTTTTTTTACTAGGGAAATTTTTTTTTGGTTGTGGAGCCTTAGGCTGGCCCTGGGGGCAAGTAGTATTTTTTGATAGGCTATACTTGTAAATATATTATATAATACGGGGAACTAAAGGAATTTTAAAAAGTTTCGCAAGCCATGCTCCACCCCCCCCGGATCTACATGTGGCTTCGCCACTGAGCATCATTGCTTGATTTCTAGTATTTTTATTCGTCACGCCATATTTTTCCATCTACCAATTGATAGCAGGGACCATTTTTTACCCACATTTAAAAGGTAAATGATTAAACTGAAATATTTGAATGGTTGAATTGGAGCAAAGCTGCAAAGGTTGGGGATGAATCATGAAACATTTAATTGAATATTTTTTTCGAAAGTAAAATTTGATTTTGATGAACTATGCACGATTGACAATTCAATGAAGCCATCATGTTCCTGCCTATGTGTTTTATATAAAGGTATTTATATGTTTTTTTAGAACTATGCACGATTGACAATTCAATGAATTCATCATTTTGCTGCCTTTGTGTTTTATATTGAGGAATTTATATGTATTTTTTTTAAAACTATAGTAATCTTTCATTTTTTTATTTTTTATTTTATACAAGATATAAATTTTAATATAGTCTAATAGAAATCTATTTGTATGCGAAGCTCTTTTCTAGAAACTTGGACCCCAATTCTTGCCTTGCACAATCCACAAACACTTCTACTTGTGAAGTGACCATTACGTTAAGGGTGCATGGTAGTTCAATTTATTTAATCAAAAGAAGAATGAGTTTGAGAGGATGGGGATATGACTCAGATTTAAAATAATAAAAAATAAAAAATAAAAAATAAAAATCCAAAAGGGAAGGAAAAAGGAAGGGGGGGCTTCAGTTGACATAAACATCATGTAAAATACTTGGTTCTATATTTCTATTCTAGAATTCCAATTTATAGGGGTTGTTCTTGTGATGCGATTGGACAAAGGAAAGGAATACATTTTGCCTCTAAATTAAGTCCTCTCTATTATGCTATTTGCAACAAAATGTGGCAGATGGAAAAAAAAGATATTGAAACTTAAAAATGAAAGATATTAGGGTTAAAAACTAAAATTTGTAAATCTAGTTTATATCTATCAAGTACAGAATCAACTGCCCTCTCAGTTTTGCTGCAATCGGAAAGCATTTGCGGACCTCATCTCATTTTGAAACACTCTTCAGTCTTCACGCCACGCCCCGCAACTTCTTCCATCCTTCCCTCCAAGTCTCCAAACCTCCAAACTAGTCACGCTGTTGGATTAAGAAAATATATAGTGTGAACTGGTCTAACTTCACTACATTGCTTATTGGACAAACTTTGCCTACATGCTAATTTATAGGTAACAACTACAAATTTTCACTAAAAATATTAACACGTTTAATATTTTGAAAATCTAATCATTAGACTGCATGCTTTTAACATACATATCAAATTTCGTTCAAATGAAATATTATTTATTATTCGATTCATATATTTATTTTTTATGCATAATTTAAAATTACAAAAACTTAATATTTAAATATATATTTGATTGATGACATAACTATTGATTTTTGACATTTTTAAAATATCGTAAATATAAATGATAGAATAAGAAAATGCAATCTAAAGATGAATTTAAATTCACATCCAGTAAAAAAAAATATATAGGAGTGAAGTTTGTAAACTATTGCCAAACTTTGTTCTTGCTTATTTACAATGAAATCAATTGAAATGTCAGTAAATTCTAATTAGTTCAACCGGTACATATACACATAAGTTAACTGGTACATGTACACGTAGGTCGGTATATGCACCGACTACCTGCTTGCTGCTTATTTCTCTTTCCTCTTTTCCCCGCTCTTTCCTACTAAGTTGCTATGTGACTGTTACGCGAAGTAAAAAGAAAAAGTGGACCCGGCTCTTCATATACCCCAAAATTGAAAGGGTTCTCTTTGTATTTGTATAGAGCAAATTAAACAAGAAGAGCATGGTGGTGAAGAGAAGAGAGGTGAGGATGATGAGGAAGCAGAAGCCAGGTGAACCGGTTGCGTACACCATGACCAAGACCAAGACCAAGATAGAGCTAGAGAAAGTGGTGAAGCTGAGCTCAAGCGAAGAACTTTCCTCACTCCAATTCTGCAGGTTCAACGAACTTAAACATGCAAGTGTCATTCCAGCAAAGAGGAGGACTGTGAAGCGAATGATGTTTGATGACTTTGTACAATTCATTGCCCACGTTCTCTCTCCTCTCAATAAGCCTAGCTCCTTCAA
This sequence comes from Quercus aquifolioides, assembly GCA_019022515.1. Classification (NCBI taxonomy): domain Eukaryota; kingdom Viridiplantae; phylum Streptophyta; class Magnoliopsida; order Fagales; family Fagaceae; genus Quercus; species Quercus aquifolioides. The sequence goes on from CM032327.1 coordinate 44,824,632, forward strand.
GATATACCCACACAACCCATAGCAGCTTGGATAGGATTGTCCATGGTTTCTCTTTTTTGTACCTGGGCAATTTGTGTTTTTGAGGCCCCAGTCCTCACATATAAATAAAGCTTTTGTGGTTGGATATGATTAGTACGTAGTTAGTCCTCGGTACTCTTTTATGTATTTCTAATAATATACTATACAAGATTTGTGCCATTTATTAGCCATTTAAATGAATTGAATGATCTTTGGGGCTACACTGCTTACCTTTCGATTTTGAATTTTGCCTTGATTAGTTAAGTACTTAAAGTGAGTGGCTCATTTGTAAGTTCACGTTTTCAAAGCTGTCTATGGATGCGAGTTGTTGTTGTTGTTGGTGAATGAGTGTGCCCGACACAATAGGCGAGGGACCTGGGTTTTGGTAAAACGGTTAAGTATACCATTTTTAGAGAGAGAGAGAGAGAGATAGAGAGAGAGCCGTAGAGATCAGCAGCCATGGCCTTTGAGAGTTATTTTAGGGCTAGTGGGTAGAACTTCTATACATCAGTCTAGCAGTCTAGGCAGGCATGTTTATTTTTATTTATTTATTTATTTTTATATAAGATAGAAATTCTACTATAATCTAATCTAAGTATATATGTATGTGAAATTCTCTTCTAGAGACTTCAACTACGGCCTTTACCCTCTACACCTCACAAACACTTATAACAGTCTAAGCAAATATGTTTTTCTACATAATTAGGAAATTACATTTTCTTGTGGGTGATCTTCTTATGGTGTTGGAGAGGTTCTGTTTGAATTTGGAATGATTCAAAGTTATTACTTTAAATTAGCACTATTTACTTGATTCTGATTCTAGAGTTGTATACTTTTTTTCCAAAATTATTAACAAATACTACCATTAATTATCATTTTAACTAGAACCAATGTTAAGGCATAGCAAGTTAGTAATGATGAAGCGAAGGTGGATGCAGCTATGCTTGTAATTGTAACGGTGAAAGTTAGTAATGGTTGATGTATTAGAGGTTTCTGTGATTGGCTGGTTGCAAAAGTAGTATGCTAAAAAAGTTTAGGGTAAATTACATATTTGGTCCCTATCTTTTACACTAAATTTCAATTTAGTGCATAACTTTTCAATTGTGTCAAATTGGTCCTAACCTTTTAATGTCGTGTCAATTAGTCCGTATTGTTATCTCTTGGATGGAAAAATCTAACATGTCAAAATGTTTTAGAAAAAATAAAAAAATTTGCCACATCATTTGCCACATGGACTAACATGTAAGCATTTTTAATTTTATTTTATAAAAGGTCAGCAAAATTTTAAATTAGAAAAAAAGAAAAAATAACAAATAATTGAATCTTAACTCACGTCTATCAACAACAAAAAAATCCATTTCCTCAAAAAACAACAAAAATTCCTGAGTCACAATCACAATTTCATCACGTTTTGGTCCTCTAGAGAGAAAGGTGACACCTGACGGCAACAACTGGATCTGAGAGCCAATGGAGGCGCCGATTATCTGAGGGCCGACGGTATTATCTTCCTCTCAGGTTTTTATCTCTTGTTTTTTTTTGGAATGGACCAAAACGTGAAGGTTCAGTTCTATGCAAATTTAATTGTACAGATTTTTGGGTACAAGAAAATAGAGAGCCCCAATTTAGCTCACCATACTGCTTCTAATTATAAGTTTTTGGATTTTTCACGTATGTGATCAGATACTGTTTTTTCAGTGATGATTTTGCAATCATCTTCTTTATCTTTAACATTAGGCTCACTTGCATTGATTTAGGGGTAGAAGTGGTAAGTAAAAGGGACTAAAACTACTAAACCTTAAAAAATGTCTTGGATTATTATTTGAAGTTAGACATATAATAATGGCTAAGGCCGTACTGTATTCTTCAAAAATAAGATCAGCCTTAATAGTTAGCTTTCCTTGACGAGGATTTGACAGGAGAATTGTTGCACTATAGGGGCTGCAATGAAAACCAACTAACCTCAGCCTTAATAGTCATTTTTTGTTATTAAAAAAATCTAAGTTCGTGTTGAGTATTGCTTTTCTAAGTCTCCATACCTCAGCCGTAAGTTCACTTATTTAGGATATATCTTAAAATTTTCTTTCTTAATTTTCCTTGCGCTAGTAATTTTTATGAGCAATATATTGGGAACAATTTGTTCCTGTTATATTTGTGTTTTTTTTCTTGATTTTCTTTAATACCTTGGAATGCTGTTTGAAATTTTCTAGCTAAGAACCTTAGCTATTATTACTCATCTGCTTTTGCTTTAATTTAATGTCATTAAAGGTCTTTTTATGACAATTTTTTTTCCCCAGATTTTCAAGCATAACCATACTCGTGGATATAGGAGCTACAAAGGAAGACAGAGGTGTGCTTGCTGTGAGAGAAGCTTTATTTAGCCTTAAGGAGCTTTGGATTTAAGTAGTCATCCTTTTGACCGGTTGGAGTGAAAGGAAGGAAGGAGAAGGGATTTTAGATTTTAGGGAGATAGTGTTTTACATGATGGGTCTGCCCCTGCTTAAGCAAAATTCTGAAGATTTGATTTGGGTTTTCTAAAAAAAAACTGACGTGTTCTCTTTTTTTCTTTTTTTTTTCTTTTTTTTTTTAAATTGATGTGTTAGTCTAGGTGGCAGTTGATGTGGCATTTTATTTATTTATTTAAGTCGTTTGACACGTCAGACTTTTTCATTCAAGAGATAACGATTGGGATTAAATTGACACGATATTGAAAGGTTAGAGACCGAATTGACATAATTGAAATGTTAGAGACTAAATTGAAATATAATGTAAAAGATAGGGACCAAATATGTAATTTACCCAAAAGTTTATCAATACTAAAATAAAAATTAACCACACTTTTTATTTCTTTGAGAATAAAAAATTAACAGCACTTAAATTCTCTTCAAAAGATTCAAAATGTATGCATCACATGCAGCTGGGAGATAAATAAAGCAAATAGTTGATGATAATATGAATTAGTCAATACCATAATATCAAATTTTTTTTTTTTTTTTTTAAAGTTAAAAATAGGGTATCGAGTTTAGTAACATGAGCTTGTAACTAAATGGGGCATTAAAATGAAAATACGGTGAATTTGGCTTGGTTGGGATTGTGTGATCTACGTAATAGTTCTCAGAACCGGACCGGACCGGGAGGTTGGACCGTGAAAATCGGGAACCGGGATGAAAATCGGCTTTTCAAGCATAAAAAACCGAGCATATGTGGCAATTCCGTGAACCCCTAAAACTGGGGTTGGACCGCATGAACCGGTGGCAAGAACCGTGCGGTCCAACCCCTTAGCAAATTTTTTTTTTAAATATTTATAAAAACAACTTAACACAATTTCATTCTACTTAATTAAATTATCCATCTCTTACAAGGAATAAAAAAAATTATAATTAAAATCCTTCAAAGATATTCAACTTTACTTCAAAAATTAATCATAAATTTTAATGTTTTCATGGTTATTGTAGGGACTCAAATTGGATTGGACCCAGAATATGAATGGGTTTTCAGCCCAGCAAGCCCAAACAATAAATTTTTAGAGCGTGGGTACAAGAACTAGTTCTACTTGATAGGAAATGTTATGGTTATAGTGCAGTCAAAGACACTTCAAGCCAAATGTATGATAAAGACTCTCCTCGGCTAGGTTTCAGTGAGTCTCCTTTTGAGTTCTATTGTTTTTCCTCCTTTTTTTCCAAAAGTCCCCCCTAATGTCATCTGCTTCCATGTTATATACTACGTTCCTTACTCCATTTCCACCGTACACGTGTAGTTCCTATCCTGGGAACTCCTTTCTGTCCCATCCAACACCTACCGGAACCTTTGCTCAGTGGCCATAAAGCTGCTTGGTTACTGTTCAGGTATCACCTCCACATTAATGCGGCCAAAGAGTTAGCTGGAAAGCATTTAATGTGGAGGTAGTAACCTTGGAAGATATTTGTTATCTTTCCCGATTCCTTCTTAGGTCTATATTCACTTTCCAGTTCTAATACAACTTTGCGGAGTACCCTGGATAAAATGATAGTTACATCCACCTCGGACTGTGGTATCCGAGGTGAGTTTCATCCTCGGACATGTCTTATGCCACTATACATGACTTCCCTCCCTTTTTCGTATACTAGTCCCACAATAATTCTTTTTAACTATTCTCGGACATGTGAGTGTCCTCAGAATGGGCCACTGGGCCCGAAGCCCATTTCTTATGATTCATGTATCCTTTTGGATAACAGGCCCCACAATAGCCCCTCAAAATCTCGCTTTTTGTCATCTCGGAAAAAGGGAGATTTTGATATCTTGCCCTCACCTCTTCCGTGGACTTTCTTAACCCTCAGAGCGCCTTTCTATCTGCCCAAAGCACGCTCCTGACGTTTCAGCGTCAGGAACACGCCATCATTAAATGATGGCGGCTTCTTTGTCCCCCACGTTCAACGGCAAGATGTAAATCTAACGGTGGAGGACGTTCAGTATTTGTGGGCGGGATTTTTCCCGCTTACAATTTCTGTGCCATTATAAAGAGCTTTTGAAATCAACTCTCTTTTCAGTTACAAAAATCGCACCGTCTCAGCGCATATTCATTGAACCTGCCTCTCTCTCTCACTACTCCACGCTCTCATAAATACTAAGAGTCTGTCCGAGGAGCTCATTTTCAAAACCTGTAAGTTTCCTTGACCCACTTTAGTTTTCCATCATCTTCGTCAATTTTTCTTCATAACTGTTAGGAAATGGGTAGGTTCAAGCATCTAGTTGACTCCGAGGAGCAAATAGAGGCATTTAGAGCCAAGTATAGGATTCCCCCCACGGTGGGTATGAGATATGCTTCCACAGAAACATGGTTGAACGATAGGAAAACCGGGGAAGTGGTCATCCCTATGATCGCTTTTATAGAAGGGGGGATGACCATCCCTATGGGTAACCTTACCAGAAGTTACCTTAGGTTCTTTAGATTATCTCCCACTCAATGTGCTTCAAATATGTTCAGGGTGTTTGGGAGTATAGAAGTCCTAAATGCCAAATTGAACCTAGGTCTGACCCATCACGATGTGAATTGGGTGTACAACCTCAACCATTTAAAGGGTCAGGGATACTATCTGAAATCTAGGTTCCCTGAAGTAAGGTTGATTCAGTGCCTCCCTACATTGAATAAGGGTTTAAAAGACGATTTTCTTATTTTCTCTGGGGAATGGCATGATAGTTTACCCTGTCCGACTAAAGAGGGAAAACCAGGTGGGGTTCCCAGGCTACAAGCCTTTATAATTTGGGATGTGCGTTGTTGTTTTTTTTTTTTTTTTTTTTTTTTTTTTTTTTTTTCAAATTACCCTTATTTCTGACAAAACCCTTTTTTTTTTTTAATTCTCTGATGATTTTGCAGACAAACGCGCTACTAAACCTTAAATCAGATTGATTAACAGGGAGAGCTTAGACAGAATCTTGCGATTCGAGGTGTATGTGAACCTATCTAACGGCCAACTGAGAGCAGCACACATAATCCTCAAGTACAAACCAATTTCCAAGGCCTTTCAAGCTCCCAAGTGCGTGATAAAGGCCAAAGATCCTCGGCTTCTCTGTATCAGTGTAGCCTTTGAGGGATTTATCGTTCCTGAGGGTGTTCCGATTCCTGAAGGTGTTCCTTTCACTGAGCCGTTATTTGAGGCCGTTTCCTCTGTAGGAGCTTCGTCATCACACGTTCCCCGGGAAGTGAAGGAGGAAGAGGAAGTAGGAGAAGCAGGGGAAGAAGAAGAAGAACCAACTTCAGAAGGAGTTATAGAACTGTTGGATTCCGCCGACGAGTTCGAAGTTTTCAACCAACCCCAATCTCCCGAGGTGACTTCTGAAGAAATGGGCATCCAAAGGAAGAGCCAGAGGAGCCTAATGGACGTGATCGAAAGCCAGCCTGGAAGGGGGGCATCAGGGAAGTCAGTTCAACCCAGTCTCCCCCCTCCTCATCCTCCTCCTCAGCCACCCTAACCACATGGGACCGAGCCTAGTGACCCAAAGAGGAGAAGAGAGCCCAAAGATAAAGAGGTGGTGGAGCCTAGGAGATCTCGTCCACCCCGCGAAGACGAGGACAAACGAGCAGCGAAGCAGCAAAAAATTACACATGGGTCTCACCGTGTGATGGATAGGGCAACCACTCAGTCTTCGGTGCCCGAGGCCTGACTCCCCGCTCCCATGCTCGGTAATGAGCCTCTGAGGGAAGATGCCTCAATTAGGGACTTCAACGACGGAATTGGATGCCACATTGCCTCAGCTTTAGAGGAAACTCTACTCCTCCCCAAGGACATGGCCGACTTGAAGAGATTAAAGAGGAACAAGGTGTTCCAAAATACGAAAAGATACTTGGGCATGGTAGGATGTCCTAAATTTTTATTATTATTATTATTTTTCTTCTGCACACAACTTCACGTATTGCACTTCTAACTCTTTTCCTTTTAGGCCGTCCAAGCCACTTTCAGGCTGGAGGAGATAACCAATTCTTGCTACCAGCAAATTGACGATGAGAGGAAGAAGCGGGCCACAGCTGTACACACACTCACCGCAGCTGAACAAATCAACGTGCAGCTGAAGAAAAAGCTAGCCGACGAGGAACATGCTCGGAAGAGCGTTGACTCAGCTTTGAAAAACTCTCAAAAGCAAGCCGAGGACCAGAGGATACTCTTGCGGGACGCTAACGCCCAGCTGGCAACCTCCAAGGAACAGATATCATCTCTGCAGAAGTAATTGGAGGAAGCCCAAAAACTTAGAGATCAAGCTGAAAGAGCTAAGGCCGAGGCTGAAAAGGTAAAAGCGGAGGTTGAAAAAGAAAGAGATACAGCCGAGCAACACGGATACGATGTCAGCGTTGCTAAAACCGAGGAAAACTTCCGGGCTGAAGTGCCAATAGTGTGCCGAGCATACTGTGCTCTGACCTGGGGAGAAGCTCTCAACCGAGCTGGGGTCGAAACCTCATCCGAGCTGAGAAGGCCTGAAAACATCTATTTACCCCCAGCTATTCAAGCCCTAAGTCCTTCTACTCAACAAGAAGAGGCATCCTCGACAGTTGTTGAATCAGCCAAGGAAGCTCAAACTCAGGCTCCTCCCTCTCTTAATCAGCCAGAGCAACCTGAAGTGCTTGGAGGTGCGAAGGACATACCCTCGGACAAAGGAGCAGAAGGGCCTAAGGGTGGAGCAGCTTCTCAGAGCTTTGAACAAGCCTTAGCCTCAACTACCTTACCTACTGGAGAAGATCCACAGGCAAAGGAGAAAGATGTTCCTTCTGAGACAACTGGCAAAGTCCCTCAGACCAAGCTCCAGATAAAATTAAACAGATAGTTAATGTAGCTAAATTCCCTTTTATTTCGTTTTTCTTTCTCTTTTTTTTTTTTTTTTAAACTTTTTGAGGACATTTCTAATTGTAATGTGTACTTCCTTTTCCAAATTTTCATGAGATATTGCTGTTTTGTCTATCACTTGTATAATTTCTTGTGTGAATGTTCTTTATTTTTACATTATCTCAGACTATAGAGTAATGAAATTTAATAATATAAGGGAAAACTTAACTTTATGTATACTACTTAGGAACCAAAGCAGACCATAACTACGAACTTCACAGCCTGAGAGGCTTGCTTTAAATTCATTAAGAGGTATCTATACTTGAGAGAGCATTCTAAATGTTTACCCCAGGGAGGTATTGAATACCCTAAAATGCTTTAAGTGATGCTCATGGAGTTTTCTTTCATACACAAGTTTAGTTATACAAATCCCATCTGAGAAGCATTGGTTCCAACTAAATTTATTGTATAAACAATTTGTCACATCTTAGCCTCTGTGCACTACTTCAATTGAGGTCACAGGGTATTAATTTCCACTAAGTTGTGGTCCGAGGACATGACATAACTTAGCTTCTGTTTAATACTTCAATAGATTTCAGAGTGTATTAATTTCCTCTAAGTTGTGGTCCGAGGACCTGACATAACTTAGTTTCTGTTTAATACTTCAATAGATTTCAGTGTATTAATTTCCACTAAGTTGTGGTCCGAGGACCTAACATGACTTAGTTTCTGTTTAATACTTCAATAGATTTCAGTGTATCAATTTTCACTAAGTTGTGGTCCGAGGACCTGACATAACTTAGTTTCTGTTTAATACTTCAATAGATTTCAGTGTATTAATTTCCACTAAGTTGTGGTCCGAGGACCTGACATGACTTAGTTTCTGTTTAATACTTCAATAGATTTCAGTGTATTAATTTCCACTAAGTTGTGGTCCGAGGACCTGACATGACTTAGTTTCTGTTTAATACTTCAATAGATTTCAGTGTATTAATTTCCACTAAGTTGTGGTCCGAGGACCTGACATGACTTAGTTTCTGTTTAATACTTCAATAGATTTCACTGTATTAATTTTCACTAAGTTGTGGTCCGAGGACCTGACATGACTTAGTTTCTGTTTAATACTTCAATAGATTTCAGTGTATTAATTTCCACTAAGTTGTGGTCCGAGGACCTGACATAACTTAGTTTCTGTTTAATACTTCAATAGATTTCAGTGTATTAATTTCCACTAAGTTGTGGTCCGAGGACCTAACATGACTTAGTTTCTGTTTAATACTTCAATAGATTTCAGTGTATTAATTTCCACTAAGTTGTGGTCCGGGGACCTGACATAACTTAGTTTCTGTTTAATACTTCAATAGATTTCAGTGTATTAATTTCCACTAAATTGTGGTCCGAGGACCTGACATGACTTAGTTTCTGTTTAATACTTCAATAGATTTCAGTGTATTAATTTCCACTAAGTTGTGGTCCGAGGACCTGACATGACTTAGTTTCTGTTTAATACTTCAATAGATTTAAAAGCACATATTGCAGAAATAAGATAAATTATGAAAGGAAGTGAAATGGAACTTGTTAATAATAATACCTCTTTAGGTTGCTTACATTCCAAGGATGGAGTACAGTTTTTTCATCTAAATCTTCTAAATAATAGGCTCCTATCCCTGCTACAGATGTGATACGATATGGCCCTTCCCAATTAGGCCCCAACTTTTCCCAGTTTGAATTTTTGGTTGTTCCCAAGACTTTCCTCAGCACCAAATCTCCTGGAGCTAACGGTCTCAACCTGACATTCGCATCATAACTTTGCTTCAGCTTTTGCTGATAGTAGGCCAACTGAACCATCGCATTTTCTCGCCGTTCGTCTATCAAGTCCAGATTCTTCTTCAATAGCTCATCATTTCCCTCCGAGGTGAATGAGCTGGTCCTTAGCGTTGGAAAACCCGTTTCGAGAGGGATCACAGCCTCAGCCCCATATGTCATTGAGAATGGAGTTTCTCCTGTTGACCGCCGAGGTGTAATTCGATACGTCCATAGGACATGCGGCAACTCCTCCACCCATCTTCCTTTGGCGTCATCCAGCCTTTTCTTAAGCCCGCCGACTATGACTTTGTTGATAGCCTCGGCTTGCCCATTTCCTTGCGGATAGGCAGGAGTAGAATATCTATTCTTTATCCCCAAATCAGAATAATACTTTCTGAAAGTCTTACTGTCGAACTGAAGACCATTATCCGAGATGAGAGCTTGGGGAACTCCGAATCGAGTAACAATATTTTTCCAAACAAATCTCTTGGCATCCACATCCCTAATATTGGCCAGAAGCTCAGCTTCTACCCACTTCGTAAAATAGTCTGTACCAACTAGTAAATATTTTTTATTTCCTACTGCCCTAGGGAAAGGGCCAACAATGTCTAAACCCCATTGAGCAAAAGGCCAAGGGCTAGAAAGAGGATTGAGAACTTCCCCCGGCTGATGGATGTTTGGTGAAAACCTCTGGCACTAATCACACTTCTTCACATACTCCTGCACTTCTTTTTGCATGTCTGGCCACCAATACCCTTGAGTAATTGCCCGGTGGGATAAAGATCTTCCTCCAGTGTGACTACCACAGATCCCTTCATGTAGCTCTTCCAGAAGTGCCTCCGATGCTTCAGGATGTACACAAAGCAGATATGGCCCAGAATAAGAGCGTTTGTACAACTTCTTGTCCTCGGACAGCCAAAACCAAGGAGCTTTTCTCCGTATCTTCTCTGCCTCTGACTTGTCCTCGAGCAGTATGTCTTTCTCAAGGAATAACACTACAGGATCCATCCAGCTAAAGGCCGACCTGACTTGATTCACCTGAAGCGAGTTCCTCGTTACTGGGGTGGGCGTATTTAAATCTTCAACCATTATCATCCGTGGTAAATTTTGTGCCGAGGAGGTAGCAAGGGTGGCCAAAGAATCTGCGTGGGCATTTTCGCTCCTTGGGACATGGGTCACTTCAAAAGACTCAAAATTCACTTGCAAACGCCTAACCTGGCCCAAGTACTCCTGCATCCTGGTGTCCCGAGCCTCTAATTCTCCTCTAACCTGGCCCACGATCAGCCGAGAATCCGAAAACATCTCCAGTGTTTTTCCACCCAATTTCTTAACCATCGCCATCCCCATTAACAAAGCCTCATACTCTGCTTCATTATTAGTGGCTGAGAACCCCAACCTTAAAGACTTCTCAATAATGACCTGTTCAGGAGATATCAGAACCAGCCCAACTCCTGACCCCCTCTGATTTGTTGCCCCATCCACATACACTTTCCAAGGTAGGGCGTGTTGTGCGAAGATGAGGCCAACTGATTTTTCATCCATGCCGCGCGGGCTTATCTCTATTTCTTCAGGGCCTTCAGCAAATTCAGCCACTAGGTCAGCAAGAACCTGGCCCTTCACAGAGGTACAGGGCATGTACTTAATATCAAAAGCCCCCAAAATCGTGCCCCACTTGGCAATCCTACCAGTGTAGTCTGCACTCCGAAGTATTGCCTTGAGTGGATATTGAGTTAGGACGACCACGGTATGTGCTTGGAAATAATGGGGGAGTTTCCTTGTAGCGTGTACCACTGCCAAGATGGCCTTTTCCAATGGCAGATAACGTACCTCAGCTTCGTGAAGCGACTTGCTCACATAATAAACTGGCCGTTGTACGCCATTATCTACTCGTATCATAACAAAACTAATCGCGTAAGTGGCTATCGCCAAGTAGGAAAAATAGACCTCATCCACCTCAGGACTAGACATAATGGGTGGCCGAGATAGATACTCCTTAAGCTGCTGGAATGCCAGGGCGCACTCCTCTGTCCATTCGAATCCTTTCCACTTGTGGAGTAGCAGGAAAAAAGGTCTGCACCTGTCCGCCGACCGGGATATGAATCTGTTCAAAGCAGCGGTCATCCCAGTCAACCTCTGGACCTCCTCGGGATTCCGAGGTGGTTGCAAACTGCTTATGGCTCTAATTTGATCAGGGTTCACCTCAATCCCTCGGTGAGTCACCATGTAGCCCAAAAACTTCCCTGAGCTTACCCCGAATGAGCACTTGGATGCGTTCAGTCGCAATTTATGTTTCCTTAAAACCTCAAAAGTATTGGTGAGGTCTGTCACATGCTCAGCCACTACCTTGCTCTTCACAACCATATCGTTAATATAGACCTCAATGCTCCTGCCCAGCTGTGGCTCAAACATCTTCGTCATCATCCGCTGATAAGTAGACCCCGCGTTCTTCAAGCCAAAAGGCATTACATTGTAGTGATAATTTCCAGTAGGAGTAAGAAAAGCAGTCTTCTCCTAGTCATCCACTGCCAGTGGGATCTGATGATAGCCCTGAAAGGCATCTAGGAAGCTCATCCGAGGATGACCCACTGTTGCATCCACCAGCCGATCTATACGGGGCATAGGAAAAGGGTCTTTTGGACAAGCTCTATTAAGATCCGTGAAATCAACACATACACGCCATTTTCCATTTTTCTTTTTCACCATGACCGTATTGGTCAACTACTGAGGGTAAAAAACCTCCTTGATAGCCCCCGCCTGCTTGAGCTTGGTCACCTCGTCTTTGATAGCCTCGGCATGTACCCTGGATGGATGCCGAGGAGGCTATTTCTTTGGAATAACAGAGGGATTGACGTTCAAATGATGACAAATGAACTCCGGATCCACCCTGGGGCTTCATAGGCACTCCATGCAAACACATCAACGTTTCTCCTGAGAACCTCAACCAATTGCTCCTTTTCTAACAAAGGTAACTGTGCTCCAACTTGAAAGTACTTTTCTGGATCATCACCAACACTCACCCTCTCCAAATTCTCACACTCCGTTTCCTCGGCGGACGAGCTGAAGTGGGCTTTTTGAGTCTTTGATTGCTATAAATCACCCTCGGCTACAGTTGAAGTATCTGTCTCTGGCCGATGTTGAATGACCATTATCAAGCACTGCCTAGCCATGGCTTGATTTCCCAAAATTTCTGAGACTTGGCCTCCTGAGGGATACTTCACCTTCTGATGAAGAGTGGAAGAAACGGCCCCCAAGGCATGCAACCAGGGTCTACCCAAAATAGCCGTATACAGAGAAAAAGCATCCACCACAATAAAATCCACCTCCACTACATCTGCACCTGTCTGCACAGGTAATCTAATCATCCCCACCGGAACGACCGATCTGCCCTCGAAGCCCACCAGAAGGGAGCTATAGGCTGTCAGATCCTCGGGTTTCAAGTTCAGCCCCCTAAATAAATCAGGATACATCACCTCGGCTGCACTCCCCTCGTCAACCATCACCCTTCTCACGTCATACCCTCCAATCCTAATCGTAACCACCAAAGCATCATCGTGCGGTTGTATGGTTCCTCTCTTATCTTCTTCTGAAAAGCCTAACACCAGTGAGTTGCCCAGTCTGGCTCTTTTTGGCCTTGAACTGGAGCCCTCATCCAAGCACTGAGACACAGACATTACCCTGGAAGGGCAAGACCCAGTTCTCCCTGGGGCAGCAAATATAACATTTATCGTGCCTAAAGGGAGTCCTGAAGAAGCATTCCCCCGAAATGTTAAGCCTGCCTGGCCTCCTCGGCCGCTGGAATGATGTAGAAGCTGGGTCAACTTCCCTTCCTGGACCAGCTGTTCCAAGTGGTCCCACAAGTTTTTACAATCTTCAGTAGTATGTCCATGATCCTGGTGGTATTGGCAGTAAAGGTTTCGATTACGCTTCGCAGGATCCCCTGCCATCCTATTGGGCCATCTAAAGAATAGCTCGTCCTTTATCTTCTCCAGAACCCGTTGCACTGGTTCTCGGAACACGATACTAACCGCTTGGGAGTTGGCAGATCCTGATTGCCCCCCAAAGTCCCTCCGAGGTCGGTTGTTATTGTACCGGTCCGACTTGAAATCCCTCCTCTCCTGAGGGACTGCCTTAGACTTTCCTCTACCTTATATCTGATCCTCCTCTACTCTTCTATACTTGTCTATCCAATCCATAAGCTGGCGCACGCTAGTAACAGGTTTACCAGTCAGAGATTTCCTCAGGCCATGCTTGGTTGGAAGGCCTTCCTTAAAGGTATTAATGGTCACATCATCATGAGCTCCGTCTACTTCGTTGAACATTTCCCAATATCTATCCGAGTAGGCCTTCAGGGTTTCCCCCTCCCGCATAGACATGGATAGTAACGATCCCAAGGGTTGAACAACCCTCCTGCATGTGATAAAACTGGCACCAAAAGCTTGGGTGAGTTTCTCAAAAGAGTCAATAGTATTAGCTCTTAGGCCGTTGAACCATCTAATCGCCACTGGGCCCAGGCTAGATGGGAAAACTTTGCACATTAGGGCCTCATCCCTAGCATAAATGGTCATTCTCTGACTATAGTGGCTAACATGTTCCACTGGGTCTGTTCTACCATTATAGATGGTGAACACAGGCTGATAAAACCGCCGAGAAAGATTCGCATCCTCAATGCGTCTCGTGAAGGGCGATTTGGAAACTTGACTCAAAGCTTTGTTCAGAGTGTCATTTTCCAATCCCTAACGAGGTGGACTCTTGCGCTTTTGCTCACGGTGATATTCTTCATCATACGAGAAAGTCTCACTGGGTGGAGTTCTTGACCTCTGTCTGTAACTGGTGTCATCTGACTCTTCAGAAGATTGCCCGGAACTGCGAGCCATACGTCTTCGTCGCTTATGTCGCAATTCCCTTTTCAACTTGTTAATTTCACGCTGCATGTCCCCTTCGTTCTTTACGTGAGAAACATGGCTCTTCCTCCGAGAGTGACTTCTCTCTGTGTGGGTGGTTCGAGCGCTTCCCTCACGGTCTCCCCTTTGTTCATGAATCACCAGTGGATTAACATGCTGAGAGCCCCTAGACTCTGCCTGATGTGGATTAGCATCCACCTGCTGTGGGCTAGCCACTAGTTGCTGCGGTGCTCCCCCTTCCATCACAAACACTGCACTTGCCTTTCCTTGTGAATAGATCAAGTTCTTCCCACAAACGGCGCCAATTGTAGGGACTCAAATTGGATTGGACCTAGAATATGAATGGGTTTTCAGTCCAGCAAGCCCAAACAACAAATTTTTAGAGCGTGGGTACAAGAACTAGTTCTATTTGATAGGAAAGGTTATGGTTATAGTGCAGTCAAAGACACTTCAAGCCAAATGTATGATAAAGACTCTCCTCGGCTAGGTTTCAGTGAGTCTCCTTTTGAGTTCTATTGTTTTTCCTCCTTTTTTTCCAAAAGTCCCCCCTAATGTCATCTGCTTCCATGTTATATACTACGTTCCTTACTCCATTTCCACCGTACACGTGTAGTTCCTATCCTGGGAACTCCTTTCTGTCCCATCCAACACCTACCGAAACCTTTGCTCAATGGCCATAAAGCTGCTTGGTTACTGTTCAGGTATCACCTCCACATTAATGCGGCCAGAGAGTTAGCTGGAAAGCATTTAATGTGGAGGTAGTAACCTTGAAAGATATTTGTTATCTTTCTCGATTCCTCCTTAGGTCTATATTCACTTTCCAGTTCTAATACAACTTTGCGGAGTACCCTAGATAAAATGATAGTTACATCCACCTTGGACTGTGGTATCCGAGGTGAGTTTCATCCTCGGACGTGTCTTGTGCCACTATACATGACTTCCCTCCCTTTTTCGTATACTAGTCCCACAATAATTCTTTTTAACTATTCTCGGACATGTGAGTGTCCTCAGAATGGGCCACTGGGCCCGAAACCCATTTCTTATAATTCCTGTATCCTTTTAGATAACAGGCCCCACAGTTATTATTTTATTTTATTAACTTTCTTAATTAATTATTAAATATATGCTTGAAAATCATTAAATTTTCCTCACATATATAGATATATTAGTCAATTTTGCTAGTTTTATAAATTTAATATCTATATTTAGGCTTTAATTAATTATTAAATTAATTATGACGTCATCACGGTTCGACCCCAAAAACCTTGAACCTCTCTTTTTTACGGTTCAATGAACGATTCGGGTCTAAAAACCAATTATTGTCAACCCTAACATGTACTCTCTCCTTCTAGACTGATAAGTGAATACTTATATCCAAAATAATAATAAAATATAATAGATAAAGAATAAGGTGTCTCACCTTTAAGTTAGGTGGGCCTTTTGATTACAAATTTACAATCTTGATAGTTCAGTTTGGCTTCAGCTTTTTCCTCTGAAGGTGGGGAAGAAGGTCATCCCTAAAAATCAATCCTATTTGACTTGCATGCTTTCTCTATTTTAGGTTAATGGAAATTTTCTTCATAAACATTTTCTTCACAGCCTGCACCTTCTTCCGTCCTTCCTTGTCTCCTCATCATCTGATTGTTAAATGGATAAGATGTTGTGTAACACCTCATCCCCTCTTCCAACATTTCCATTCCTTTTCTCCTCTTAATGTTGAAAAAAAAAAAAAATCATGCATATGCTAAGCTTATTTTTGTCAATTTATTTTATGGGACAAAATTTAGATGCAGATTTTTAAATGTTATATGTTAGACCTCCTAATTAAATTCAACTATGTTGTTGTGTTGCATGTAATACCAAAAAATAATAAAGAAATAATTTTCAAAAATAATTATATTTAATTATGTGATTTTTTAAATCTAATTATGTGATTCATTTATCAATACAATTGCATGATTAAATATAATTTAAACACCTAAAGACTTAAAAGAGTTGTATCTCTGTCATATATGGATCATATAGCCTTATGAGCTCCACACCACATATATGACAGAAAATATGCATACATCTAATATAGGAGATATCTTCTTCATATCGAGGGTATTAGATTTAGAATGCCCAATGAACTTGGTTTATAATATGACACTTTTTTTTTTATGTTTTTCTTCTTGGTTTGGGATCTTCCATCGATGGTGGAAAAATTTTGTCTGGATTTGGAAAGATTGGAGATTTTATTCTAGAATGTGTTTTGTAAGAAGAAAAAAAAAGTCAGCATTTTTGCTTATTTTGGTAGTTTCCACACTAAAAAAAAAAAAAAAGCTTATCTCCTCACCCCCCCCCCCCCTCTTTTCTTTTTCTACAATTGTAACAATAATTAAGCAAATCAGCTAAGCTCACATATTTATATATGATAAAATTTAATTAATAAGTATTAATAAATAAATTTTCAATTTAGGAAAATTGTAAAAAAAAAACCAACATAAATAATGTAAAGAAAATTTAACATAATTTAATTGGACAAAATGGGCTTTTGCCATTTTCAACCAAACTAATTAGCCTTATGCCCTCCTTCCCAAACTAAATAGGGAAATGCCCCTCTTTTAAAACTCGATTTTTGATAAATCGAGTTAGGTCCTATAGCGGCGTTTTTAAGGACCTATAGTGACGTTTTCAAGACCTATAGTGGAGTTTTGTAACTCGATTTATATGAAATCGAGTTATAGGTAAAAAAAATTAAAAAAATTGCCTATAACTCGATTTAATGGAAGTCGAGTTAAAAAACGTCACTATAGGTCTTAAAAACGTCACTATAAGTCCTTAAAAACGCCGCTATAGGGCTCCAAATTTTTTTTTTTTTAATAACTCGATTTATCAAAAATCGAGTTTTAAAAGAGGGGCATTTCCCTATTTAGTTTGGGAAGGAGAGCATAAGGCTAATTAATTTGGTTGAAAAGGGCAAAAGCCCATTTTGTCCTAATTTAATTAGAATTACATCCTACTATACATGAATTTTGAGATAAAATACACTAAAAAAAAAATGCTAAAAACTCTTTTTGTTTTTGGATAACTCAATAATTACAATAGGAATGTGATTTTAATCTTGAATTTCTATTGAAAATACACATACCAAAAAAAAAAAAAAAATTCTACAATTGTAACAATAATTGAGCAAATCAGCTAAGCTCACATAATTGTTACTACTTTTTGGATTTTGAATCTGAATCACATTTAAGGGTGAAGGTTTTAGGTTTTAAAGTTTGAAAAAAATATTTATATATGATAAAATTTAATTAATAAGTATTAATAAATAAATTTTCAATTTAGGAAAATTGTAAAAAAAAACCAACATAAATAATGTAAAGAAAATTTAACATAATTTAATTAGAATTACATCCTACTATACATGACATTTGAGATAAAATACACTAAAAAAAAATGCTAAAAACTCTTTTTGTTTTTGGATAACTCAATAATTACAATAGGAATGTGATTTTAATCTTGAATTTCTATTGAAAATACACATACCCAAAAAAAAAAAAAAAAATCAATTGAGCTATCGCTTGGCCATGCCAACAATTTTACTAACAGGAAAAACCTAACAATTGAGCTAAAATAGAGATTCTTGTCTATATCTATCTATATTTATATATAATATAGAAGTGAAACGTTTGACTTTTTATTGACCACCCATTATTGCATCTTGTAACTATATAAATTTATACTACATATATATTTTAAAAACATCGAATAGTCATGCCTTTTTTTATTTTGCCTATCAAGTTTCAATATCTACTCATCGTTTCACATAAGATGTATATATTATAAAAAAAATTTATCAAAAAATAATATGTATATATATATATATATATATATATATATGAGATGGGTTCAAGTTACACCTGGTGTAACTTTATAAGAGTTACACCTTTTTTGGACCATTGATTTGTATTAGATCTAAGGGTGAAAAAAAGTCATGATCATGTCATTATTGTCCCCTAGAAATTAGTAAATAAGTCATTAACTCTTCTTATTAAAAATAGAAAAAAAAAAAAAAATCATTAACTCTTTGTCCATCACCATCTTCATCTTCTCTCCCTCTCTCACATGGTCTGTATCTAGTACAGCCACAATGATCATTCCTCTTTAGCACAAATAAAAACAAGGGACATGCATTTCTTGTGTTGGGTACGATCATCATCCGTTTTGACCCAAGTTTGTTCTGATTAGAAGATGTACTTGTTTTCTTGGCTTAATTTATAGAATATAAGTCTAATTTTAGCTTATTTCATTTCTATTCAAAATTTGTGCTAGGAATTAAGTAAAAAAAATCGGTTTAAGTAAAAATATTAATTTGAACAAAAAGAAAAATCAATGGCCAATCAATACTCATCAATAGACGATAAACAGTTAATTCGTGGTGAGAAAAATAGTGTGTGGAGGAGAGAGAGAGAGAGAGAGAGAGAGAGAGGGTTAGCATCTAAAAATTGAATACGTTTTCCACTCTATTGGACTTGTTTTCCATTAGCAACATAAAATGTTTTCTATTGAACTATATGTGGTGGTGTGTACTCAGATTGTATGCTAATCAAGAAGATGTTGCTGGAGAATGAGGAATGATTCCCAGCAGTTGGAAAACTTTCAATTGTGTTTGTGTTAATTCATCATAAAGAATTATTACACAAAGACTGCGTGAGAGAGGGAGAGAAGATGAAGATAATGATGGACAAAGTTAATGCTTTTTTTTTTCTTTTTTTAATAAGAAGAGTTAATGATTTATTTACTAATTTCTAGGGAACAATAATGACATGACCATGATTTTTTTTTCACCATTAGATCTAATACAAATCAGTGGTCCAAAAAATGTGTAACTCTTATGAAGTTACACCAGGTGTAACTTGAACCCATCTTTATATATATATATATATATATAAGATAGTTCAAGTTACACATTTCTAATAGATCCTATGGTTGAAAAAATAGCATTAAATGATTAAGAATTTTCACTAGTGATGTAATAAATCAGAGGTCTGCATAAAAATGCCACAAAGATTATTAGAATTGAACAGGACAACAAGACACAATGATTTTAGTTATAAAAAAGAGTTTAACAAAAAGCATGGCATCAATAGATGAGATGAAATACATGCAAGTAAAGTTACTTGAAAGAGTTTAGCATTGAGGCTCCTGTGTTCTTTACTAAATTCTTTGTCCTATATAGTAAACTCTGCAACATTTGAGGGTACGTAATGCACAATACCATGACTAAGGGTACTATATTTTATGGAATCTATAAAAATCCCTTTCAAATGATTAATATCTTCAAAAATTCAATCTTTGTTAGAAAGAGCATGCTGCATTGTCCAATACCATAAAGAATGGAAACCAAATTTATATTTTCATAGGTCATCAGAGAAAAAGGGGAAGAAGGTGCAGCTGATCTTAGAGAATCATTTTAAGATCTTGACAGAGGCCAGTAGTCCAAACACTGTTAAAGAAAAGAACAGCTACTAGGGGAGTGAATTTTAGCTCTGAACCAACACATATCAACATCCACACTCTAAACAAAGTTCTAAAAGCCATGCCCTTTGTAGAACCACTCCAAATATACACTGAGATGTTCCCAAAGAAGGTTTCAGAATACTGGATAGCACCCAGAATATATGGTCTAATTATCCTTGAAGCACCCTCTTAAGTGAAGATTTGCCACAAAATTGACATATTAAAATCCAGTAGTTATATTCTTGAAATAATTACAATCAAGAAATTACACTACGATTATCACAAATGGCTAGAAAGAATTTGGATAACACTATTTGTACGTTTTTAGACCCCTTAAAACACAACCAGATTAACCTAGTTAATTAGCCAAGTGATTACTTAGTCAAATTATGCAATTCTAGGTTAACACAAATAAATCATATCAATGTAAAGTGCAGAAAATAAAGAACACAAAGATATGATGACCTAGGAAAACCAAACCAGTAAAAAACCTGTGCAAGATTTAACCTAGCTATCCTCAAGGTAAACTGAATCCACTATAAAAGAATTGAAGTTTATACAATAGCGACTTAGACCACTAACATCCTATTGCTACCTCGAGTAGGAAACTTACAACCATGACCACGTGACAGCTCCGAGTCCACATACTACTTCTTTCTTGAATTCCCAGCAAGCACAAGCACTCCCGCTTGTATATCTTTAAGCTCTTGAATTTGCAACTGAATGATCACCAAGTTCTTGATATAATCTTGAATGTTGGAAACCCTAAGTATGTGCGAAGGTAAACACTTCTAGATCTCACAGAAGATTCACACACACAGCATAAAGAGCAACCTCAAAACGTGGCTAGGGTTTTCTCTTTTATACTAAAGACAAAATATAAAACCCTATACGTCAAACGAGCTTGGGTTGAGTTGAAAATTCTGCAGAAAAATCAATATTTACACAGTAAATCCTGTAGCAACTCAATTCCAACTTTAAATAAAAAAACACATACTTTGAGAAAGTCTAAACAGGATTAAAACGTTTTGATCATGGTTTGCCAACATTACAAAATGAAGTTCTAATACATTAATTCCTAATTCCTTAGAACCTAACAAACTCCCCATTTGGCAATCCGTGACAAAACCCAAACTTAACAAAATGCTCAAAGTTACATAAAAACAGTCCATTACAAAAATATTGCCCAACATAACAAATCCAACCTAACCACTATCTATCAATTGCAAGTGTAGATAGCAGCACAACTGAATCAACCTGTATATTTCCTGAAACACTCAATAAACACATAAACGCATGTATGGAAAATACAAGTAAAACAAAATAACTTCTTGATTTCACACAACACAAAATAAAGACATATATCATGAAAAACTCATAAATATAAATCAATAAGCAATGTGAAACAAGAAACATATACAAACAAAGTATCTCCCCCTATCATGGACAACCCAAACAAAATACATCATGAGCCAAAAAATGATAAATACAAAATGAAGCACTTAGATACAATCTAAAAGCTCCACAGCTCCAAAATACAAAAATCTTCCCCTAACTACAAAAACTCATCTACAAATGTACTCCCCCTTTTTGTGACGGAATGCCAAAGGGCAATCAGAATCCATCATCAAAAGGAGGTGGCGGAGGCGACTGTCTCAAGTGCTCCAAATCTGCTTGCAAGGCACGAAGCTCATAAAGCAAGTCCACCAAAATCTGACCATGAGCCGTCTGAACAGTCATGATAGTCTCCAACGTACGACAAATGTCTGAATCATCCAAGGTAGAAGGTGGAGGAACAGCAGTAGTAGCAGCAGGATCAACAGAATCCTCAGCCGTAGTAGCACCTGTAGAAGAGGGAGGAGAAGGTACAACACCAGAAGACTCAACCCTAGGACGTTTAAAGCTCGCTCTCAATTGAGCAGCCCTTTGCCTAAGAAAGGTGGCACCTATAGGAGCTATAATGTAAACAGGCTCAGACACAGGAAACTCATCTAAACCTAGATGTAAAAGAATTCGATGAATAAAAACAGGGAAGAAAAGAGCATAAGCAGTAGAACTACTCCTATGCATCTCAATCAAAGAACAAATAAAAAGATGAGGAAAGCTCATAGGAGCATTAGTAACAAGGGCATACAAAAACGCACAATGCTCCAAAGGAATGGTGTGCAGATGAGAGATAGGCCATAAAGAATGACAAACAATCCTAAAGAAAAGATAGTGAATCTCAATGAGCTCAGCAGTAGTGATCTGAGGATCAGAACCCCATTGGATAGAAGACTCAATGATGTAAGACATGATGTCGTCTAGGGGAAGAGACTCATTATAAGGGTAGACAGGATGCTGGACCACAGGTACAAACAGAAAAGAGATAGAGAGAGGGAAAAAATGAAAAACCAAGGGCAGACTACAAGTTAGCACAAAAAAATATAGAAATAACAATTCTATATGATGCATGAACAGTTTAAGCACATGATGCATGCTCTAATACAGTGAGAGTAAGTTCAATTTAACTTTAAATTCACGAAATTTGCTTGAGCATAGAGTTTATACCAAAAACCCTGAAATTTTGAAAACCCACTTTCAAAAAATCAACAAATTGACCAAATTGATCATTACACAAGAGAGATAACACCTTATAATGATCAATTGAATCAATCTAACAAGCCAATTTCATCAAATTAAGCCCAATTAAACAAAATCCCCAATTCAGGTAGTTTCAAGCCCTAGAAATTCAAAATTTTCCCAAATCATCAAATTGATCAAATTAATGCACAAAGATCAGTTTTATATTGTCCCACAACAAAAACCCATTGATCAATTTCAAAAGAAAAAGCTTGAATCATCAAAAATCCCAAAAATCCTTAGGTTTGAAATTTCCCAAATATGCATGACAAAAATGCATGAAACTTGAAAATAAATGAAAAAGGAAGGGTAATATGGTCTTACCTTCCTTGGGAGAGAAAAACCTTGCAAAAAGATCGGACGAAAACAACAAAAATCTTGATTGGTAGCCTTGACCGATCGGATAGAGAGAGAAAAGAGTTTTTGAAAAAGTTTGAAAGTGATAGAACACGTAAAAACAAAGGTTTTTAAAAAAAACTCTCTATACGACTTTCGATCGATCGAAAATTCTTTGATTGATCCAACATCAATCGAGCACCGATCGAAATAGACAAAAGCTGACCAAAATTTTAATCGCATTTTCAAACGGTCGAAAAACAGGTTCGATCGATCAAAAATCTAGAAAACACAATTTTTTGAAAAACAGAGCAATCTTCTGCAACAACTCCTTAAAGCATTAAATTTTTTTAATAAAATGCATGAGTATGAGATGAAATGCTTTTCAAAAACACTTGTTTTGAACCCAGTTTTCCCAAAATTAAGATTTTCAATCAATTCGCTGTAAATTCTCAAACAACAAACATGTTTTGCATAAAACTCAAGGAATTTTCAAACTTGGTTGGCCAAACCAAAATCACACACAATAACATGTATAAAGTTTAGCAAAGAGTAACTTGTGTAATGTGTGCAATTAGCAAAAGCTTGAGATATATGTGAGGTAATATATAAATAGAAATCAATCACAATTTTTACAAAATTCATCACATAAATTTGAGAGAGACTATCACCTAAAGAGTTACATCATATAACTCCCACATCTCCTAGAATAAAAGCTTGCAATCATGTAAGTTTCTTAAGTTGTCTCATATTGTACACACCAATTTTATTTTATCAGAAACTTATTAAAATAGCAGGGATAATGTACACACCAATTTTATTTGATTGTGAAGTTATTAAACCCCAATAATGTACACACCAATTTTAGCATTTAAACCGAGGCTATACCTTATGTTCTTTTTGTGCATGTGCTACACTTTCTCGAGTACAAAATCTTATGATATGCACTAAGGTGTTCATGATTGGCTAGTAAACAGTGGTGAGATGGTTATTTATGCCTTTCTCAATAAGTTCAAGCCCGACAATCAAAGGCATGTGACTTTAAGATCAAGATCATGTAATCAAAAACTATAAACATCTTCCCACACAATATGCACTACAAAGCTCAAACTAGTAAAGTGTAATAAATAAGTTTATCCAAGCTAAACAAGGTACATAAACATGTTATGTAAAGATAAATTGACCAACCTTGATTTCAAATCCAAGAAAAATAATGCAAAACTCATTTTGCTTCCTTTTTTTTTTTTTTCTTCTTCTTCTTTTTTATATAAAAAAAAATCATAGAATGAAATGTATGAATGTTATGCAATGCAAATCCTAGAAAAACAAAGAAAACAAAACAGTAAAGAACAATGGTCACAAAAAGTAGAGTAATGAAGCACAAGGACCATGTTAGAAAGACTCAATTAGATTGAGCCTTTTGCATCTAAAACCTTTTAGATGCACCTCGAGCATTGGAGTTATTCTTCACATTAGAATTATGACCAACTCCATGATTGGAATAAAGGTTTAGAGCCTTTACCAATTCACCAATAAGTACCATAGGATCTTGTGCTTGAGGCACAAGTACTTTTGGTCTATTTGCTCGCTTAGCAGCTTGCAACTTGAAACAATTTTGACAAATGTGCCTAAACTTTCCACAAAAATGACAAACCCTTGCAGGCTTAACTTACAACTTGCCCTTAGGAGGATTAGGAGCCTTAGGTTTAGACTCTTGAAGATCAACCCTAATCTTCCTAGGAGGTGTAACTTCTACAGATTTAGCAGCCTCACTCACAGAGGGTTTGACAACCTTACTTACAGGGGGTTCAGTAGGAGGAACAAAAATTGTGGAATGGGGTTCAGGCACAGAGATGCTTTCTACAAAACCTAAACCAGTTTTGGAGCTTTTGAACACTCAACATGTGATCAATTTTGGAGCTTGCAAACCTATTAGATTGTTCTCTAGCAACAGATAATTCAAGTTCCAAATTTTTAACTTTATCAAGCAAAAGTATGTTCTCAATCTTCACATTATTCAACAATTCATTAGCATCAAACAGTTTTACAAGAAAATTTTTCTTTTCAAGTTCAAGAGATGGAATTTTCTTTAAGCCTAAATCAAGACTCATAGCATCCTTTGCAGCAACTTTGTAAAGATTATAATAGGTTTCTTGTAAATCTGCATCCTCAGAGAGTTCCCTATCAGAAGGGTTCTCTTCAACAGCAACACTTTCATCAACTACAATAGTAGCAGTGAAAGTAATGAAGTTTCCATCCTCATCACTACCAGACTCATTGTCAGAAACTTAATCATCACTAAGGGTTACAGCCATAGCCTTACCCTTAGACTTCAAGAATGTAGGACATTCAGATTTCACATGACCATACCCTTGACACCCAAAACATTGTTGACCCATAGAATTATTTAAAGGTTGACCTACTTTTTCTTTAGGTTTTTCAGTATTATTAACCTCAGTGGGATCGTTCCTCCTAAAATTTCTAGGTTCAGCAGTGTTCTTACCTTTTGCCCTTCTGTTATTGTTCCTGTAGGGTCACAATTTGTAACCCAAGTCCTAATGATATGGGATTTAGGCCCAATGAGCCAAATATAATAAATTTGTAAAGAGTGGGTGAAAGAACTGGGCCTGTAGTGAATTTAACAACGATTGATAGGGATTTAAAAGATGAACAAGTAAGAAAGATACGTAAAAACTGAATGAACTGGTTGTCCGAGGAGATGGGTTATAAAAATAAACCAATAGAACTGAGTGCTAATACAGATTTAAATACTACAGTTGTTCTTTTTTTATTTTTTCCCATCCCCCTCTCATGGGAGGTCTTTTACATTATATAGTTCCTTTCAGATCATCCTGATCGTATACTTGTTAATCATCTAAGCCTTTCCTTGAGTGCATGTCCCATTAGACATCTTCTTTAGCTCTCTGTGAATGGTGGTAGCTGAGACTGCACTGTTCAGGGGTCCTCTCCACATAAATGCGACTAGAAAAGTTGCTGCAGTGCATTTAATGCGATGGTAGCAACTTTTCTTTTAGATATTTTTGAGCTCCTATCGCCTTTGTACGTGCCTGAGGTTCATCCTTATCGTTGGAACTTCATGGAAGGTCACCTAAATTACCCAAATATAGGTTTGACCGATATTCATCGTATCCGAGAAGGAGCTACTCCTCAGACTATATTCCTCCATTCTTTTCTTATGTGATTCTCAATTTTGGAGCCTCTTCCAATCATTTCCTCCTCCTCAGACATGTCCACGTCCTCGAATAAGGCCTAAGGCCCAATATACGAATTTGAACTCTTACCCCCACAATTCCTAAGAAAATTTCTAAAGTTCTCGACAAGGTAAGCAATTTCTGTAGTCGAGTGCTCATCATCAAATCCACTTACATCAACATCATCAACAGACTTAAGAGCCATTGATTTGGATTTGTTAGTCTTAGGTAGGTCCAACTCATAGGACTGAAGAGATCCTACAAGTTCATCAACAAGGATGGAGTTCACATCCTTGCTTTTAGGGATGGCAGTCACTTTGGGTCTAAAATCATCCTTGCAATTTTAAGTTGATCATAGATTTCACCCAGATTATAAGGAGAATTAACAATATCATTAAGCTTAGCATAGAATTCATCAAAAGATTCATCATCAGACATCCTAATGCTTTCAAATCTAGTTGTTAATTGCTGCAGCTTATCAATTTTAACTGCCTTTGTACCTTCCTGCACGGTTTGGAGAATATTTCAAGCAGTATAAGCAACCTCAACATTAGAGATTCTCTTAAATTCCTCCATAAAAACAGCATTAAAGATAGCATTCATAACTTTGCTATTGAAAGCGATTGCTTCTTTCTGAGAAGTTTGCCACTCACTCACAAGAGTAGTAGGCTTCTCTCATTCGTATTTAACGGAGTTCCAGACTCTCTCATCAATAGATTTCAAGAATGCTATCATCTTTACTTTGCAATAAGCATAATAATTCCCATCAAAGTGAGGTGGAATAACAAGAGAGTGCCTGTGTTCCATGACAACTGGGGTCAAGGATTAGCTCTTAGATCAAAGGATCTACAACAAGAGAGCAACCTACTCTGATACCACTTGTACGTTTTTAGACCCCTTAAAATACAACTAGATTAACCTAGTTAATTAGTCAAGTGATTACTTAGTCAAACTAAACAGTTCTAGGTTAACACAGATAAATCATATCAATGTAAAATGCGGAAAATAAAGAACACGAAGATACGATGACTCAGGAAAACCAAACCAGTAAAAAACCTAAGGAGGATTTAACCTAGCTATCCTCAAGGTAAACTGAATCCACTATGAAAGAATTGAAGTTCATACAATAGCGACTTAGACCACTAACATCCTATTACTACCTCGAGTAGGAAACTTACTACCACGACCACGTGACAACTTCGAGTCCACGGACTGCTTCTTTCTTGAATTCCCAATAAGCACAAGCAATCTCGCTTGTATATCTTTAAGCTTTTGAATTTGCAACCGAACGATCACCAAGTTCTTAACATAATCTTGAATCTTGGAAACCCTAAGTATGTGTGAAGGTAAACACCTCTAGATCTCACAGAAGATTCACACACACAGCATAAAGAGCAACCTCAAAATGTGGCTAGGGTTTTCCCTTTTATACTAAAGACAAAATATAAAACCCTACACGTCAAACGGGCTTGGGCTGATTTAGAAATTCTGCAAAAAAATCAATTTGCACGACTTTTGATCGGTCGATTCTAATTCTCGATTGATTGAGCCAAGCAGATTTACACAGTAAATCATGCAGCAACTCGATTCCAACTTTACATAAAAAAAAACATATACTTTGAGTAAGTCTAAACAGAACTAAAACGTTTTGATCATGGTTTGCCAACATTACAAAATGAAATTCTAATACATTAGTTTCTAATTCCTTAGAACCTAACACTATCAGTTATATTCTTGAGGATATGGTTGTACGCCAGCAATAGCATCTTTGTACGCCATTTTGGTGTTTTTTTTTTCCTATTGGCAACCTGTGGAGGTGGTGGAGGAGAGAGAGAGAGAGAGAGAGAGTCAGAAGTCAAACTTTTTTTGGGTTTAGAGATAGGTTTAGAAAGTAATAAATGAGGGTAATTAATTAGATTCTAATCAGAATATTTGTAATAATTATAGTCTTTTTTTTAACTTTTGGATCTATTTAAATTCAATGATTTAAAAAATATGTAACTCTTTAGAGTTACCCCAGGTGTAACTTGAACCTATATATATATATGAGATGGGTTCAAGTCACACCGGGTGTAACTCTTGTAAAGTTACACATTTTTTACACAGTAGATTTCTGAAAGATCTAACAATTAAAAAAGACACCATTAAATGTTATTGCTTTTCACTTTTGTCTCTCTCCTTATTTATTGTTTTTTCACTTGATGAAAGGCAGGTGACATTTTCAAAAACCCACTTTTCGAATGAGTCATTAAACTCTCTCCACCCAACCTGTATTCTTCTTCTTCTACTATTCTCTCTCTCTCTCTCTCTCTCTCTCTCTCTCTCTCTCTCTCTCTCCCTCTCTGAACTCACCTCCTTCTCCTGCATTAAAATCAAGGAAGTGAATCTCGTACCGTACCGGCCAGTGAACCAGTACACTCAACCCTCCTATTTCGTACCAGAAAAGATACCAGCTGTACCGGCGAAATCTGGCTATTTCAGCCGGTAAATGGATACCGGGCCAAAACACAAAATGCTTTCTTTTTCTTTTTTTTGGTAATTTCGGCAGTTTTTTAAGGGTAGGATGGTGCAAATTTGAGTAAGCTAAGAAAACCCAGCAAAAAGAAAGAGAAAAATGCATAATAGCTTTGCAAAATGAAGTTAGAATCACCTCATGCACTCACCATCTCTTTTTTCATTGAAGCCAACGACCTCTCACTTAATCTTGAGTGGTGATGGACGGTGGCACTTGAGAGAGGAGATGAAACTAGAGAAAGAGGTGATGTGAAAGTGAAACTAAAGGAGATAGATCAGAAGTAAAAATAAATGAATGAATGTACTTTGAAAACTGAAGAGTTAAGTTTAAACGTGTGAAGATAAAGCATTCTTGGAAATTGGAGGTAGGTGTCAGGTAGGACAGGCTTGTGATGTGGAGGAGAAAAAAAGAAAACAAAATGGGAAGAGCTATCAATTAGGCCTGCCGCCTGCCTGTGAAGCATTAAAAAAAAAAAAAAAAGGTGTGAAAGGAAATAAATTCAAGGTGATAAAAACAAGGGAAGGAGCAGTAAGATATAGGGGGAAAATATATATATATTTACATATATTAATAATAATAAAAGATACTAAAAATAGTGGAAGAGAATAAAAACTAAAAAAAAGTAGCAACAAATGTTGGCAGGTATATCTTGGCTTGTACATGTGCAACAACTTTGGATTTGAGTAAAAAAGAGATCTAAAATTTGCCTTATAATTTTTTTTTAAATGTCTAGTCAATTAAACAACAATTCATTTTTATTTTTAATTATAAATATATTAAATATATAAAATAGCGGTAAACCCGAAACGGTACACCGGTATTGACCGGTATCCGAAATATGTCGTACCGGTGGCCAAACCTCCTTGATTAAAATTTCTGTTGTAGCTTTCACTTGCTTGTGAATGAGATGGGAGGTTTGGCCATGGTTTTTTTTTTTTTTTTGATAAAGATAACAAAGGCACAAGGAAAAATCCTTCCAAAAATGATAATACAATAATTCTACACAACTTTAACTTTAAATTTAAATCCTCACAATGCCGAATCACAAAGATGAGAAAAGACTTTATTAAAATTTAAGAGTAGAAACTAATTTCTAATTCTATATCCTATCACCATAGTGAGACATTTAAATCCTCACAATGCCGAATCACAAAGATGAGAAAAGACTTTATTAAAATTTAAGAGTAGAAACTAATTTCTAATTCTATATCCTATCACCATAGTGAGACAACTTCCTAAAACATATATTGGTAGAACAATTGCACTCACCCACAGCCACAAGAATCTCTAGTAAAAAACACTTCCGTAGAGAGCTAGTGCTTCGGCAAAAATAAGAATAAGAATCATCCCAACAAAAAGCTTTAACGGTTGTGCATTGGCTTTGAAGTCTAAAGTAGATTAGTATGGTTTCTAGGTTGTTGAAAATGGCGTGTGCCTTTAATCAAGTGAAAAATAATAAAACATTAAATAAGGAGAGAGAAAAAATTGTTGGTATTAATTAGGAATGAGATGGAAAGTAATAACATTTAATGATATTTTTTTAACCGTTAGATCTTTTAAAAATCTACGGTGTAAAAAATATATAACGTTACAAGAGTTACACCAGGTGTAACTTGAACCCATCATCTTCTTCTTCTCTCCCTCTCTCACATGGTCTTGTGTTTTATCTTGTGGGCGTCAATTGTGGGCTTGAAGACAAAAAAGACAATAACAATTGAAGTTTTGTTCAACTGTTAAGTTTGCAATTTAAAAAATGATTTTTGATTGTTTAGCTGTGTTCCTGTTTTGCTTAAATAATTCTCATTCCAAATTAAAATTATTCCAAAGTTCATGAATGGTGTCGTTAAGTACTTGGTAAAGGACAAAAAATCCTTATCTTATGCTAGAATTTTCATAAAATGATGAAACTTCAATCCTTATCTGATTCAAGTTAGTCGTGGTTGCACTATTTTAGTTACTTCTGCAGGATTTCTTTTGATTAAGGAATAAGAAATCAAACATGGCTTTCAACTTTTTAACAAAACACACACACACACACACACACACACACACACACACATATATATATATATATATATATATTCAGACTCTTAAAGAAGTTTACTTTGATCATTACTATCAAAATTATGAAGCATGCTGTTTTTCCTTTTTTTTTTTTTTTTGAAAGAAAAAGGCCATGTGAAAGAGGGAGAGAAGATGAAGATGATAGAGAGTAGAGAGTTAATGCTGTTTTTTATTTTTTCTATTTTTAATAAGAAGAATTAATGACTTAGTTACTAATTTCTAGAAAACAATAAATACATGACTATAAGTGTTTTTTTTACCCTTAAATCTAATACAAATTAATAATTCAAAAAATATGAACAAAAAACTGTCATTGAGAAGAAATAGACCTGGTTTAAAACTGCAGGATGTTATAGGCACACCTTGATGACACATGGGTACGAAAGTGACCCCTTAGTCCTTGCAACATTGGTCCACAGTCTACACAGTGATTGAGGTTTTGAGGATTGTGGACATTAATTGTAGAAAAAGCCTAGGTGTTTTTAGTTGTCCTTGGTGGAGATTTTGGAACTCCCTTGCCAAATAACGTTATTCTGCCAATAATTTTGTTAGTTGGCTGGTTTACAAAGAATTAGTAATAATAGCATCTCGAGTTTGTAAAACTCGAGATTTGTTTAGAACTCGAGTTTTAGAAACTCGTTTTTGGGGTGTCTCATTTGCTGATCTGGACAAAGGCGTCCAGGTGGATATCTTTAGGAACTCGAGTTTTTAAAACTCGAGTTCTGTTTAGCATTTTTTATTAACCCAGTTTCAGACTCAAAATTCCACTCACGCTAAAACTTTCAAACTTTCAAAATCCCACTCTCTCACTCCCAAATCAAATCCCAGTCACTCTCACCCCCAAATCAGCTACCCTGTTCGTCGTTCTTCATCCATCTCGGTGTCGTCGTTCTTCATCCATCTCGGTTGCTGTCTTCGTTCTTCGTTCTTCATCCATCTCGGTTTCGTCGTTCTTCGTTCTTCATCCATCTCGGTTTCGTCGTTCTTTGTTCTTCATCCGTCTCGGTTTCGTCGTTCTTCGTTCTTCGTTCTTCATCCATCTCGGTTTCGTCGTTCTTCGTTCTTCATCCATCTCGCTTGCTAGGTAGGTCTCCGTTCCTCTTTTGCTGAATTTATGTTATAGAATTAGGCTTTTCGCATGGTGGGTCATTGTTAGAAATGTAAATGGTTTATAGAATTGACTGAAGGACTTGTTGCTGCTGTTGTTTTTGTTTCTGGGTTGTGGATTTACTTGGGTTTTCAGTTGCTTTTGATACATGCCCATTTGGGTTTTGTTTAAAATTGGTTTATAGTTGTAGACATAGATGTCATTGAAATCAGAATTTCGTTTTTCATTGAAATTTGGACCTACATGCATCTTCTATGTGATATATAGTTGATATATGAATTTCGTTTTTCATTTAATCCTTTCTTTATGGTTGGTGGAATGGAATTTTGGTATTGTTTAAGTTTGTGGGGGTTTGCATTGGTGGAGCTTAAAGAATATTGTGTATTATAAAAAGGGCTTATGCCTTATTCTTGATTGTGGGAACTTTGATAGAATTGGAAATGGGGCTGCAGGAAATTCTAGATGGCAGATAGTTTAGGGTGGGCTGTTTGGGTATAGAGGAGACCTTAAGGCTGTAATACTGGAATTTTGTGATAGAAAAGTAGAGAATTTAAGGGCTTGTTGTGGTATAGTTGAGAGAACATTGGGCTTTAGAGAAAATAGCATGAAGAGAGTTATGAAGTAGTGATGATGATGATGATATGGTAGGCAACAATGCCTTTACATTCAAAAACACTTAATAATTCCATTATTTAAAAGTCTAGTTTCCTTAGAGTACAATAAAGCATTTTAGTAGACTCTTGGACTAAACACATGAATGACTAACTTAAAATTTAAGAAAACACTCCTTAAGGATTTTAAATGCTATGAGAAAACTCTAGGCCCATCTTTATTGTGAACATATCCCTAAACAGGCTTAAGTATTTTGTGTTGGATTCCCATGATACTACAATCCTGCCACTGAACTACAATCCTCCTTTGCTGAATTTATGTTATAGAATTAGGCTTTTTGCATGGTGGGTTACACATTGTTAGAAATGTAAATGTTAGAACTTATTTTGACTGAAGGACTTGTTGCTGCTGTTGTTTTTGTTTCTGGGTTGTGGATTTACTTGGGTTTTCAGTTGCTTTTGATACATGCCCATTTGGGTTTTGTTTAAAATTGGTTTATAGTTGTAGACATAGATGTCATTGAAATCAGAAAAGGATAAAGCCATATTAGAAAAGGGCAGAAAAGGATCACTGATGGGCTGTTTAAGAGTAGAACAAGCTAGATAGTCCAAGTGCACATCACAAGTGCATCGCATCACAAATCACAAAGTGAACCACAATTTGGTTTGAGCCAAGGCCCAGCCATCTTTATTCTTTTGATTTCACATGAAAGCACAAATGATACAACACAGCCCACTGAGCCAAGACACCCAGTGCAAAGGTCTAAGTTGCTGCGAGCCTGCCTGCCCTCGGTGGCCCAAAGGCCCCTTTGTTTTTGGTTAGGTAATTGTGGGGATAGAGCTTTCAAGAGGGCACATAGGGACCTGGGTGCCAATCGGCCTAAAGGTCATCGGCGTGGCCCAAACTCCCACTAGTTTCTCTTATGGTACTAATTTAGTTCTTGTTGCTACCACCATAATTTTTTTTTTTTTAGGAAAAGGTACTTGCCCTTATAGTGAATAATATAAATCGCAGAATATATACATTTAGAAATACATATGTACTTCATTCCATTCAAAGCTTTAAAAAAAAATGAAAATGGACATACTTACGGGTATAATACATATTTACAAAAAATAATAATAATAAAAAAAATAAAAAAATAAAAAATAAAAAGGAACTAAAAAGAACGGTCATATATGCTAATACATACATGTATAATATGTTTAAAAGAAAAATTCAAACCTAAAAACAATGGTTATGTATGTTATTTCTTTCGTGTGTGTGAGTGTGATACAATTTGAACCCAATAATTTAGGGAGGGTAAATTCAAATAAAACCTTACAGTTTCATGAGTTGCAAATTAAACTCTGAACTTTTAAATCTATTTCAATTCAAATCTCTCTCTCTCTCTCTCTCTCTCTCTCTCTCTCTCTCAACACAAGGCTCAAGGTTTGAATTGAAAAGGATTTAAAAATTGAGGGTGTAATTTGTAACTTATAATTTATAAAACTATAGCTTTTAATTTGAAACCCCCCAAATTATAAGGCTAAAATTGTAACTTACAAAACTATAAAGCTTAATTTGAAACTCTTCCTAAATTTTACAGTTTATGATGTAATTTTCCCAATAAAAAAAGAAAAGAAAAATATTTTGATAATTGTGTTGTCATATACAACAACCCACGTTAGAAATGTTTGTTACAACCTACGTGTAATCACTTATCAAGTTTAGTACAACTTTCATTAAACATCGAACCACATCCTTAACCAGATAATGGGATCTAGATGATGACCACAACAGAATTAAGTGTGATCAAATCAAATTATGTTGAAATTTTGAGTACATCTTAACACTAACTTTATGTCAATTCACTATTTTTCAAAATCAAAAACTTGATTTTCTGTTTTTTCCAATTTTATCAAATCAAAACTATCAGTACAACCTACATGCATCAATCTTGATTATGCACGGTATCTTTTGTTGAAAGTTAACATTAACATTATAACAGTTATATTAGATTATGATAAACAATATATATGTGCATAATTCTCCAATTATCTGCATAAATGGTCATTATATAAGCCATACCATTATTATCAAGACATTGAGTGTGGATGTGGGCGTGTGCATGTGTTAGAGAAAGAGAGAGAGAGAGAGGAGGATTTCCCAAAAAAAAGTGGTGGTTAGTGAACTTTTCCCACTCATGTCAAACCGTGTGGTCATCTCCAGGGCTTTCTAGAGATAACAAGACAAGGAGGGGAGACCACTGGATCCCCCAGTCATCACTAACATATTCCCTTTCACTTAGAATTCTTTCTCCGTTAAGTGATTCTGAAGTACTTTCAGAAGAATGAGAATATCAAGCTCAGAGATAAGGTGGGACATTGAACTAATGTGTCCACTAATTTCCAGGCTGCTTTAGTGTTTTAAGTAACATACAACTAGTAGATAAAGAGAAAGGGAGAAAAAGAGTAACTTTTCTCTCATTAGAAGAATAATTAAAGGAAAAAAAAACATAATCAGGACAAACATGAGTGTTATACTGCTAAATACCAAATAATTACTACACTTTTGATAACTTTCTATGTTGATTCATTGAATGTAATCTGTTTATCTGATTTGAACTTTTTTGAATAGTTGATTTTAACTGTCGTGGTCATAGTAAATTCTTACTGTGCACTAGTACCATATCCCTTACCTTATAAGTCATCAATGTTAAAATTTGGCAGTTTGGTGACAAATTTGTATCACAGTACTAGTTTTGTTTTGTTTTTGTTTTTTTTTTTAATCAAATATTACTAGTCTTGTTGTTTAAATGAACTAAAAAAAAAAAGGTATAGTCTTGTTGTTTAACGGTGGGCTGCTTGAAAAGTATTAAATATAGCTTGAAATATGGGTTATAAGGAATAGGACAAACTTAAGTATAGTATTTTATGTGCTGTTCTTTAAGTTTATCCCTGCTGTTCTCTTATTCTTTCAATTGAAAGCGTTAGGAATTTGCATCTAGAGTGTCATCTTGATCTATATCCTTTGTTCATATTTGGTAGTGCTATCCTCTCTTGTTTTATTTATTTAATTAAATAATTAAAATTTTTATTTATTTACTTAATTAATTAAATATCTAGCACTCTTTGCAGTATGGAGCCTCAGATTGACGAGGAGTCACAGATCTTGGAGCCTGGTCCTGGTGATAGGTCATTGTTGACGCGACAAGCACATCATCGATCAGAGGACATTTGGAATGGCGAGGTGAAATATGTAGTTCTAACAATTGTTTTAATTTTTACGTTATATTTGAATTTTACTTAGCAAGTTCTGTCAAAGTTGTATTTATAGTTTTAATAACTGCTATAATTTTTATTGATTTTGCAGGACCCGGGCCCACTTACGTGTCGTGGTCGCACTAAGGAGATGGCAAACGTTCAAATGCAAGATAATCGGGTGATTGACATTATCAAGTTGCTAAGGCTTGAAGGATTGTTTAGGACCCCTTCAAAAGAGATAGATAATTGCCTTATAACGGCCCTAGTTGAGCGATGGCGGCCGGAGACTCATACGTTCCATCTTCCACATGGTGAGATGTCAATCACCCTACAAGATGTGGAGGTCATTTTCGGACTTCCTATAGACGGTGAGGTGTTGGTTGGGCCGACTGCTGTGGTAGAGGGAACTTGGAGCACTGTTTGCATGGAGTTTCTTGGTTTTACTCCGGCAAATGACAACAAGACTTTGGTAGGGCAAAGAATTCTTATTAGCCGCCTTGTTGAGGCCATTGCAGCGCCACTGCCTGATGACGCAACGGAAATTCAGATACACAAGTATGCCCGGTGCTATATTTTAGCGCTACTAGGGGATAAGCTTTTTATGGACAAGTCGGGAGATAGGGTGCATCTGATGTTTTTGGAGCAACTGCGGAACCTTCATGATCCGCCACAGTATAGCTGGGGCAGTGGTTGCCTGGCCTGGTTGTACAGAGAGTTGTGTCGGGCAAGCGAGAAAGGGACATCGCAGATTGGTGGGGCGTGCACCTTGGTCCAGTATTGGGCTTGGGCAAGGTTGCCCTTCTTGTGCCCGAGGATAGAGCCTCCACCTGGATGTGATTACGGCCCGTGGCCGTATGCTCCACTTGCCTTTAAGTAAGTATTTTTTTGATATTTAGTATGTTGTGCAATGTACTATTCTTAGTAACCAAGTAGCTACTTATCTTATGTTATTCGCTCGTAATTGTAGGTGGGTGCGGGTGCTAGGCTCGAAGAGTAGGCCATCCGGGATGGCCTTGGTCTACTATCGTGAGCAATTAGTTACAATGAAGCCGAACCAGGTAATAATATTCAAATATTCTATTCGATTATGTTAATTTTCCTTAAGAATATGATTGCTTCATACTTTAACATATTTTCCGTTTTAATTATTGTTTTTCCTTGTATCTATGTTTTCTCCCTTGTTTCACATTTTAACATGCTATGATAATTGTTTTTTGTTTCTATTGTAGATTGTGTGGCAGCCATACGAGGCACACTTCGTCCACCTTCCTGACTTCTGCGTTGCAGGGAGGGATACGTGGACAGCAAGGGTGCCGCTTGTGTGTTTTTGCATAGTAGAGACACACCACCCGGACCGTGTCCTTCGACAGTTTGGGTTGGCGCAAGGGGTGCCTGATCATGTTGCGTACGATGAAAGGTTGCATAGAATAGACTTGCGTGGAAAATTTGAGAAGAATTGGAGGCATGAGCATGAACCGTATATCATTTCATGGAATAGCAGAGCACAACGACTTTGCCATGCACCTCTTCAGATTGGTGAGATGGACCGCGATCATGACTATTACCAATGGTACCGTCCGGTCACTGTAAAGTATGTCGACCGCAACAGCGCTAGATTACATCAGCTGGTAACGTGTTCTACTTATATTTTATTGCTTGCGTTGTTTTTTATTTAGTACATGTACGAACGTATAATCAATTGATTTCTTCTTTTAATAAATTTTGTTTTATCTGACTGATATCCAATTACAAAGAATTTCTGTTGCACGACTCATAATAAAAATTTCAGTTCTTAGTTTAGATGAGTATTTAAGTAGAGTAATATGTACTATATTATGCATTATATAATTGTTACATAAATGTGAAAAATTCTGATTGTACTGGTTCTTTCTCTGTTTCAGATTGAAAGCCATTTAGCGTTGTTGAATTGGCTTCCTGCAGGCAGCCGAGAACACAACCATGTTCGGCGCATGCTATATAGAGTGGCTGGGCTTGGTGGTGAACCTGCAGCCACTGGGCAGGCACACAACCGTACTGAGACTGAAGTAGCAACTACTGCAGCCCCAAGCACAAGTGCAGCACCCGTAACTACACCGACCCGTGGTCGGCGTGATACAGCAAGCCCAAGCACGAGCACAGCTAGGGGCCGTGGTCGGCCTGCTACAGCAAGCCCAAGCCCAACTGCAGCTAGGCATCATGGTCGGCCTGCTACAGCAAGCCCAAGCACAAGTGCAGCTAGGGGCCGTGGTCGGCCTGATACAGCAAGCCCAAGTACAAGTGCAGCTACGGGCCGTGGTCGACGTGTAACAACCCCTCGGGTTGTAAGTACTCATGAGATACGTGCACCCATCCTGCACGCATCTCCCCACCTTGAGGTCCCTCCACCCACCCCACCTTCACAGCCCAGTTTCGATCTCGGTATGCATTCTCAGTTGACCCCTCTGTTGCACCCCGCGACTCCTTCATACCCACCCACCAGCTCTAGTGCACCCACTCCTGGCCCCGACACAGAGCATCATTACCCACCTACCTCAGACTCATCCGACCGTCCAAGACCTCTGGTTAGGACTAGCACTTCACAGCCAGATACTGATGTACCGGACGAGAATCCCCCTCCTCAGCCCTCACCCCCACGAGGTAGACCGCAACGTGCTAGAAGAGCACCCACTTGTGGGACAGGTGGACACAAAATAGGACACAAAGGCACCTCTATGGTACGATAACATTAATTACAATGTATAGGCCTATTTTGCAATTCACTTTATTCTTATCATTACACCGAATATTGATTGTATGCATCTAATGTCTTTGCAGCACAATGACGAGCCTACGGATGATGCCCCGCAGCCTCCTCCCCCGCCCAAACATTATACGAGGGTTAAAAAACGCAAAAGTGGTGAAGCTTGACAAAGAGGTTTGTTAAAGATGCATGCAGCAAATTACTGTGTTATGAATGGTGCACGTGTGATATATGTCATAGTAAATTCTCAAATGTCATAGTTTTTGTATGTTGAATTCAATTGGTTTTTGAGAAATATGATGGATTTTGAGTTTTGAAAATTTATCTCTATTAATACATATTTGCCATAGTATACTTTTCTCTCTCTTTTTGGTTGTTGTTAATCTAATGGATGAATTAGAAAGAAATATTGGTCTGTGTACTTGCTTAGAAGTTGAGAAAATTAGAGGAAAAAGTCAAACAAATATGAAAATAAAATTTCAATGTTTATACTTGAGAAGACTATTCACGGGTAATGCAGCCTTTTGGTTTATTTGACGTGATAATTTAATATGTGGGAAAGCAAAAAAAAAATGGATATTATTTATTTTTGATTGTTTATTTAGGTATTTTCTGGTTTCGGGTTCCTTAGTTTTTGTCGTCAACTAAACTACACATACAAAAGCCCCAATACAGAAGAGCTGGGAAAACAATGGATTATTAAGAAAATTGCAATTTCCATGTGAAGCTCAAGTCTTGGCCTGATTGGGCTTGAGCATAGTAATGGTCACTTTAGTTACATTAATGGAGTTTATTTTATAAAGTACTGTAGTAATGTCAATTTGAAGGTATTATGTTCAGCTAGTAATGTCACCTATCTATAACAGGTTCAAAAACATTCAAAAAAAGGTTTTTGTCTAATATTGCTTCATATAGGTTTCTGGGAAAATACACCTTGTATTGGAGTACTGCAGAGGGGGTGATCGAAACACACACATTCACACTCACTTAGAGAGAGAAGACAAAAAAATGCATTACTGGGTTCGAGCTTCTTCTGCTGATGTCGGTGGCACTCCTCCCCAACCTTGCAGGCACTCACACAAACCCTCTCTCTCTCTCTCTGTTTTTGACATTTTGTAGTATTTTCCAAGATTGCTTCTTGATTGACTTTTTTGGGATATTCTCAGTGGTCACACCGCGGTCAACATCTGCAAATCGAAGGTGGTCGTGTTCGGTGTACTTGTTGACAAGAAGTTTCTCAGCGATATCGTGGTCTACGATGTTGGTACTATTTTTTTTTTCTTTTCTTGTTCTGATCTTGGCTTTGTTCTTAATCTGTGTTTTCCTTATCATTCTTTCAAATTCTTTGGATTTAGCTTTCTGGGTATTTCTAATATTACTGTTTTGTTCACTCTTTTGTTTTTTTTTTTTTTTCTTTTCTTTATTATATCTTATAGGTGATCATAGGTTGTGTTTTTAAGAAGATAACCAAAATAAATAAAAAAATTAGTACAGCAAAAATGAAGCCAAACTCAAAAAAATTAAAAATAAATAAATAAATAAAACAATTATAAAAAAAAAAAAAAAAAAAAAAAAAACTCAGCTTCTAATCTGATTTTCCGGATTTGAGTACTAGTATAACTGTGGAGTCATGGGCAAATGATGGGAAGCAAAGCACTAGGAGAGAAATTTTGGTTGTTGTTGTTTCCCACTTTTATTATAGAGCTAGTGTGACAAACTTGTCATGTTAGTAATGGCAAGCCTATACGAGTAATAAATTAATAATAGACTTGTTGAAGACTTGTTATGATATGTTTGTACTTTAGGCTTTCCTAAAATATACTTGTACAGGTTAAAAAAATGGTAATTTTCGATTGGAGGGGCTGGGGTAGCACAATTAGTTAGGGACTATGCCACATGAAGCAGAGGGACTAGTTTGAATCACTTGTTTCCTCTCTTCTTGGAGCCAAAATTTACATATACCAAAATGGAGGCGCCAAAGGCCATGAAATTTTTAATCTCTTAGATGATAGCAACTTTAGCTCAATTGGCACCTCCTCCCCTTGAAAGTGCTAGGTGGAGGATAAGATTGTGGGTTCAAGACCCATCGGTGCATACCAATAAAAAAAACTCTCATACGATGCTTCTAAATGGATTACCCAAGCCAGACAAATGTAAAGATTGTCCTCTTTTATATTTGGTGTGTATGTGAGTTAAGGGAGATCACAAATTGTTAGGGCTTGAATCTCTTCTATATATTAATGGATGTATCATGTAAATTTGTTTCTGATAAATACTATTAAGAAACTGTTCTATGAATTTAATTTGTGGAGAAGTCCATTTTATTTCGCATGAGGTGTATTTCAGTCTTCTAATAAGTACTTATAAGAAATCCTTGCTTGCATATGCTTTTTTTTTTTTGATATTTCACATGAGGTGTATTTCACTCTCGATGAGTCATTCATGCTAAATATTTATTTTTCAAAAACTAGGGTCATTTTTGTGTGGTGATTTGAATTTCTTTTTCTTGTAATTTTTTTTTCTTTATATGGTTGTCTTTCCTTAATGTCTATCCAGTTGAGCTTTGATTTGCATTTCAGGAAGTCCACGCACCTATTCTCAGTCTTTGGGGAGTGAAAATAGTTGTTATTTCTCTCTTTCTTGGAGGTGCATTGGCTAGCATTGTGAGTTTTTGTGATATTTGAAAAAAAAAATTCTTTATCTTTTGACACACTGTGAGATTCTCCTTTATCTGTTTTGTGCCTCCTATGCATCTTAATTAATTTTTCATTGCTTTACATCTCTTAGGCATTATGCACTAGGATTGAACCTGGTTTGGAACAAAAAATTGTTCTAACCCCGAGACTCCTATCTTCAGGTTAACTACTTTACACCTCATTATCTATATATTATGAAAAGAACTATTTGTTTTGTGCATGCTAAGACTAAAATTCTGTTTCTACAGGGGTATTTTAATAATGTTTCAGAGTATCTCAGAATTGGACCGCCACTCTATTTTGTTGTGAAGAACTATAATTATAGGTATCATAGTGTCATTATATTCCCTTTTTGCTCCAATTTGATCACCTTTGTAGCTATGTTGTTATTCTTCTTATCATACTTGTGGTTCTCTACCTTTATAAAAAGAGAGAAAGGACCAAGTGCCAGCTGCCAAGGCGCATGCCTACTGTGTATTTCATACAATTTAATCTTCAGAAATTTAATTACTGGTGTTTGATGAAGCCTTTTTTGTTACTGTTGATTTTTCAACCTGAATTTTTACCAGCATGTGTCTATGAAAGAAGGGGAAGAGGAGGGTTGAAGGGTAAACCTTGATTTAGATCCATGTTTGTCACTATGTTAAGACTACAAGACTGATATTGATCTATTCCTCAGCTCAGAATCAAGACATACAAACCAGTTATGCTCCATTAGCCAATGTGAGTCAGA
This sequence comes from Quercus aquifolioides, assembly GCA_019022515.1. Taxonomy (NCBI): domain Eukaryota; kingdom Viridiplantae; phylum Streptophyta; class Magnoliopsida; order Fagales; family Fagaceae; genus Quercus; species Quercus aquifolioides. Next base: position 44,866,031 of record CM032327.1, read on the forward strand.
CTCCCTTTTAAACGAGGTAAAACCTTTTTCCTTTGACATAAAAAGTCTGATGTGTTGTTGAATGTTTTTCTTATAACACACTTTTGATTTGATAAATCACTTTCATATAAATGTGAATCTATTGTAAAGGGTGACATAATGTCTGTAGATTGCAAGAGCATCCTTAACTCCAGAATCAAGTTACATAGCTATGCCAGCTGCATCATGGCTTGATGATTTTCTTGTGAGGATGTCACCAGAAGCATTTGGGTGCTGTCGGAAGTTCACAAATGGGAGTTACTGCCCCCCTGATGATCAGGTCTCCACACTTGAATGAAGAACCTGTCATGCAGAATCCTTCAGAAAGGGGTCTAGATGAGAGAATGGATCCAAATGGAAAAACAGGGTCTATAATGAAGCCTGGTGATATGTCTGTGATATATGTCTGTGAATTGCCTGAGATTAAGGGGAAATTTGACCCAGCCAAAGCTATGTCTCTTGGTCTTAAACCTGGCCCAAAGTATCGTGAACTGCAACTCGGAAATTCAGTGAAGTCAGATCGCCAAAATATCATGGTGGGTTCCAAAAGGCATGCGTTAAAGATATATTATGAGGCTCTTGCCTGTGCTTTATTGTAAAAGAAGCCACTGGGATTGATTTCAGTGAGTTGGGAAATGATCTTAAAACTGCCAAGGAAGTAACTCTGAAGGCCTTTGGAATTGACCTTGAGAACAAAGACAAATCTTCTATTGAAGCAAGTCCATCTGTTGGCCACCTTCTTAACGAGGTCAGTAAGCATCTATATATCAAGGAATCTAGATTTAGTGTTTTATTTTATAATAATAATAATAAAAACAAATATTATTATTATTATTATTTTTATGTTTTTCTTATGTGCAATTGCAATGTACATAGAGTATTTTCCTTAAATATTGTTACTGTTGGTGGACTTTTTTTCCACCCTTCTAGTCTTTGTTTCCTTTATTTCCAATTTCATTAAATCTGCAATTTTCTTTTAATTTGCGTATAATTTTTTTTCCCATTTAAGCACTGCTGTATGAAAAACAATAATGCTGAAAAAGAAGAATTTCTTTCTATGTGTACTTGCTTTTCTTTTTGTTATCCAGCCTTCCTCTTTTATGCAGCCCTTCTCAGTATTTAGTCTTGCCTAGATAATTTTTCCAGGTATTTGAGATTGTTGTAGAACCGAAACTTCTGCAACCCACATTTGTTTTGGACTATCCTATTGAGATATCTCCTCTTGCAAAACCACATAGAAGGTAATTGAAGTTGCATGGTGAGATTGTTTGGTATGCAATGCCACGACTTTGAAGAACAATTTAAAAGATATGGTGCAATATTTCTGTTGCATGTATTTCATATGTAATTACCATGTCAATTCCATTTATGCATCAAATATGACTTTGATTTGGAATCAAGTTTATCTTGTGATTTAAACCTGAATGTCTCCACATCTACTGTACTTCTGGCATTCTAGAGCCTTCGTTTTGCATGAAACCATTCATTGAAGAATGAAGATCTTCATTCATTTCTTAAGATGCATGGACACAGACACTAACTCAATGGTGTGGTGGGGATATAAAAATTAATTAATATATATCTTTAGGCACATTTTATGTTTATTTTAAGTTTTCAAAATAAATGACAACTATAATTTAAAACATATCTAAACTGGAAGTTTAAAAAAAAAAAAAAAAAAAATTAAAATCATTCATTGCAGATCTTCATTGCCTAAGATGCATGGAAACGGGCACTAACACACATACCACGGTGGGAATACAACAATTAATTAATTAAGATATATCTTTAGGCATATTTTATTTTTTATTTTAATTTTTAAAATTAAATAAAAACTATGTAAATCTTTTAAAACACATCTAAGATTAGAGATTTCAAAAAAAAAAAAAAAAATTTCTCCCGTCCTGACCCACTGAGGACATTCATGTAAGAGTGTCCTTGGTATGTCTGTGTTTGCTGTTTGACACTTGTTTGACATGGACACACCAAGGATTTTGGAGTGTCCGTGCTTGTTAGTATTGCACATGGCCAGGCTGACTCACCAGTTTATTCTTGTTTTTCCTGTCCTAAGCAGAGTAATCGTTACAACCAAACCATTATGTCCTTATTTCTGATAAAACATGCAGAATTCTGTGTGTGTGTGTGTGTTTTTTAATTAGTAGTTCCTTTTACATGCATTGCCTTGCATCAATGAAGGAACATATTGCAGTGGAGAGATGATTGAAAGAATAACTTATTTGTTATTTTGGATGTTCTTCATAATATAATCCTTAATCTTTCCACCTTCGGCATGCAGGGTTAACTGAGAGATTTGAGCATTACTTATCTGTAGGTTATGGTTGGATTCATGCACCAATTTTATTAAAATGTTCATACTCTCTATTTATGGTGTTTGATTTTATTTTGTAGTGATTTTATTTTTCATTCAACTGCTATTGCTACGCATCTTCCTGAGCATTACTTAATTGAAATAATTTGTTTTCAGGGACTTGGAATTGACAGTCTAGTGCTGCTCTTGACCAACTCTGCCAGTATCCGAGCTGTAATTGCGTTCCCAGTCCTTAAGATTCAGCAGTAGTGTTGCAGCAAAAGGAGTAGTGGATGATAATTCTTTTGGATTAGTAATTATGTTGTCGTTTATAAGAGGATTATAGCTGTCTCCAATGTCGACCTTTTGGTGGTTAGAGCCTATGCTGTTTTGTTCAATACATTGTGATCATTTTAGGAAAATTTTCGCTTGCATGTGGAGTGATGTAGCCTGGATGGAAAAAGCTTCAGTATTTGTTTTTAACGCAAACACATTACAGATTTTATTATTATTATTTAATTTTTTCGGTCCAGGGTGTTCATTATGCGGCTGGCTGTAAATTATGACTAGATTGAGACACTTGAGCTGTAATACAGTTTCAATGAAATGAATGAATATGATAGTTTTGTTGCCTATTCTGGATTCTGTATTCATGCCTTGTCTTCCTTTGCTGGCTGACCACAAATCCTGCCTATACATCTTATTAGCAGAAATTATGTGGTCTTTGCTACTGTGGGAATTATGGTTTGAAAAGAAAAATATAAATTGGTTTCAAGGGGGAAAAAGTGAGAAAAAAAGAGGGGTGGGGGGGGGGGGGGGGGGGGGGGGGGGGGGGGGGGGGGGGGGGGGGGGGGGGGGGGGGGGGGGGGGGGGGGGGGGGGGGGGGGGGGGGGGGGGGGGGGGGGGGGGGGGGGGGGGGGGGGAGTTGTTGTATCTCTCTTGAACTATAGCCTATATCAAGTATCTTTGAAAACTCAGCATTTTCCAACGTGCAATGGTGGTGGGCTTCTTTAAAAAGCAGGATGTAAGGACCCACAAAATGGTATCCCAACTTTGTTACTTTTATGCGATATATTGATGATGTTACACGTTTTATTGGCGTGAACTATGCTATATGTGTTTTTTGGCCAGACAACAATGTGGTATGTTTGATTCACAGCTGTTATCGTGTCTTTTCAAATTTTTTTTGCAGTTTATTATGAATACAGCCAATAGCTTCCATCGTTGTGAGGGGGAGCAAGATTCAGACTTCAATTATTGGGATGAGGGGGTATATATTTTTGGGTTTATGATTGCCGAAATGCCCAAGAGGCCGAATTTTGTTGTAAACCTATATTGGGTTAATCTTAAAGATGTAGCTATAGATGACTTGAGCATATAGTAAAGATGTACCTATTAGGGCATTATGCTATGGCCGTTGGCTGAATAACGTAATCTCATGTGTTCTTTTTTTTTTTGGCTTCCGCTTCTTGGTATTATTTTATTCTCTTTAACAGTTTTTATTATACCAACAATACAAGTTATTTTGAATCTATCTTTTTTGGGATAATCCCAAGAATACATGGTTTTTTATTAACTTCTTCACGTCCATTGGGCTTGGTTGTATCACTAAAAAGTTACATGAGGACTTGGAAGAATATACCATGACTTATTAGTTATTATGCAGCAAGCACAAGCAATTGATAGTTCAGATTCGAAACTAGATTGGGGCGACAGTTTTCTTTCTCTTTGTTGAGGAGAGGAGAAAATAGGTTGATTTTTGGAATAACAACTCCATAGGCATGTAATTGTACATCCTTTGAATTTCTTATCCTAGGAATAATAACTTGGACAAAGTTTGGCTACAACTTCCGCTAACTTTATCAAATCAAACCATTTAGGCAATACAATTATTATTTTGGAAAGGGAGATCCATTCAAATTGTTTAATTGGCCTCATTTCCTAGGTAGTTGTTAACCATTGTATGATATAGCAACTAACATGACAGATATTCAGAAATTGTTAGTGACATATTGCTAGTGACATAATTTGGGGGAGTACTTTTGTTGATACTACCTATTGCTAGTTTTACAATCAGCTGTAGTACTAAGATGAAAGAAATCAAAGGGAAAAGATACTACCTATTGCTAGTGAAAAAAAATTGGGGGAGTACTTTTGGTGATGACTGCTTTTATCTTTGTTATGTGCCAGACTCTTATTGAAACCTTTTCCTTGATATATTAGATCCACTCAAGGAAGATGAATGTTCACCCAGATGTAAATTTTGAAGAATTGGCCCGCTCCACTGATGATTTCAATGGGGCACAACTAAAAGCTGTTTGTGTGGAAGCAGGCATGCTAGCCCTTCGCCGCGATGCGTCTGAGGTGTGCATTCTCCAGGATTTCTGCAACTTGTCGCAAATCTGACAAATTTTTTTAATTCAGGCCTTGCATGAGAACAAGTATTGATCACAGTGTTGGTTTTGTCAATTTCAGGTGAACCATGAGGACTTTAATGAAGGTATCATTCAGGTACATGCAAAGAAGAAATCAAGCTTGAATTATTATGCCTAGATTCTGTTCAATTTCACGGTTCAGATCATGCAAAGGCAGGACTTCTGAAATGGTATTATGTGCCCTAAATTTCAATGAAGTCAAGCTGAGTTTACGACTTGATCACAGAAGTAAAACCTCTGTATTGTGTAATATTGCGAACTAAACCATAAATCATTAATTTAATCTTGCGTATTAGTTTCTTTTGCTCTTTTCCTACATACGGATTGCAGATGTGAAGACTGTACAGTGTCTTCTGTTTTGACATTTAAGGCTATATAGTGGTTTTCATTTCTTTAAATGATCTAAATGTGTGGACTAGTCATGCAGTATGTATTGAAGAAGTTAGGTTACTTACATGTAAAATAGGCCTGTTGATTCTGATGGCAACGTGACCATCCTCAAAGGTAGCAGTGGCTCCCTCGAATCATTACCAGAGCCCGAGTCAATTCCAGTGTAAAATAGGCCTCACCTCATTATTTAGTAAACTTTACCAATATGTTGTTTGTACTTCTCATTTTGAACTATAGTTGTAGTCTATTTTTATGAAAAGAATACTTCAAAGTGGAATTGGAAAATCTTGTTATCATTGGTTGCCCAAAGTAAAAAAAAAAAATCCCAGAAGAACTCGAGTTTTATAAACTCGAGTTTTACTAAAAGAACTCGAGTTTTAAAAGATCGAGTTCCACTGGGGAAAATTTTTTTTTTTTTACGTGGGCAACTCCCCTGTTCAGGCAGAAGGGGTTGCCCTGTTTCCTCTCTTGTTTCTTTGGTGTCAATGTTGGGGGAAGGTAATAAGCTTGATATCCACTTTCTTAATAAATTAGTAAGAATCATGCAAACTAATTCCATTAAATGAAAATTAGTTTCTCAATTACATGTGCCTTTTATAACGCATCTATAATATGTAAAAACTGAAGCATAATATTTATTGTTCTTATACTTCTTTAAGCAACATCAGCGTAGCATTTCGGTTCAACATGGTCCAATTTGGTCCAGTTCAATCCACTTCAGTCCATTTAGGTATAATTCGGTCCAGATCGGTCCATTTTAGTCCATTTAGGTCACTTCAATTCGTTCAGTCCACTTTTGTTCATTTGGTTCAACTCCATCCATTTTGATCCATTTAGGTCTACTTCTAATTATTTCAGTCTAATTCGGTCTAATCAGTCTATACAGTCCACTTTAGTCTATTCGGTCCATTTCTGTCCACTTTAGCCTATTTAGTCCACTTCGGATGACTTTGGTCCATTAAGTTCTCTTTAGTCCATTTCAGTCTACTTAGGTCTACTTTAATCCGTTTAGTCCATTTCAATCCATTTAGGTGACTTCAATTTATTCAGTCCATTTCGATCCATTTAGCTCTACTTTAGATCATTTTCGTCTAATTCGGTCCACTTTCGCCTATTTATTCCACTTTGGTCGATTAGGTTCTCTTTAGTCTATTTTGATATACTTTGGTCCATTTCAATCCATTTAGGTCTACTTTAGTCTACTTTGGTCCATTTCACTCTAATTCAGTCCATTCGGTCTATCTCAGTTCATTTAGTCCATTTCGGTCCATTTTGATCTATTTCAATCTATTTAGATCCATTTTAGTCTACTTCCATTCAGTCCATTTCGTGGATATTTTGGAAGTAGAAGTTTTTGTAGAAAGAGGAGCTGCTTCATTGTGTCACATTCTTAGTGTGATTTTGGTAGGTTCTTGATAAAATTACATTTTTATTATGTTATTAAAGTCTTGTATATTTTTTTCATGATAAATTTACTTATATATGTTTTCTCTTTAGGTCATTCAAGACGTATAGAATATAAATCAAAACTTACAAAATTGTTGGATGATTGTTGTTTCTAAATAACATGCAAAAAAAAAAAAAAAAAAAATTTCCCCAGTGGAACTCGAGTTTATAAAACTCGAGTTTCACTGGGAAAAACAGGGGAAACAGGGCAACCCCTTCTGCCTGAACAGGGGAGTTGCCCAAACGAAGAAGAAAAAATTTTCCCAGAGGAACTCGAGTTTATAAAACTCGAGTTCCACTGGGGAAAATTTTTTTTTTTCGTTTGGGCAACTCCCCTGTTCAGGCAGAAGGGGTTGCCCTGTTTCCCCTGTTTTTCCAGTGGAACTCGAGTTTTATAAACTCGAGTTCCACTGGGGAAATTTTTTTTTTTTTTGAATTGGGCAAATCCCCTGTTCAGGCAGAAGGGGGTTTGCCCTGTTTCCTCTGTTTTTCCAGTGGAACTCGAGTTCCACTGGGAAATTTTTTTTTTTTTACTTGGGCAAATCCCTGTTCAGACAGATTGGTTGCTCTTTTTTTTCCTACACATGCAGGCAAATCAGGAACTTAAATGTGTACATGCACCTGCTGAGAAACATAGATAACGAAGCTGAGAATATAATCTAACACTCATTGAGAGGCGGAGAAGTTGATAATGTAAATGCACAACCATTACATCAAAACGTGTTCTCGCACAAAGCTATAGAAACTGTTACGCTCTATTCATAAATATAGTTTTACAATGCAAATACATTGGCATCACAACAAAAAGCCATTCTCAATATATCAACATTCTAAACATGCGCAACCATCCTTAATTTGCAATCTAACCGTACTACTCAAGTCACGATCTTCATAGAGGTACATTGGGTAGAGAATTATAAGTACATTCAACAAAAACCAAAAAGTTGAATGTGCCAATAGAACGTAGTCACTTTTCCTAAGATCAGCAGTTCGCACAACAAAAACGGCGTCCATGGAAGCATGCCTGCAAAACGTAGACTAATCACGTTAATAGAGAAGTAGTAAAAACAGAAGTTAATGGTAGAATGAACAACAATTACATTAACCAATGCATAATATTTTTCCATCTACCTACCTACTGTGGAACATTACTGCTTGTGGAAGCGCCACGGGACTGCGGACATTTTCTACGGTTATGCCCGGAAGCATGACACAATCCACATGTTTGCTTGGGTTGAGTCTCTATCAAATCTGCATCCTCCCTCTGCCATCCCGAGCCTCGATCCTTATTCCTCACTCCATCCATCTCATTCCTTATTCTTGACTTCACTGGTCGACCTTTGGCCCGCAACAATGCTGGATTAGGCAACCACTTTGGCCCCATGGGATCCTTCCACAATGATTGTGACTTGGGAATCACAAATGCATGCTGATAAGTGTTAAGGGCATTGTCCAAACCATAACATGGGTGAATATATGAGGTCGAATCAATATTCAAATAGTCACATACTCTAATTGCATGTGAACACGGGATCCTATGTTTTGCCATTTCCCACAACTGCATGTTCTTTCCCGTATCCGAACTTCATAACTGTGGTTTCCCCCTCCTGCGCTACTCGTGAATGAAGTAACTATCTGATATATCATCTGTTCACTGTTAAATGGCTTGAGATAGTGTTTCTCAGATTTAAGCTTATTTCCTTCCCACTTGTCAAGGCATATTGACTCCATTTCTTACCCTCTGACAGGCGATTGAGGTATTCTTTGTGCCGGGCGTGGAAATATTGAACAAGTTTGGACCAAGTAAACTCAACCAAAGCGGCAATAGGAAGGGCCCGTGCACCTTTAAGTACACCATTGAAGCACTCTGATATATTGGTTGTCATTGCCCCAAAACGTCTTCCACCATCATGTGATTGGGTCCACATATCCACAGACTCGCTCATTAGGTATGTGTATGGACGATAATCTTGACTCTTTTCCTTCCCATCCTTCCCCGTCACCTTCTTCTTATTCCGAATGGCCTCCATTTCCACTTGCTTAATGGAATCCATTATGGTATCAAATTTAACTACCTGAGTAGCATATCCTGCTTTCAAGCAAGCTGACTTTAGAGTCGAGTTCTGAAAATGTGTGTTGAAGTTGCTAGCAACATGTCGAATGCAATATCTATGATATACCCGTGTTCTTCCATCATCCCCTCTAGGCCAGTTTGCAATGGCATTCTTGATACCGAGATGTCGGTCAGAAATTATGCAAATGCCTTCTTCGGGTATCACGTGGCCAATCGTATCTCTGAGGCATTGTAAAAACCACCTCCAACTGGACCCTGACTCACAATCAACAACAGCAAAGGCAAGAGGGAATACCTTGTTGTTAGCGTCGGTTGCCATTGCAACCAACAACTTTCCCTGATATTTACCATACAGATGGGTCCCATCGATACTGATAACTGGCTTGCAATATTTGAATCCATCAATGCTTGGACCGAAAGACCAAAACACATAATGCAATAATACGGTGTCATCTTCATCGGTGGGTGTCATACGATAGAACACTTGGGTAGTCGGATCCATATCAATATATGCCATAAGCAACTTTTGCAACCTCTGGTAAGACTCTTCCCAATTCCCAAACAGCTTCTCAATCGCCTTTTGTTTCGCATCCCATACCTTGTAGTAAGAAGGCTTATGGCCCTCATATTTCGACTCTATCATAGATCTAAGATGCTTAATTGGAGTAGTGTGATCCTCACTTAACTTCTTAAGGATGTCTGATGCAATAAAGTTACAATTCATCATTCTACCATCATTTCGCACCCCAGTCCGTATACACGTGTGAGGACCCTTGTACACGGTGACCATCCATAGTCCCTGGAGATTGGGCTTCATGACTGCGCAGACATACCACCTGCATGACTCATCCACGCATTTTGCACAAAGTTTTGTCGTCGACGACCTACTGATCATATACTGTTTGTTTTCCTTGAGGGCACATTTTGTTAATACACGCTGCACCTCCAGCTTATTGGCAAAAGTCAAGCCTTTGTACAAATTCATCCCCTCTCTCCAAGTAGACACAAATGGTATCTCCATATGTGAAGGATCAACCATATTTTCCCAAGTATTTGCAGAAAATGACAAAGCAGGAGGTGCGTAGGCAGGGATTGTGTCGTAATGTTTTGGACACTAAGAACATTGTCTGCATTAGGTTCATTACCGTCCAATGTCTCATCATCATCAATGTCCCTCTCACAGTCCCTAAAGTCCCCTCTCTCATCCTGTCTTCAATCTCATCTCCATCATCAAAATCTTCATCGTCAATGGCAGTACTCCCATCAACATAGTCATCATCATCATCATCGTCATCCTCATACTCATCATCATTCTCATCCTCATACTCATCATCATTCTCATCCTCATCATCATCGTTATCATCGGCATGAAAATTATCATGCTCTACATGTGTAAAATACTCATATTGAGCATCCGGAACTGTAACCGGTAAACTTGTTTGTGTTTGTTGAATTTCGTCGATACTAACTTCTGCACGCGGCTTCAACTGTATGTACAACTCAATGTTAGTTACTTCAGGTATTCTCTCCAACTTGTCAAACATGATCTTCACATGTTTGTCTGTTTCTATCGCCATGTACTTGTAATTAATTCGGTGCCTCAAGATTTCATTTGGCATACGATAAGTAATCTCTATGTTGTGCACAGCAGGATTCTCACACAACTCTTCCATAACCATCATCTTCAATTCGTCAAGGGTCTTGAACCTACGATCAATTTGGGTATAATAGCTCTTTATACCCGGCCCTTCAAATGGCAATCCCTTGTTCGCATTGGCATTCTTCAACGAACCACCGTGGTATAGGATTATATCAATTTCAGGCATTGTGAACCTGTTAAAGTCAAGTTACCATGTTAGTTAAAAAACATTTTAAACTTCCCTGATCTAAAAGAAACTTGAAGCAAGTCTTTAACTGTCTAATAAAAAGAAGGGCCAAGAAATTTTTTTAATTTGATTTTCATGATAGAAACTGAACATTTTTTTTTCTAAAATTTTGGCTGTAGTACAACTATATTTAACATTTGGTATAATTCAGATGAGAGGAGACAAATGCAAGGGCCCAGATCCAAACAACTTGTGAGACACAAACGGCGAGCCAAAAATACTCATATTGAATAACAATTAACCAAAAGGAAACTTTTTTTTCCATCATACAAGTAACATCTGGAACATACACAAAGCACACTTGATGCAGGGCATACTAGTTCAGTAAAAACATAATCTAAATGAATGTTGTGTGTGTGTGTGTGTATATATGTATATAAAGGAAATTTATGATAATTATCTAGTTAATGGGTATCCTGAGGCATTGATTAAGAGAACAATATATATATATATTTTTTGGAGAATCAATGCAGAGAACAAATTAAAACAACAAATGTGTAAGTGTTGTACAGTTGATTTTTATATAAAAGACTCATTTAATAGGATATAAGATGTCAAAGGTTTTGGCAATGCAGTAAAGGTCTCTTATTTAAGGCAAATTTCAATGATTCACCTACAATGAAATGAAAGGTTTGCCACCACACCCATAGACAACTAATACCCAAATATAATAACAATCAAATCAAAAAACCCTTACCTGAGATATGAAATTGTTGAGAGGGAAGAGCAGTGAGAGAGTTAGAGGCAATGTGGTGAGTGAGAGAGGCAATGTGGTGAGTGAGAGAGTGAGAGTTATGGGTAAATAAGAGGCTGAGTGTATTATGTCTATTGCTCTGTAGGGAGTGAGAGGTGAGTGAGAGTTATGGGTGAAAGAGGCTGGCTGCGTACGTCTGTTGGTATTAATTCATTTTTTTTATGCTCTGTTTTTTCAGTGTTACGTGTGAACAGTGCTGAGGCAAACTCGAGTCTTTAAGACTCGAGTTTTGATTTATAGAACTCGAGTCTTAAAGACTCGAGATCCAAGTGGACAACTTTGTCCACTTCACCAATTGGTGCGGGACGCGGTGGATTGAGAAAAAAAGAGGATCTCGAGTTTCTAAAACTCGAGATGCCTAGTTTCCTGTATTGTTTCACGCGTTGTCTAACTAACCAAATTGAACAGTTACCCCTTGTCATTCTGCACATTCCCTCCAGAAAGCAAACACAGAAGATTGGAGAAAAAGGAAAACTCGAAAACGCAGAAGAAGCAGGATAAAGATAAGGTTTGTGCTTTTCATTTCTATTTTATTTTGTGGAATTGGTGTGTTTTGGGATTGCATTTTCGGATTTGTGGCAAGGATGAGAGATAAAAAGCCAGAGTTCAACGGAGAAAATGGCATAACGTCACGTAGGGGTGTCAATTCGGGTTAGCGTGTCGGGTTCGTGTCATGTTGAGGTAGGGGTATTCGACTAAATGGCTCAACCCTAACCCGACCCATTTAATAATCGTGTCATGATCTTTCAACCCTAACCCGACCTGTTAATAAAGCGGGTTGACCTGACCCAACCCATTTGACACGCTTAATAAACGAGTCATGTTGAGTTGACACGAATGAAACACAACTCATTTCAACCTGCATAATATTAAATATAACATCTATCTAGAAATAATTATTTTTACATCCCAAAAAGCAGTACTTACACATCAAGTCTTCAACCCATATTCAAAATAATATAATTCAAGAAAAATATAACATTCATTTAAAAATAAGTTCTTTACACTCCAAAAGAAGTGCATACACTTCAACCCAAATTCAAAATAACAAAGTTTCACAAAATAAAATAACATAGTTCAACAAAAATATAATATTCTTGGAACTCGCCAAATGCTAAATATTAATATTGAAAGAATATGAGCAAACAGTAAACTAATCCTAACTATGACCACGATTATCATTCATAGATTCTTTGTTGATGTCCAAATTCATAACATCTTCCACAAGCTCATCCAATTTCATTTGTGTAAGTTCTATGCCACCAAAAAAAAAAAAAGTATTAGTAACAATTTCCAATTATATCCCTTGTAAATTTTTGTAATTACTCACTTTCCTTTTTAAATTTAAAATATATGTTGGATATAAAAGATATTTGACAAATCTAAAATAAAATAAATATTTATTTGTTATATGAGTTAAACAGGTTGTGGTAAGTGGGTCATTTCGGGTTGACACAAATAAATTGGCGTGTCAAACGTGTCTATTACGGGTTACACGGGTTGACCCATTTATGACCTGTTTCTTATCGTGTCGATTTCGGGTCGACCCGTTTATGACCCAAACCCATTAAGGCCCAACCCTAACCCGAAAAAACCCGTGTCGGGTTCGTGTCGTGTTCGCGGGTTGGGTCGAACATTGACACCCCTAACGTCACGCGCCCATATTTTATTTTATTTTATTTTTTTTAAATTCTAGCTTCAGCCTAACCGTGAGACCGGCAACGGCTCACAAATCCGGGCCGTTCAACCGCGGTTCGTACGGTTCATTGTATTTTTTGTACAGAGCGAATTTTGGGTTTAAAAAAACCTGTTTTAAGAGGCGGTTCTTTATTAATAGAACTGAGATAAAAAGACATTTCTAACACCCAAATACAAGCACTCTAAAACTAAATTCCCGAAAAGGAAAAGAAAAAAAGAAAAAAGCCCATTACAGAAACTTTAACGCTCAAATACTCAGACCGAGCCAAATGGTAAAAACTGGGGAAAAAAATATAAAACTCCAAACATATAGGAAAAGAAATTACTGTTATCTTTTCCTAGCAGATATCATAGCACTGGCAGTCATGGTGGCACTTGCAGCATTTCGGCCCTGGCGGCCCTTGTGGCCCTGGCGGGCCACAAGGCCCTGGTTTCCCTGGCGGGCCACAAGGCCCTGGTGGCCCTGGCGGCCCACAAGGCCCTGGCGGCCCATGTGGCCCTGGTGGCCCTTTGTCACCTTTGTCACCTTTCGGCCCGTGGTCCCCTTTGTCCCCTTTCGGCCCTGGCTTCCCTGGACTCCCTGGGTCCCCTGGCGGCCCTTTTCGCCGGCGAATGTAAATCGCCACTACGATTAAGGTAAGTAATATTATTAGAGCCAAGACACACCCCAGCACGAACCGCACGGATACTGGTTGTGTTTGACTTGGCGGATGCCATATGTAGCCATCTGGTAGTGATGGAGTGTAAGGGGGAGATGGGGGAAAACGTTGGATTGGAGTATACTCAAATGCTGGCGCTGTCGGTGGTGGAGGTTGTGAAGAGAGGGTTGGAATTAGTGGTGCGATGATGGTCGTAAACAGCATGAACAACAGGGCAAACATGGTTGAAATATTTGGATTTTGAAGTTGGAGGTTAAGGTTCGACTGCTCCGAAATAGCCACAAAGCCATGCTTTTTATAGTTGCTTGTATCACCATCGCTATCTACAGGCAGTCTCAGACTTCACCATCGTTTGGTTAATTTGGTAAGTTTGGTAGATAGTCTCAGTCAGGCAGTCTCAGACTTTCACCATCGTTTGGTTACTTTGGTAAGTTTGGTAGATAGTCTCAGGCAGTCTCAGACTTCACCATCGTTTGGTAGATATTCCCAGTCTCAGTCTCAGACTTCACCATCGTTTGGTAAGTTTGGTAGATAGTTTCAGTCTCAGACTCAGGCATTCTCAGACTTCACCAACCTTATTTTTATTTTTTGCATGAACCTCTTTTGTTTTGTTTTGTTATTTTTTTGTGCTCTGCTGCTAAAAGCCTTAAACAATAGAAAGCCTAAAATACTTCGAAAACAAAAAATAACCCCAAAAAAAAAAACTTGCTTTAAGCCCAGATGGGGCATGGGCCCATGCGACTTGGACCTTTCTATATATATATATATATATATTTATTTATTTATGAGAGGACCTTTCTATTTTTATTAATAGGAATGTACACTTTCCTGTTGAATTTTTTAGACCGTACGTAATGGTTGTTAACTTCTCAGTTGTGGCTTGGGTGGGCCAGGCAGTCCTGATAGTGTGGTGTTTCAGTTAGTTGATTTCCAGTTGGGTTGTATTTCGTGTGCATGTGTTATGTAAACTCTTTCTTTTAATAAAACCCGCACGTTTATACAAGTTCACTTTGTGTAACTTGAAAAAAATTATAAATTTTTAAGATCTTAGTTACAGTAGCAGCTCCATGATATTTTTCTAGAGAGCTAGTGAAAAGGTAAATCTTGGATAAAAGATAAATACAGTAATCTACGAACTTATTTCAAATTTGTGACTAACATGAAAGTAAAAGATGAATTATAAATTTATTAGACATATTGTTTCTTTATATAATGAACATATTAATTATTATTGCTAAAATTAAATCTTGAAAATAATTTATCGTTTCTAAATACAATAAATATATAAATTATTGTTGTTAAGTGAACTTTAATTAATACTACCTAGAATACTTTTATTTATTAGTTTAGGAAAATTATATGTTTATATTTTACTATCAATATAAGATTTGCAAAAAGTGTATTCCACTCCAAAATCCAAAATCCAATCTTGATAATTATTGGATTTTAGGATTAGGAAAAAAGCCTACATCTGTATTTTGCATATTCAACTTTCAACTTTTATCCCCCTTTCCACCCATTCATGCTTCCACTCCAACCGATTTGCTTCGACACATTTTGTTTTGTTATTGTTACGTGAACTGCTTGGCGTCGTGACGACTAGTCATAGGTCTATTTTGAGTATATTCTACTGACTACTGGATATGAATAAACCGCTAAATTTGTGCAAGCATAAAAAATATAAATGAGACAAACACAAGCAGAGACTGACCCACGTCCCCAACGCCCAAACGCATGGTGATTGAAATATTCGGATTTTGGATTGGAGGTGGAGCTGGTGGTCATCAGGACTAGCCATAAGGCATGCTTTTATAATTTCTTGGATCACCATTGTTTGGTAAGTGGTCTCAGGCACTTGCTCTCAGCTACTGTAAGACAATACTTTTCCTATTCCAAAACTTCATCAATCTCGCTCATCCATCGGGGGTGTCTCTGTCTTGTTTTTTATTCTTGCCAAACGCTAAAGACAAAAAATAACCACCAAAGCTTTTTTAAGCGCATATGGCCATGAATCCATGCCACATAGACCTTTCTATTTTTTATTATATTTTTATAAAGCATTGTTGACCTCCCGTGGAAAATAAAAGAATGTGACGATCATAGCTGTTTTATCCTAGCTAGCTAATTAAGAACATGCAGAAGTCCTTTAAAAAAATGTAAATAGAGAACACCACTCACAAAAATACATAAAAACCCTCCATCTTTTGAACCATTTTTCAAAATATTTTACAACATGCTATAGATACATCTAAATAATAACATCTATATCATTTTTCCCATTTGTTATTCACTCTTCTCTCTCTCTTATTTCTTCGCTATCACTCCTCAGCTCTCTCATCATTGGGCTGTTGTCACTTGTCATTGTTGTATTTAGGTCATTATTTTATATTTGGGTGGTTAGTAGTGGCGGCAATGGTTACTGTGGCTGGGGTGGCTTGTTGGCGCTGGTGTTGCTAGACTTGGTTTTGGTGGTTGTCGTCGTGGCTACGGTGGATTGTCATTTTTTGTCATGGCAGCAATTTTGGTGTTGTCATGGTAGTGGCCTTAGGGTTGTCCATGAGGTGGCTTTGGTTTTTTGGTGGTCATGTTACTGTTTCACTTTTGTTGGAGGTGGTTTTGGTTTTGTGTTTTGGCCATCAAGGTGTGTTGTTGCTAGGTTAGAGTTGGTGATTGCACTGGGTTAGGCCTATGGGTTGTAGTTGGTATGGGTAGAAAATAAATTATTTTAAGAGTATTACATTCATCTATTTCACACAACCATAACATGCAGTTTGAACTGAAATTGTGATTTCAAGTGATAATTTTAATTCAACTTGTTTGTGTGCCTGCACGTATGTGTTTAGGGGACAAAGTATTAAGTGAAATATTATTTAGGGTAGAAAAATGTAATATTTCTTGATTTTTTTGGGGGGGGGGGGGGGGGGGGGGG